>CM057231.1:51707612-52135112 GCA_029891385.1 Erythroxylum novogranatense
ATTTAAGTGGATAGGAGTGGAAGAAGACAAGGTTCAACTTTGAGGCTTGGGTAGTAAGTGTCGTTATTAAGGAGAGGAAGATAAAGAAAATGAAGAAGATGGAAGCATTTGGCCAAAATGAAATGAAAGAAGGGATGGGCTTTCAATATAATAACGTGGGTTACTAAATGAGGTGTGGCAAGTGACACATGCCACTTGCCACATGTCAATCTCCTATGGTTCCTTCTTGGTCCATTTTAAAAACTAGTCCATTTTGTTTTCAATTTTAAACCCAAATTTCTCCCAAATTTCAATGACACTTGTCATTAAATCTTAATGTCACACATTAAAGTTTCCACTGCCATTTGACATTTATTTCTACAACCATTCATCAATTGTTCTACCATTTGGCATTTTTCCTAGTCCAAAAATATCCTCAAAATTTTAAATTTTCACCAAAAATTCTTATTCACTACTTATACATTCCCACTCAATTTTTAAGACACAAAACCATAATTCACATAAAATTTATGTTAAAACAACCATTTATACCCGGAATTATTCATGAATGCATGTACAATTATTTTTATGTGCAGAAAAATTCACTATTCATGTGCGTATATACTAACAGTATGCATGAGCATGAAATGCATTTTTTTTAGTCTCTCTTCGATCTCACATGAGCCAAATTGTAGGGTTCTAACCCTTAATATGGGAACGGAATGTTACAATGTAGAGGCATATTGCTCACAGAAAACAATAATTTTAATTTTCAATTGTTGAAAACATAATTGTCTAAGAACAACTTTTGTTGGATATGAAAAGGTAACAAGTTAAATTAGATCTATAGTGACAGATTGGAAGTTGTTCACTTATTCTAAGTCAGGTACATAGATAATGTACCAAAGATGTTTAATATTTGAGATATTAGATATTTTTAAAGCATTAAAGATATCCATTATTCTATGTATGAGTTGATATTTGAGTTCAAAGAGACAAGGATATTTACTTTAGAAGAAAATTCTAATTAAGGTCTATTTTACTTAAGAACAATGTCATACAAGATTGGAAAGGTTTCAAAGTAGCAATGGTAGCTAATTAAATCATAATACATTTTCATTTAGTGGAAATTATTAACTGGATCAATAAGTTCTTTAGTAAACTTGATGTAGTTCCTTAGATTATTTATGACAGTAATGTACTGTAGAACATTTGAGTCATTAGGCATGTAAAAGGACCTAAGGTCTCATCAAGAATCTAACTATATATCTAATCAATTTTCTTAATTATGGTGATAATTAATATGAAAATTGTAAGATTTAAGTGAATACTCACTATAGAGATTTTGTAGGATTCTCTCATTAAGGCTCTTTCCTAGCGATAATATAATCTTCATATATATGGTGATATAGTATAAGATACTTAAATGATTAACTTAGTGCAAATGAGAGATTATTGATTTATATCCTATAGCCAATCGGTTTGATTGTAGTTTAGTAACAATTATTTAAAGACATTATTTATCTTATACATATTTAGATGTATATGATAAAGTCCAAGAGATGATTATACATTAAAATAAAATTATAATGAGATTATAATTATGAGATTCATATTTCATTCATATATTGTTCTGAATTATTCTTAATCATTTTTCTATTAAGACTGACATTAATAGAACGTAAAAAGATTAGCACATGTTATGTTTTTTCTTGGGAAGGAAGTAGATGATGTCATAGGCTAAAGTATGGAGATATTTAAACAAACGTGTAGGTGCATATTAGAGAACAAGTTTAATGAACACCCAAAATAGAGTAGATATTAATTTCATGCTCTATGTCTAATTAGAGCATTATATAATGAAATGATTAAACTATACAAAAAAATCATGCATAGAAAGGCTAGTCAAAATCACATTGACATCCCTAAATATTTAAATGGTCGTGATGCATTGTTAAACGCTAATCTTGATTTATGATTATAAATTATTTAATTAGAGAATTAAAGATAAATTAAAAGGAGTCTTAATCTATCTAATTGATTATGAATTAGAATTATAATTTAAAATCATTGTCAACATATTTGAGAATCTAATGGGTATCACTTATAGAATAAGTTGAGAAAAACAAAGATATTTTAATCAAGTTGGACTTGATTGTAAAATTTGATAAACTTTATAATTAAATATGAGATATTTAATAAATAAGGATCAATATGAGATATTTGATCTTATTTGGGCAGAATTATTTAATTAGAATTAATTGTAATTCTAATTAAAGTTTAATTGAATTATAAATTTTGGTGATTTTAAATATATTGTTAAAAATCATTACTATTAATCGCCGTTTGATTCCACTCATATTTTCTATTGTAATTTTATTTTTTAATATAAAATTTTAAAAATTATTTTATTAGTAAAAGTTAAATATTTTATTATTAATAGAATTAAAATTTTATTATAAAATTAAATTTATTTTAAATTATGAGATTTTATTTATATTTTGAATATATTTTAAAATTTAAATTCTATTTATTAATAATTAATTTTTACTCCTGTTTGTACTTTTCAGGATTTTATTAATTTTGTTGACCAACCAGTCATCTTTAACTTGTTAGTGCAATAAATTCTTTGTTAATGAAACAAAAACACTTTTGATGTAAAATTGAATATGTGTTTGGCTTTAATTAATTTATCTTGTTTAATTAGATATTAACTTCAGATGGCTGCGAATTTCTCAAAGTTTGCTTTCTCCCCTGCTCGTATAAATGTCAGTCTTGGAGTCAAAAGTTACTTTTCTTTTCTACCATATGTTTTTCAAAAGAAAAAAAGAAGTGCAAAATAAAAGTAAAGAAAAGCTTCCTCCATGTCGAGGAAGGGATTACATGTTGATTAGTGAGCTGGGATAAGGTGTGGTTACAAAGAATTTCATTGTTAATGTGACATGGAAAAAAAGAAACTTCCGCCTCACGGTTACTAATTGATTGGATTCCATTTGCAGGGGACCAGCCCACCTTACCAACTGACTCCTTTTAACGCATTTTATAAATTGAACATCTCTTGAAATGATTACTGCCACAACTCTAAAGTGGAAACATCAGAAATTGCCCCCTCATGAAAGTGGAATATTGACTTAGACAGTGGCATCGGGCCTGAAACATAATGATTGTTATAATTGCCGCTATTATGGCCATCATGATTATGAATTGGATCTACCTTCTCAACACCCCCTCTTTACAAATATATATACAAGAACCAAAGAATAAAAGACTTAAAACATGCTAAAGAGAAATACCATTGCCATATCCATGCTTTCAAGTTCAACTGTGCTAGTGGGGTGGTGCCGAGCACGTCGACGGCCAAGAAGGCGGAGGTACTGCACCATAAGGCTAGGGAACAAGCGGCGGGGCTTCTGCTTTGGACCACGCACGGTTTTTCAGTGGGGGGTCATGGTGGCTCCTATTCGAATGCTGAGAAGAATCATCACGAACATGGCCTCCAGTGGTGGGTTGATAGAGTCATATTATTTGTCTCTACCGTTTCTACGTGCACAGATATTTCCTCTATGTTGATCTCCATCATAGCATTAACGTCATGTTCTTGGGTGATTTTCTGCTACTTTCGTGTTACAAAATTAAAATAAAAAACCTCTAGGTCTGTTTTCTATTTCTACTTCCTCTTTGTGCAAATAAGGGCTAAAGCACCGATCTTTGACTCTGATAACAAAACTACTGTCTGTGACTTACGCCAGACTAAAACAACTGTAAAGGCAATTGCAACACGTAATACATACATACATACATATATATATATATATATATATACATACATACATTATCTTGAGGCATAGTTTTGTAGGAAGTGATCTCGCCATATATGATTCCATTTGTTTAACTAATTAACTTCATTATATATGCGCTTTCTAAAATTCTTCCTCTCGATTATAATCCCATGTTTAAATCATTACAACACCGATTAATTTCTTCATCCTAGCAATTATTAGATTCATAGGATAAAATTTTGCGAAATGTTGGAAAATTAGGCCGAGATCTGATCTCACTCGCAACGAAATAATTATGAAACTTTTTCGTATTTGATTTCTCGATAGTCAATATCACTAAAATTCTGTAAAATGATTAACACATAAATCATAATAAAATATGAATCTTAATTCGTATCTTATTTTGAAACTTGATCATATTCTTGTCATATCTGTCAAACTACTTTAAAAACTGAATCGTTTCAACTACCGTAGTCGTACAAGTGCTCAGCCTTTAACGATATGTACAGAACGAGTTGAGATAACTTTGTAACAATTGCAGAGAGGGTTAAGCAAGGAGTTTTAGCTCTATAAGCACTTAAGCCTATTTATAATAATTTTTGGACAATTTAAATTAACTATCAGTCATGCCTAAATAAGGTCTAATATCTTATATTGATTCTTATCTATTAAATATATCATATTTAATAATAAAATTTTCTAAACTTTGCAATCAAATCTAACTTGAATAAAATATCTTTGCTCTCTTCAACCTGTTCCTTAACTTGGCGAAAATATTTTTGCTCTCTTCAATCAATTCTTTATGTGTAACTCATTAAATTTCTAAATATGTTGGCAATAGATACAAATTATAATCCCAAATTATATTTAGGATTAGATGAATTAAACTCTTTTAATTTATTTTAATTCTCTAATTAAACATTTATTTTCATAGATCAAGATTGGCGCCTAACAATATATCATGACTATCTAACTATTTATGAATGTCAAAGTAGTTTTAACTAACCTTTTAGTGCATGATTTTTTCTTCATATAATTCAATCATTTCATCATATAATGCTTTAATTAGACATAGAACATGAAATTAATGTCTACTTCATTTTGAGTCCAATCATATTAGTTCTCTCATATTAGCTATTGGTTTAATTAATGACATTTATACTATTTATAAAACGTCATTTCACCTTGGTCGATGATTTCCCTAATTAATACTAATTGAAAACAATACAACATTCTTTGAATTATTTTAGGATAACTAATACTATCTTGATCATTTAATTGCCTCCATATGGTTCATGTTACATCCAATGACAACTAACTAAACTACCTATGATTAGAATAATTTATAAATTGTATCAAAATATAACAATCCTTACATAAGATAACTTTGAAGATCTTAAGTCAAAGGATCACTTATATAATCATCACAATGAAAATTTTTATAGACATATAAGTAATGTTCCAAATGAATTTCTCATATGGAATTATTTCAGTGAACTTGTTCTTTAAAAAGCAATCTCCCATTTGTTTAAGTATGTTCATCCTTTAGCCTATGAGATTGGTTACTTCCTTCATAAGAAAAAACATAACGTGTACTCGTCTTTTTATATTCTACTAATGTCCACTCTTAATAAACAATGACTAGGAATAATTTACTGATAATACATAAAATTCAATTTGAATCTCATAATTATATTCTCATCATAATTTCATTTGCAATGTATAATTATCATATAAACTTTATTGTATACATCGAAATATGCATACAATAAAGAATGCTTTTAATTTATTTTGTCACTAAACAACAACTAATCGATTAGTTGTAAGACATAAACCAATAAGAAAGTTGTTAAGATCATATTCTAGATGGGTTAAAATCAATGAGATATGTCTTCACACTACAAGAAATAAGCTCTTTTGTGACGTTTTAAAAACGTCACAAAAGGTCCTAAAAATGTCACAGAAGAGCGTTTGCGACGTTTTAAAAAACGTCATATAAAACGTCGTAAAATGTGGTGTAGGCAAAAGGTATCCGCGACGTTTTATGAAAAACGTCACGAAAAAATAAAGACATTCCGCGACATTTAAGAAAACGTCACTGAAAGTTTAGACAATCCGCGACGTTTTTAAAAAACATCGTGGATTGTCTAACACATTTCGTGACGTTTTAAAACGTCACAAAAAGTGAAGCAATCCGCGACGTTTTTTAGGAAATGTCGCAGAATGTATTCTGCGACGTTTTTAGAAACGTCACGAAATGTCTTCCGCGACGTTTTATTATTATTTTTATTAGTTTTTCCATTTTTTCAAAAATTATATTAATTTAATAATTTTTAATTTTAATAACTATTTTTTAAAATTCAATTTTTAAATCTTATTTATTAAATAACTGTTCAATATTATTTATAAATTTTATTTATTTAATAATTCTTCAATTTTTTTAGTCCTAAGTACGTTTTTCCACTTTCTAGTGTTAAAATGAGAAACAATTACTCCTCTAGAAAATACATATTAAACCAGAAGAATATGCTGAAGAAAATGAGCATTGTCAAAAAGGAAATGAATTAGGACAGTGGAGATTACATCCAACTTCTGTCATTTGAACATAACCTGCATCTATTATTGTGTACTCTTACCCACAGGAAACGTGATTTACAAATTCCTGAAACAAATTTGGTCTTAAAAATAGTAATGAGAAGTGAAAGAACAGCAAGAATGGGCTAAGAACAAAGAGGAACAACAATTATGGAGAAAAAGACCTAAGCAAAATTCTGGTACAAAGTACTGTTTACAATCGATGGTAAGTCTTTGTTTACTATTCATTTCTTGTAATCACTCTTTGAGTGAGATCAACCAATGCCCGCCTCGACTTTTTTACTTCTACATCATTTCTGGTAGAGAATCAATAGCCTGTGCAGCAAGTTCAGCATGCTTTGCTGTCAACTCCCTCGTCCTTTGAATTTAGTGTAAACTTATAATATCAACACTTTCAGGTTTATCAAATCCCTAATCAACTATTGCACGCAACTGAGGAAACTCCTCCATTGCAAATAATATTGGAGCTGTTACTATACCCTGTAAAATTAGCCTATTCCTAAATCAGTTATTATGATCAATCATATAATAAACGTAAATCCCTTGGCTATACAAAAGCAAATAGAAACACCCTCTAACTTGCATGCATAAAGACCACTGATAATAAGTCTATAGTAATTTGGTGAAAAGAATAATAAGAAAAAATCAACAGGAAGCACTAAATATAAATCTACAAACCAGATTCTTGCCATATTCAAATGCCAGCATTGCAACTTTTGTAATTTGCCTAGCAAGAAGTGCAATTGCCTTGCAGCTGATTGAAATCAGGGATGTAGTCTTGTAGTGTGTTTTTTGCATTCAATAATGCATGCTGCAGGACAAAAATCAAAAGCAACACAATGAACGAATAACCCAACAACTTACAACTCAGAAGAGTATACTACATAGACAACTAGGAGCACCTGTAATCACTGAACATGTCAAACACTGATAATGCTATAGTCATGAATCATTTGCATCATACTAAAAAGTTGCAACCTCCATTTCTGTTCCCTATAGTCATGACTTCATCCCTAAAGCAATGTCATTTCTCTATGTTGCTGACCAAAATGAATTAAGTCATACATTGGATATAGTAAAGTGACCGTAATTCAAAGTAAGACAAACAGAAACTAAAAATATCAAGAGGTACAACCCAGACAAATTTATTTGACACTTGACTAAATCACCATCAATATGTCTAATCTTAAGGATTCATTATGACAAACAAATCTTTAATCACTGATTCAAGGCTCTCAGATAAATAAGAATATGAAACTTCCCAATGATGGTCCAAGAAACCTGCACAATCTTTCACAACTCATTAGTGCGATATACTTGCATTCTATAGCTCGGGTAAGCAGAGAATAGAATGTAAGAGGACAAACTCAGGCCATTTTCAAACGATGCACTTATGACAGCAATCTTTCCTTTCTATTGTGCCCGTCTTGCAATTAATGCTGATTTTTCAAATCCACCAACAACACTTGGCTTAATGACCGGAAGCACCAAAATACAAATTAAATCAGAATAACACTAACAAGTTATTCTGCGAAAGAATCGATACTTTGAGGACACATCTTGCTAGAATACAAATACAAAATCTGAACTAATAAATTGGTGGTCATGTCATGAAAGAATATGCTTTCTCCAGCTAAAAGATTTAGTGATAGTTTTGATTATTTCAATTCCTGATTCCCATCTATGAAGTGTAAGAGGTCTCTTATCTGTGTATTAAAAATAAAAATGGAGGGGATACCATGAGCAGAAGGGTGGCAACAACAGCTTGAACAAATTGATGGAGGAGAACACCCATAATCACTGTTTTCATGGCCATTCAATTCTTCTCATCATCGTCTTGTTTCGTGTGCAATCTATACATGTCGATGAAACATCCCAGAATAGTGTATGCAAGCCAGAGTGCAACCAGTAAACCATCCCATCAGAGATTTCAAAACCCTCGTTTGAAAACATGAGATAGACATGAAAAGATCAACTTTTGAAAAAATAACGACAACCACAAAACACAGTGAAACCAAAAAGATCAGAGCTTGAAAAATTGTAAAGAATATACGATTGATTTGATATTTCTTTATATTTATGGAAATTATAGTGAATTGGGTTTGATTGGCAAAAACTAAAACGGCGAAAATTACAGAGCATCGATACAATAGAGATTAGGGTATGTGAGAAGAAAAGATTCCATGAGCTGTTAGGAATCACAACGGAAATAGGAAAAGAAATACATTAAATTTACTTTTTACCTAACTCAAATCGAGGTCGGAGTCGAGGGGGTCATTGGGAGGGCGACGGCGGGAGCGCGGCAGAGGAGGGGCGGAAAGGAGGTGGCGAATGTCGTAGCGGTCGATGGAGCAAGAGTTCCAGTTGACGAGAGCGGCGGTAGAATCGACAAACGCCGTCATGGTGTCGTCGTCGAAAAGTAGTGCGCGGCGGCCCACTACTTCCAGATCCATAGCAATGCAGAGAGAGAGAGAGAGGGAGAGATAGAAACCCTAGAGATTGGTGTCTGTTTACTGAGACAGGTAAAGAAAGGAGTCAAAACCACAAACCCATGGGAGATGAACGCGCAGAAGAGGGAGATGATGATAGAGAAGAAACGACAGAGAAGAAACCTATGGGAGATGAACGCACGAGAAAAAAACTTTTAGTATCGTTTTAAAAGACAAAGGCCATCAACGACGTTTCGTATAATAAAACATCGCGCTTTTTATACTGTAACGTTTGAAGAAAAAAACGTTGCAAAATATATTACAAATCTACGACAGATTTTTTGTGACGTTTCAAAAACATCACGAAAAGTCTTCATAATATGCGACGTTTTTGTAAAACGTCGCATATTATGAAGACTTTTCGTGATGTTTTTGAAACGTCACAAAAAATCTTTACAATCTGCAACGTTTTATTAATAAAACGTCGCGAATTGTGTGTATTTCTTGTAGTGTCATACAATACAAATTTAATCATCATCCCCTTTAATTTCTTCATTCTTGTATGTTCGTGATTATCAACTTTTATATCTTTCTCACCCTGGTTTACTCAAATTTTGTTAACATATTCCATATCACCTATTCATTAAATATACTAACTATTTTTTTTTTCATCTTACCATTGCTAAATGCATCGTTAGGATAGAGAGTAAGAATGGTAATAAGTCGAGAACGGTAATAAGTTGAGTTGAGTTGGGTTTGGAATTTTCTGAACCTAGTTAAAAGAAGCCAAAACTTATTTAAAAATTTGATCGGTCCTTACTTATACCACCTAAGATATTAATCAGGTTTTTAGCGTTCAAAACTGAATCGTCTAACTCCTATTTTGGCCAAATTTGGCCTAATTCGATCTATTTTCAATTTATGATTATCTTTGTTGACTATCTTTGTTGACTATACCCTTCTCTTTCACCAAAGATCCAAACTTTTCATCAGTAGATACTGTAAGAAATATTATCTAACATATAGATAAACAATATGATCTTTCAAAAACATATGCATCATTAAAACTTATCACTTACTTGGATGAGTTTTCAATTTCCACAGATTAAAGGATCTTTCATATAGAACGCATGAGCACTGATCAATTATGTGTGATTGATGTCTTATGTTATGGTAATCTTATCTTTAGGAAGTTTAAAATGATTATTTTATATTAAACTTAAAACTTTAACTGCTCTTTAATGGTTAATATTAAATGCTGTATCCGAAAGTTCATTGTCTCTCACAGACATATGATTTTTGATTTCTTATAATCCAATAACTCATTTGACCAGTATACTATGATAGCTCATAGTTATATATCTATTAGCAATATATGACATATCAATTAATGAATCGATGTGTGAGTAGATTTTATATGCTATACCCTTGATCATATTTTACATTTTAATCTCTTTGATATCATTTATTTTATCATGTTATAAATGTGTTCAATTCTCTTACTCAGAGTAAGTGGCCACCTTTGAATATCAAATTTTATTATGCAGATTAACTATCAAAAAATGACCTTCCTTTAGTCTCAATTTTATTGAATTGAATTTAATTTGTTTTCCTAGAATTGTCCCATAAAACTGTATCAAATATAATCTTTTGGAAACATTCTGAAGTAGCAAACTTTAAATTTAATTCTTAAAATTTATATAAGAATCCTAAAGGTATATTAAGATGTTCACTTAATGTCTAAGGTCCCATAAAATGTAAGTTGAAATGTTATGACTTACATTACTCCCTTTTATGGTCATTTTTACACACATGGTAAGAGTCACATGCCACAATATCAATTCCTCTTAATTTGGATGCATGTCTTTCATAAATGCAATATTGTACAAATGTTAGTTCAAATATACTTAATGTTCAACCTGTGCTCACTTATCTAATCCTAACTATCTTTTCAAACTTTCATCTGGCAACTTTACACAAATTCGGTGACTATATGATCACTTCAAGCTAATATATCATCAAGTTGGCATTCACGATTTAGCTTTCTTACTATAGATCTCAATTATCACCTTAATAATAACCTTAAACCTGCCTCTTCTCTAGTAATTATAAATGTTAGAGTCAATTACCTTAATATTTTATTTATTGCTTTCTAATGTGCTTATTCTGGATGTAATCAATAACTGCTTATCATTCTAACAACGTAATAAATATCTGACTTTGTACACATCATAACATATATGAGACTTTGAACCATATTGGAATAGGTAATTTTCTTTATCTGTTCCTTTTTGTTGTAGTTGGCAAAACTTCTTGTTGAGACCTTCACATTTAGCAATCAGATTATCTATTAGTTTGCAATTTTGCATACGGAATCATTGTAAAATCTTTTGACTGTAAGTCACTTGAGAAAGTGAAAATAATATTTTTGAACAACCTTTTAAAATCTTAACTCCAAGAATGAACGCAGATTCACCTATGTTTTTCATCTTAAATTTAGATCATAATCAATATTTGATTTCCTTGACAAACTTATGGTCATTACAAGTAATCAAAATGAAATCCATATATAAAGATAAAATCACAAATTTATCTTTGGATTGCTTAATATATACATAGTGGTCATCATGAAGTATATGAAAATTGTATACCACTAGTTTGAAGACAACTTCAAACCATAAATCGATTTCAATAACTGACACACTTTATATTCTTGGTCTGTCTCAATGAAACCTACAAGTTGTTATATATAGATTTTTGCTTTTAAATCTCCATTTAAAAAAGTAGTCTTTACATCCATTTGATGTAATTTAAGATCTAACGTAGCTAATATATCCAAGATTAGATTAATTGAAACAAATATCACAATAGGTGAAAATGTGTTGTCATAATTGATTCCCTCTTGTTATGTATATCCTTTCAATACAACTTTTTATCTTTTGATGTTGCCATTAACATTTCATTTTATTTCGAGAACCCATTTTTCTCAACAACTTTGTTCCCATTAGGGAGATCAAATAAGTCTTATACTTGATTTGAGCTTAAGGAAATCATTTCTTCTCTCATTATTGTCATCCATTCTCTTAGACAGGACAATTAAGAGCCCTTAGCTGATCATCTTCTTGTAGGATAATCATGTGAACTTCCCCTTCTATTTCAAAACAACGTCAGGGAACCATGCCATGATTACTTTGACATAAATGTGGTTAATGAGAAACAAATTCTTCGATGTTTTGATTACTCCCACTCGAAAGATATATGATAGGTAAACTTTCAGTGGTTGTAATCTTAATTATCCTACAGTTAATTCTTCAAGTTTGAGACTGTTCCCACTTGGATAAAGTCCCTCTTCATGATTACAAGCTATAGAATCATTATGATCAAAGGTTTCATATATAAATAGGTATTTTCCTATTTCACCTTGCTTTGAAAAGTCATTCTAAAAAAACATGACATCGTAAGATTGAAATTTAATTACTCTTTCAATACTTTGTTCACCTATGAACACATATCTTTTTGAGTGTTCAAAGCATCGAATAAAGATACTTTTCTTCTCTCTTCCTTGTCTCCCATATTTATGAGAGAGATCATAAATGTAGGCAACGTAAGATGCTACATATTGATTTTTTTCTATCCATAATGCATACAGAGCATTCATAACTAATTTTATAAGCATTAGGTTAAGTACATAAGTGGATGTAAGTAATGCATCACCCTAATAGGTAATTAGTAGATTTGTTTAAGCCATTATGGATTCAATCATTTTTAGTATCATTCTATTATGTCATTCCATAACGTCATTTTATTTCGGGGTTTTGTTTAGGTTTGAAGGTGTAAATCGTGCGAATGTAACAATGGCTAGGACTTAATGGAATCAGTTTAGCCTTGAACATATTCTTCTAAGTTGTAAATATTTATCAGCTTGTGCAATTAATGTTCTAGGTATATTTAGTTAAATATGCATGTTAATTAGGATCTGACGTTAATTTCGTCACCCTAGGAAATTTTTTACATACCTTTATAATCATAGGTCAATTAAATAAGTAATTTTATTAGTATTTTTCATGAAAATGATTAGCGAAATAAATAAAGTAGGTAATCAAATGTGAAAAATTATGTATATCTTACGCAAATAACTATTCTACTAGCCTTCGGGTTATGAATATAGCTAGTAGCCAGTTGATAATGTGATATAGCTCAGTAACTGGGGAACATTCATAACAAATGTTTTCCTTCCCATCAAAAGGCTATAATGACATCCAACCAAACTTATTAACAAAAACATGACCTAGTTGAGTAATTAGGAGACATCGATCACAAATGTTTGCCTTTACGTCAAAAGACCAGGTCAATATTAAAGAAAATTAACAAAATGGTGTTTTAATACATAAATTCCACTGATATTTGTTAATAACATGATTTTTCATGAAAAGCTACTAATTAATGTTTGCAATTTCAATTGATGATTGCTTATCAATGTGTGTATGCAAGTGCTGAGGGTGAGAGAATATGACATTAAGGTCTTGATTAGTATGTATATTTAGTCTAAAGTGTTTAACCACATTTTGCATAAGTTAATAAATTAGAGTAACTTAAAGGATTGTGTTTAAAGTTAAATTAGTTTCGTGAAGTTCAATGTCATTGTATCGTATTACATATGTGTGCTTATATGTGTTCTTGTTTGGTGTGTTTGTGTTTGTGTTTGTGTTTTTGTTAGAGTACAAGAAAAATTTCAAGTGTGTGGATGTTGATATAACTATAATTGACATTGTGTTCTAGTCGATAATTTAGTAAGTTTTTAGTTGTTAATTAGATGATTTGTAAATGTTTATGTTTAGAATTATGTCAATATGATTATGTGTTTGTGTTTTTGAGTGTTGTGTGGTTTAGAGCATATTATTATAATTGAATTTTGTGCATTTAAAGTATTTTGATGTGTTTGTTAGTGTTTGAGATCAGGTGAAGATGATCGAGAGAAGTCATAGAAAGTTTAGAGGAAGAGCCAAGGTCATGATCATGATATCCCAGTCACGATCATGACAGAAGTAACCCAACCATGGCATGATCTTGATAGAAGCCAACAATATCAGGTCACAATCGTGGTAGGTATGTCACAATTGTGATAGAACTTCGTTTTAAAGGGGTCAATAGTGACAGGAGAGATACAGACGCAGGGATCTACTTCCATTTCTATTTTTAAAGGGTCATTTTGGAATTTTTGGCTTGGGTAAAACCTAGTTTTTACCCTAAAAGGTCAAAACATTATAAAAGGAAATAAGATGAACTAATGAAGGGAGCCTCCATTTGCCACTTTTGAAAAGAAGAGAAGGAAGAGAGAAGAGGAGAGAAGAAGAAGAAGAGCTGCTGCTGCCAGCCACTCCAGCCTTCCTTCTAAGATAACTTTCTCATTTTATCTTGTTATTTATTTCATTTAATGTATGAAATGAATATGAGGATGATGAATATTTGTTTAAAGTGTAGGAAAATCCCGGTGTGAGCATCACATGCCCAAGGTGCGAAAACAAAAAATTTTGTTCCGGGACCTTCCCGAAAGCCAGGATCCATGCGACTATATAACAAAGTCAAACTAAAACGACCAAAGGAGACCGTCTCTAACGGTATCCACGCAGAGATCGGAGAACCTAACCAGGACAAACCCTTTGACCCGGGAATAGCTAGAATAAATTAAAGAGTGCTAGCTCTTACCTTTGTCCTTGGAGAGCTTGGAAGAAACGATGGAGGAAGAGATGAAGAAGCTTGAAGAAGATGAGAGATCGATGATGGAGAGAACACTTTTCTCTTAGGTTTTTTAAAACCTTTCTTATGTCTTTTTATTAAAGCCAACGACCTCCTTCTTATCTTTTGTCTTTTTGTCATTTAATATAAACATGACAAAGCATAAGAAGAACCATCTTTTTATCATCCACGTTAGGTCTTTATATATATATATATATATATATATAAATATAAAGTAAAAGGATGAGCTCCTCCTCCATCTTCCCACGTATGCTTATATATATATATATATATATTAATTATATATATAAATAAATACTGAAGTGGTATAGTCACACTGGAGTCGGTCCTACCGGCCTACCGGGTCCCGATATGGGAAAAACCCCCAGAAACGTTTTTCAGCAATATCGATGTCGCGATCTCATCGGGACATATCTCGATCTCATCGGGATCCATTTAATCCGATTGCTCTCCATATATTGGAACTCTGTCCAAAACTATTTTACGAATTCTCCGAGACACTCTTATGCGTGTGACCCATTAGGTTCCCGGTTATGTTGGCCACTTAGATCAACACTTAATCTAAGCAAGTCATGAGCGGTATCTAGCAACACATCATGACCCCCAATTGACCGGAAAGTAATTGGTTTGACGAATAAACATATATTCATCATGGACCATATCACGAACCTTTCCTTAGACAATTACCGTGCAATTCGTCCTTTCACCATGCTATACCCCACTTGGTTATGAGTATGGGTAAAGTGTCAACTCTTACTAGACTGACTACGTCAAATCTAGTCCAAGTGATTTCAGTTCTTGTTCTGGGACTCATTACTTAATACTAAATATGTCAACGAAGACACTCTTCATGACATATGTGTTAAGTCAAAATGACTTTACATAAAAATAATTTTGATGTATAACAAAAAAACAGAGATCATATACAAGAAAACAAAGCGGAACCTGCATTTAAATGCAAAGCGACGCAGACGTAAATGCAAAGCGTACTGAGCATTTAAATGCAAAGCAGACGCAGACGAAATGCAAAGCGACGCAGACGCAAATGCAAAGCGACGCAGACGCACAAATGCAAAGCGAACCTGACGCAGACGCAAATGCAAAGCGAGACGCAGAGCGCAAAATGCAAAGCGACGCAGACGCAAATGCAAAGCGAACCTGACGCAAATGCAAAGAGACGCAGACGTAAATGCAAAGCGACGCAGACGCAAATACAAAGCGACGCAGACGCAAATACAAAGCGATGCAGACGAGCAGCGATAAAAGCAGACGCAAGAGTCGATTCGAGTTGAATTCTGTAACTCAACCGATTAACCGTTTCTTTAAAGATTAAAGATTCAAGATTCAAGAATCAAGAAGCGATTAGAGGCGAAGGCTATAAATTCAAGTCAAGTCGGCGAAAAGTCATGATCTTAGAAAAATTACACAAAGTGAAAAAGCGATTAAGTGCAAACTAGCTGAGTGCTATCTTACTGTAACAAAGTGTTCAAATATTTTTCTGAAAAGAAAAAGGTGTACAGATAGCCTGCAGAGGCTAAGTGTGAAAGAATACTGGTTGTAGAGACCTGAAGAGGCTCGTGAAAGAATACTTGTAACGATTGAAGAGATAGTGAAATCTCAGAAGAAACTCTGAGGACTGGACGTAGCCCACGGTTTGGGGTGAACCAGGATAAATCCGCGTGTCTACCACTCTTACTCTCTATCTCGTTTTTAGTTTCAAATTTTATCATTACTTACTGTTCATATACATAGTATTGAGAAGTTTGATCAATCGGAATAAATAAAAATTCTGTAAAGATTTTTATTCCTAACAAGTAATTCTGAAAAGACTTATAAAAAGGGGAATACACAATTCAATCCCCCTTCTCGTGCATTCTATTATTGTTTTCTAAGTCCTGTATTAACGTGTGATTCACTTCAATTGGTATCAGAGCAAGGTATCCAAGAATCACTTTGGCGAAGTGTGGATTAAAGATAATGGCGGAGTCACATGTATACACATTGAAGGAGCCTCAGTCACTAGACCTCCAACATTCAACGGAGAAGACTATCAGTACTGGAAAGACAGGATGCGGTTATTCATCGAATCTACTCATGTTGACCTTTGGGACGTTATAGAGAACGGACCGTACACACCTGTAGATGAAGAAGGAAATTCTATTCCACGGAACAGATGGACGGCTGATCAGAAAGCAAGAATACAGTTAAATTCAAAGGCGAATTTTTTCTTGACATGTGCCCTAAGCAGGAGCGAGTATGACAAAGTGCACGGTTGTGACACTGCAAAAGAGATGTGGGACACATTGTCTATTGCTCACGAAGGCACAAGCCAAGTTAAAGAATCCAAGATAAGTATTCTTGTGCATCAATATGTACTTTTCAGGATGGAAGATGAAGAATCTATTGATCAAATGTTTGGAAGATTTCAAATAATTGTCAATGGATTGAAAGCTCTTGGAAGGACATACAACAATCAAGATCATGTTGAAAGATTCTAAGAAGTCTTCTAAGTGATGGAGACCTAAAGTTCTGCGGTCTGAAGCCAAAGACTTGGCGTGTTAAAATTTGGATGAGTTCTTTGGGATCCTTGAAGATTCATGAAGTAGAACTTAAAGTCAAGACAAGCCCAAGCGAGATAAGTCAATAGAGATCAAGGCCGGACAAAAGAATCATAAGACTCGAGAGAAGGAGGAAGTCATCAAAAGCGTTAAAATTGAAGAATCAAAGGATGATAACTCCACCAATCCGAATCGAGTCAAGTGATGAAGATGACGAATTATCTTTCATTTCGTAAAGATAAGATGCATGTGGAAGAAAAAGCCCAGAGGGAACCAGACATTCAGAAAGAATGGGAAAGATGAAGCTAAACCAGAGAAGTCTTCTATCATTTGCTACGAGTGCAACCAGCCTGGACACTATAAGTCCAAATGTCCTACTCTCAAGAAGAAACCAAAGAAGAGTAGAGAAGGCAAGAAAAGCATGATGGCAACATGGAGGACCTAGATTCATCTGAATCGAATCTGAGCTCGAGTCATCGTAACATGCAAACATTTGCCTAATGGCCGAGGAAGATAGTGATGAGGAGGTAAAATCAGATTATGATAATTTGCATGATGCCTATTCGAATTGTTAGAAGATTCTCATGCTATTCGAAACAAGACAAGTCGTTAAAGAAGAAGTATGTAGAAAATATTAGATATCTTGAGGTAATAGAGAGAAAATGTTTGTTTAAAGAAACAATTAGAAGATAAAAAGAAAATTGTAGATAGATCGGAAGAGATTAATCAACTTAAACTAAGGATTAAGAATTTATCATTGATTTAGCTACTTTCACGTAAAGTACAAAGAAAATGAATGAGATCCTTGGAAAATGTAGACATCGAAAGTGATAAGATGGATTAGGGTTTACAGAAACAAGATTCGGTCTCGTAAAAATCATCATTCAAAAAGAAGATATAGGATGATTCTTTTAATCAACATTCTAATAATATGCATCATAGATCACATCATATGCATACTACTAACCATAAAGGACCCAAGAAAATTTGGGTACCAAGAAATAAAATAGTTTCTCCTGCAGATATCCTTCCTTGGAAGATCGGCAAGCACCATTAGTATTTAGGCGGTGGATGCTCACGACATATAGCGAGAAGAAGGTCTATGTTCCTAGACCTTGAGATAAGAAGGAGGATCAAGAACTTTCGGAGACAACCAAGCAGGCAAAATTATTGGAATCGAGAAAATAGGTAAAGATTCCTTTGCATGTATAAATAATGTCTTGCTTGTTGATGGTCTAAAGCATAACTTGATTAGCGTCGATCAATTGTGTGATTACGGTTTCACAGTTACATTCAATCAAAATCTTTATAAGTCGAAACAAAGATGGGTCTATACTTTTCTCCGCCAAGAGAAGAAACAACCTTACAAAATCAATTTAGAAGATTTTCAAAAACAAAAT
Organism: Erythroxylum novogranatense; assembly: GCA_029891385.1. Taxonomy (NCBI): domain Eukaryota; kingdom Viridiplantae; phylum Streptophyta; class Magnoliopsida; order Malpighiales; family Erythroxylaceae; genus Erythroxylum; species Erythroxylum novogranatense. Next base: position 51,726,110 of record CM057231.1, read on the forward strand.
ATTTCATGTTTTCTATCTTCGAAGAAGAAAGACTAATCTGGCATAAAAAGCTAGGTCATGTCTCTTTGAAACATATTTCAAAATTGGTAAAACATGATTTGGTAAGAGGTTTGCCAAAATAAGTTTTTCAAAGAACTTTTCGTGAAAATTGTTTGAAAGGAAAACAAGTTAAAACCTCTTTCTCTTCTAAAAGTTTTGTAACCTCATCAAGACCTTTAAGCTGTTACATATGGATTTATTTGGTCCTACAAGGACATTAAGTCTTAGCGAGAAAGAAATATGGACTCGTCATTGTTGATGACTTTACTCGATTTTGTTGGATATTGTTTTATCACACAAAGATGAGTCTTTTAAGTGCTTTAGAATTTTATCGAGAAAGTTCTGAATGAAAAGGAATGTCCATGCCGATGTCGGGGAGTGACCATGGTGGAGAATTTGAAAATGAGAAGTTTAGAGTATCTTGTGAGGAGAATGGAATTTCCACAACTTCAGCCCCTAGAACTCCACAACAAAATGGAGTTGTTGAAAGAAAGAATAGGACGATTCAAGAGATGGCAAGGACAATGCTATGTGAGACGAATCTTCCTAAGTATTTCTGGGCAGAAGCTGTGAATACAACATGCTATATTCAGAATAGGATCATGTTGCGACCTATGTTGAAAAAGACTCCTTACGAGTTATGGAATGGAAGAAGACCAAGCATATCTTACTTTCATCCATTTGGGTGCAAATGTTCCATTCGAATCTGAAAGAGTCATTGGATAAATTCGATTCGAAGACCTATCCAGGAATCTTCCTAGGCTACTCATTATCGTCTAAAGCGTTTCGAGTTTACAATTTGACTTCAAAGATTGTTGAAGAGACGATCCATGTCAAGTTTGATGATAATTCTCAACCCCATAAGGAAGATGACGTGGAAAATGAAGGTCCTTCAAAGAACTTAGATGATACCTCAGAAACTCCCTCGTCAGACACTCATGAGAACAAGATTGAAGATATTCCAGAAACTATAGAACTAAGAAGAAATTGGAGATATAAAAGTTCTCATCCAGAAGAACTAGTTATCGGTGACACCTCAGAAGGAGTTAGGACAAGGTCTAGATTCAGAAGAGAAGCTAATGTAGCCTTTATCTCTGAAGTAGAGCCTAAGAAGGTTGAGGAAGCTCTTCAAGACGAAGCTTGGGTGTTAGCCATGCAAGAGAAGCTGAATCAATTTACTAGAAATAACGTCTGGTCCTTAGTCCCAAAACCTTTTAAGAAATCCATTATTGGAACCAGATGGGTTTTCAAGAATAAGTTAGACGAATTAGGTAGGGTGAGTCGTAATAAGGCTAGATTAGTAGCACAAGGCTATAATCAGCAAGAAGGAATAGACTACAATGAAACATATGCTCCAGTGGCGAGACTTGAAGCTATAAGGATTTTGTTAGCATATGCGATCTGTCATGATATAAAGTTGTTTCAGATGGATGTTAAGAGTGCATTTCTGAATGGTTTTATAGATGAAGAGGTGTATGTGAAACAACCACCTGGCTTTGAAGATGTTAAAAAACCAGACTATGTCTATAGACTTCACAAAGCCTTATATGGTCTGAAGCAAGCTCCTAGAGCTTGGTATGATCGTCTGAGTACCTTCCTTATAGAGAATGGTTTCAGTAGAGGTCAAGTTGATAAGACGCTCTTTAGAAAGAGTTTTCAGAATGATTTTATCTTAGTGCAGATCTACGTTGATGATATCATTTTTGGTGCTACTTCAAAAGAGTTGTGTTTAAAGTTTGAGAGCTTAATGAAGAAAGAATTTGAAATGAGTATGATGGGCGAGTTAAAGTTCTTTCTTGGGTTGCAAGTTAAGCGCATCAAGAGAAGATCTTCATTCATCAACAAAAGTATGTGAAAGAGTTGTTGAATAAGTTTGATATGAATAATGTGAAGCCTATGGAAACTCCGATGCATCCTTCAAACCTTTTGTCGAAAAGACGAACTTGGTAAGAAGGTGGATCAAGCCCTATATAGAGGGATGATCGGCTCTTTCTTGTATCTTCTGAAGTAGACTTGATATTCATTAGGTGTATGCTTGTGTGCAAGATTTCAAGTCGATCTAGAGAGTCTCATTTTATTCTTTGTTAAAAGAATTTTGAGATATCTCGCAGTACTACCGATCTTTGCTTAATGTTCGAGAAAGGTAAAGATTTCAGTTAATTGGATATTGCGATGCGGACTATGCCGAGATGAATCGAAAGAAAAAGCACAAGTGGAGGATGTCATTTTCTGAGGAAATCTAGTCTCTGGTCAAGCAAGAGACAAAGCTCAATTGCTCTATCAACCGTGAAGCAGAATATATATCCGCCGCAAGTCTTCGCTCACGACGTTGTAGATCAAGTATCGACTTGAAGACTATTCAGATTAAAGAGGAGGAGATTCCAATTTATTGCGATAACACCAACAAGAATAAATCTATCAAAGAATCCAATTCAACATTCGAGTGAAGCATATAGAAGTCAGACATCATTTCCTGAGAGATTATGTTCAGAGGAAAGTGGTGCTTCTACGGTTTGTTGAAACAGAACTTCAATGGGCAGACATCTTCACTAAACCACTAAGTGAAGAACGGTTTCAGAAGATAAGACGCAATCTTAACATGGTGATGTTAAATGAGCATCAAAGCTAAAGTAACGTGAAACTAACGGCGTTAGTTACATTGAGTTACTGTTGGTAACTCTCTCACAAGAAAGATTTTGGAGGAAAAATCGATAATCTCGAGGTTCTTAATGATTCTAGAACCCACGGACCATAACCCTATATGTAGGCGAAGATGAAATTATAGCAATCTTTTCATCATCTCGACGATTCATTTCGCTTTACCAATTCTCTCAAAACATTTCGCTCAAAAAGTTCTCCAGAAGATATTTTTCAATTTATACAATGGAAGCAGCCATGGTTTATGGAAGACTTGTGGACTTTGAGTCACTAAGAAGAGACAGCATGGATGTAGAACCAGAAATCATAAGAGCTGATTGGAAGAACTTCTTTCAGATACAAGAACCAGTCTATACGAATGAAGTATATGAGTTCTGGAAGAACGCTCGTCTGATAGATAACACCATTGTATCCTCTGTAGAGAGAATATCTGTTCTTGTCACAAAGGATTTGATAAAGAAGGTGACCGATTGTCCATCAGTTGGTGAGAAATTGTCTACCAAGGCCGGATGGATGACCTCAGTCGGAATGAAAGAAGAAGATATCAAGAGGCAATTATATGGCACAAATAACTCAAGGGAGAGGAAGACATCAAATTTGATTCCGAAGGCTAGGGTGCTTCACGCAATTTTGTTTAATTGCATTCTACCCAGAGTCGGTTCAAGACATTTAGTGACCACTCTGGATGAATAATGTCTGTTCTACCTATTGAATCGAAGCCCCATAGATTTACCCTTCTTAATCTTTCACTATATGGTTAAGGGTTAAAGGAAACTACCGATTATCCTTATGGTATGATTTTGACGAGGATTTTAATGAATCCAAGATTCGCTCACACCACAGATCGAGACAAACTGTTCTTGTGAAGAGCAAGATCGATGCACACACGATATGGCGAATGGGTCTGAACACAGTAGACAAAGACCAAGCCGACTCTTCAAGGAAGTCAAGAACTGAGGGGGAGCGTGTATTGAAGAAGACTCCTGTCTCAAATTCTCAGTCTCCAGTGAGTATCAAATCACCTACTCCTGAACTAAGGAGAGTGCTAGGCAGACATCTCATGAAAATGGCGAGTCCTCTTTTCAAAGAAAGCCAATCTCAGAGGACAAAACAAAGTGCGCCAAAGAGACAAGGAGAAAGTCTTTTGAACGAAGTTGTGAAGAAAGCAAAGAGATCACCAAGAATTAGGACTCTGAGGCAACAGGAAGAAAAGATTGCCAGAGAACAGAGTCGAGAAGAAACTTCTAAATCTTGTGGAACCAGAGCCACAAGATCCTTAGTCTCTATTCTGGAAGAAGATACGGCCAGAAAATCCAAAGAGACTGAGAGGAAGAGAAAAGCAACATCTGAGAAAAGAAAATCTCCAACGAAGAAATCAGTAAAACTAACTGAAGCAGAGAAAAAGACTAAGAAGGTTAGTCGAAAGAAGATCATTTCAATTGCTGAGGACGTTAGTCAACATAAAGAAACTATTAATACTATTCAAGTAGAAACAGAAGCTGAGCAGTTTATAGTTCAGGATACCCCTATTGTTCAACAAGAAGAAGAACCACTAAAGAAAGCACGGTTCAGAAACACTGTTGCTCAACAGAGGAGCGATAGATGAAAGCCGGTTCAGATGACTTCTAATGAAGCACATCAAGAAGCAACAGCGAGATCGATTAGGAGGATGATAAACCGTGCCTAATGGTATACAACTACCACAAGTTTTGAGGAAGCGAAGTTGAAGATCAAAATGGTGGAAGTAGTTACAGACGTAAGACTGCTATTGCAATCGGTGTTCAACCGGTGAAGAAGATAGTAGGCGTGGTACAACCTATGGTGATTAATCATAACACATGGGAGTTACTCAAAGAAGACGAAAAGATCTTCTATGATACTTTGGGATTTGCTGCTACTATGCCATATCCTACAAAATGTCCATGTCATCCATGTACTATTTTCCCAATCACTAAAAATACAGAGATAATGGTTGCACCAGATATACAGCCAAGATTCCCAAAAGATTTTACCAGGGGGAAATCAAAATTATATCCTGAAGATGATGCTAGTGATGATTTGTCCGCAGATCAAATTGCAGAAGAGGTGCGAAAAATTGATGAAGCATGCACACCTGCACAGAAGTCAGATAAAGCGAGTTGCAGCCATACTAATAGTGAGGAAGACTGTCCAAGATGGGGAAGAATAAGAACAGAACATTTATCGAGTTCCTTGTTCGACAGATTCTTCGATTAGCCCTTTGTCTAATACATCGCCTATTGAAGCACAAGCCCTACCATCGTAAGTGACGATTCTTGTCGAGCACTGCTCCTTTTGATTTAGATCTTCCGAAGTGAAGCGCTCATTCGCCCACCTACCTTTGAGATCAATGAAGACTACATCCCATCCTCGATGCTTACACTACTTCAATTTCTTTCGCTCCTCCATCGCCAGAAGTTGATCAAGCCTCTTCGTCGGTTGATCCACCAGATGAAGGTAGCAGATTACGAGGTGAACTCAACGACATGAAGAAGACGGTGAATGATCCGAGAAAGATGATAGCGAGCTGCTGAAGACCCGTAATCGTTAATCATTTTTATTATAACAAATAGGGGAGAGCGGGAAAGAAGATAATCAACAGAAAAGGAGAGGATGTTCAGACAAAGAAGGTGTGACCACAACAGATAAAGAAAGGAAGAAGATAAGTTTTTTTTCTACTCTGCAAAATCTGTAAATTTGCTTTGTTATGTTTTCTTTTCTTGTATGTAATTTGTTATATTCAAAAAGGGGGAGATTGTTAAGTCAAAATGACTTTACATAAAAATGATTTTGATGTATAATAAACAAAGAGAGATCATATACAAGAAAAACAAAGCAGACACAGACGCAAATGGAAAGCAGACGCAGACGCAAATGCAAAGCAGACGCAGACGTAGACGCAAATGCAAAGCAGACACAGACACAAATGCAAAGCAGACGCAGACGCAAATGCAAAGCAGACGCAGACGCAAATGCAAAGCGAGACTTGACGCAAAATGCAAAGCAGACCTTGAGACGCAAATGCAATGAGCTTGACGCAGACGCAGACGAAATGCAAAGCAGTACACGATGCAAATGCAAAGCGACGCAGACGAAATGCAAAGTCGACGCAGACGCAAATACAAAGCGACGCAGATTTAAATGTGAAGCGAGATGCAGACGCGAGAAAGAAACAACGCAAGAGTCGATTCGAGTTAATTCTGAATCGAGGCGATTAACTTCTTTAAAGATTAAAGATTCAAGATTTAAGAATGAAGAAGCGATTAGAGACAAAGGCTATAAATTCAAGTCAAGTCGAAAACCGAAAAGTCATTGATCTTAGAAAAATTACACAAAGTGAAAAGCGATTAAGTGCAAACTAGTGAGTGCTATCTTCTTCAGTAATAAAGTGTTCAAATATTTTTCGAAAAGAAAAGGTGTATGAGATAGCTGCAGAGGCTAAGTGTGAAAGAATAATGGTTGTAGAGACACAAGAGGCTCGTGAAAGAATACTTGTAACGATTGAAGAGATAGTGAAATCTCAGAAGAAACTCTGAGGACTGGACGTAGCCCACGATTTGGGGTAAACCAGGATAAATCCGCGTGTCTACCACTCTTACTCTCTATCTTGTTTTTAGTTTCAAATTTTATCATTACTTACTGTTCATATACATAGTATTGAGAAGTTTGATCAATCGGAATAAATAAAAATTCAGTAAAGATTTTATTCCTAACAAGTAATTCGAAAAGACTTATAAAAAGGGGAATACACAATTCAACCCCCCCTTCTCGTGCATTCTATTATTGTTTTCTAAGTGCTGTATTAACGTGTGATTCACTTCAATATGTACTCTGATCAGAGATTTCCAAGTAATGACCCTGACAAGAGGCCATGGGTATCATCTTCTGCTATCACAGAAGTGGTGCATCCTCTATTGGCTACTCAATTACCTTCGAATACCTCAAGTTGTACCCAATCACCACCCTATGAGCAACCTCTGGAAGGCAACAAGGAATGGAGTCAAAGCACAGAATCAGTATCCAAGATATCCTTGAGCACCTCAAGTCTAAGGATACTTGCACCATTGCTATGATGAGATTATCACTGACATTAGAATAGTACATCCATGTGATGATCTCATAGCAGGTCAACCAATGTAGTTACTACCTCTAGTAAGCATCCACATCTTAACCCTAAATATCTCATATTTACAGTTTCTGAGATCCACCGCTGATCAAATCAAGGAGCTTGAGATGTCTAGTCTTTCCGGATTCTCGATGTCCGGCCTCAAGTAATCCTATGACTAGGGACAATTTAGATCTTGACATAATTGCACATGATAGGAATCTCGAAGAGTATGATCACATCATAATTTCCTTCATGCTATGTCATATATCAAGGACTTCATTAATTTGCTTATAGATCAATATCCATTCATAAATAATGAACATCAAATTAATGAAATATGCCTTTCTTTATTAATTTATAAAGAATGTACACAATTTTGTACAAAACGAGCTAAAGGCGATTGCCTTTAGGGCACTACTCTAACAATCTCTCACTTGACCTAAAGCCAATCGCCTTGATATCTAATGCCATAGGCGAGTACATGAGAATTAAAACACTTACGTGACATTGGCTTTGTCAGCGGATCAACAATATTTACGCCAGGAATTTCTCTATCGCACATCACCTCGACCAATGATCTCCACGATCGGGTGATATCTGTGGAGTACGTGTTTGGATCGTTGATGAGACCTTGGTTCTTCGCTGCAAGAATAGCCCCATTGTTGTCACAATACAATGTATGGGCCCATCATCGCTAGGAACCACACCAAGTTCGAAATGAACTTTCGATCTAAGCGCTTCCTTTCTTTGCGTCTCAAGCGGCAATGTACTCTACCTCGGTCGTTGAATCAGCAGTCATCTTTTATTTGGAACTCTTCCAACTGACTGCTCCGCCGTTCAGTGTGAATATGTAACCTGATTGGGATTTGGAATCATCCTTATCAGAATGAAAACTGGCATTTGTATACCCGCTCACTTTGAGATCTCCATCTCCATATATCAAGAAAACATCCTGAGTCCTTGTGAGTACTTCAGGATATTCTTGACAGCCACCCAGTGACCCTCACCAGGATCCGATTGGTATCTGCTCGTAACACTTAGAGCATATGATACATCGAGTCTCGTACATAGCATTGCGTACATGATATATCCTACCGCAGATGCATACGGGATCATATCCATGCGCATCCTCTCATCTTGTGTCTTAGGACACAAAGATTTCGAGAGTGTTATCCCATGAGTGATGGGAAGATACCCTCTCTTGGATTGTTCCATGCTAAACCTCTTTAGCATCTTGTCTATGTACGTTGATTGTGAAAGACCAAGCAATCTTTTTGATCTATCTCTATGGATCCTTATCCCAAGGATATAAGTTGCTTCACCAAGGTCTTTCATGGCAAATTGTTTGGATAACCAAATCTTCACTGATTGTAGCATCGAGACATCGTTTCCTAGTAATAATATGTCATCTACATATAGCACAAGGAATACGATTGCAGTCCCATTAACCTTCTTATACACAAAGTGTTCATCCGAATTTTGTGAGAAACCAAACTCTTTGATTACCTCATCAAAACGGATATTCCAACTCCTGGATACTTGCTTCAATCCATAGATGGATTTTTGAAGCTTGCATACCTTTTCACCATCATAAGAGATGAAGCCCTCAGGTTGTGTCATATACACATCCTCAGCTAAATTCCCATTTAGGAAAGCTGTCTTCACATCCATTTGCCATATCTCATAATCATAATGAGTGGCAATGGCTAGGAGTATCTAATGGATTTAAGCATTGGCCTATTGGGTGAAGGTCTCGTCATAGTCAACTCCTTGTCTTTGACGAAAACCTTTAGCCACAAGCCTTGCTTTATAGGTAATTACATTACCATCCATGTCGGTTTTCTTTTTGAAAACCCATTTGCACCCTATGGGTTTGATTCCTTCGGGTGCCTCAACCAAAGTCCATACTTGGTTTTCATACATGGAATCCATTTCAGCCTTCATGGCTTGAAGCCATTTCTCAGACTCTGAACTCTTCAGAACCTCTTCATAGGTGGTAGGCTCATCATCTTCTATGAGCAATACGTCATTCTGTTCATTCACGAGAAATCCATATCTCTCGGGAACAGAGCGTATCCTACGTGACCTACGAACTTCGTGTGTTGTAGAAGGTTGAACTGTTACTTCATCTGTATGAGTCACAGTTTCAGGTTCAGGCAGTTGATCTGCGTCTGTTCGAGCATCTTGAACTTCTTCAAGTTCTATTTTGCTCCCACTGTCTTCTTGTAAAAGAAACTCTTTCTCTAAAAAGACAACATGCTTTGAAACAAACACCTTTTGTTCCTCGTGAGTAGAAGCGATATCCCATTGTTTCTTTAGGATATCCTACGAACAAACACTTGTCAGATTTTGCATCAAGTTTATCTGACTGTGTCCGCTTCACATAAGCAGGACAACCCCAAACTTTCAAATGAGTAAGATAGGGTCTTTTGTTAGTCCACATCTCATATGGAGTAACATCAACTGTCTTTGATGGAACTCTATTTAACAAGTAAACAGCTGTCTCGATTGCATACCCCCAAAAGGATTTTGGTAACTTTGCAAAGCCCATCATTGATCGTACCATATCTAACAAGGTTTGATTTATCCTTTCGGCCACACCATTATGCTGTGGTGTGTACGGAGGAGTCCATTGAGATAAAATCCCATTATCTCTAAGATAATCCAAAAACTGTTGGTCTAAGTATTCGCCACCACGATCTGATCGTAATGTCTTGATACTTTTCCCAAGTTGGTTTTCTACTTCATTTCTGAATTGTTTGAACTTTTCAAATGCTTCAGATTTGTATCTCATCAGATACAGGTACCCATATCGAGAATAATCATCGATAAAGGTAATGAAGTAAAGACAATCACTTCTGGCATGGATGGACATCGGACCACATACATCTGAATGTATTAGGTCTAATACTCCATTCGCTCATTCACCCTTTCCCTTAAAGGGCAACTTAGTCATCTTGCCTAATAAATAAGATTCACATGTGTCATATGATTCATAATCAAATGACCCTAAACTTCCACTCTTATGGAGCTTAGCTATGCGTCTCTCATTTATATGGCCAAGGCGACAATGCCATAAGTAAGTTGATTTTAAATTATCTCGTTTATGTCTTTTCGTGTCATTGACATTCATAATTGGATGTGACATATCTAATATGTAAATTCCATTGCATAATGTACCAGTACCATAAAGCATTCCATTCAAACTAATAGAACAACCATTGCTACTAAAAGTCAAATGGAAACCAACTCTATTTAAACAAGAAACAAACAATATGTTCTTTGTTAAAACCGGTACAAAATAACATTCATCCAATTTAATTACAAGCCCAGTGGGGAGTGACAAAAAGTAAGTGCCTACGGCTAATGCAAAGAACTCTTGCTCCATTTCCCACACGCAGTCAAGTTCTCCTTCATGAGTCGCTCATCGTCCCCGAGGCCTCGATATCATTGCATATGTGTGAGCCACAACCGGTATCTAATACCCATATGTTATGATCAGAAACAGTATTAACCTCAATGACAAACATACCTGAAGAAGTCGAGGCATCTGATGCCTTCTTCTACTTCAATTCTTCCAGATAGACTTTACAGGTCCTCTTCCAGTGACCAGTCTTGCCACAATGGAAGCAAGTTCCTTTTGGTGCAGTCTCTTTGGTTTTCTTCTTGGCTATACTTCCTTTTGGTTTCTTAGACCTCTTCTTCTTCAGTTTCTTTTTCTTGGAACCAGAAGAAGAGTCCACCATAAGCACTTGCTTGCTATCCTTCTTGATAGCTTGCTCTGCTGTCTTGAGCAGATTGATCAACTCAGGGATTGTCGTGGATACTTGATTCATCCGATAGTTTAACACAAACTGTGAATAACTATCAGACAATCCAACTAGAATTAAGTCAATACTTAATTCATAATCCATAACAAAACCTAAGACGACCAACCTCTCAATATACCCATTCATCGTCAGCGCATACTGCACTGCAGATGAACCTGGAGTCATCTTAGTAGTGAAGAGTAACCTCGAGGTCTCGAACCTTTCAGACCGAGCTTGCTCATCAAACAGCTCCCTAAGATGAAACACTATGGTATGAGCATCCATAGACTCATGCTGCTTCTGCAGCTCTGGTGACATCGAGGCAAGAATAATACAGGTTGCTATGTCACTGTCTTTGAGATGTTTTCGATAAACTTTCTGATCCTCATCAGAAGCATCAACAGCAGGTGGATCAGGAAGTGGAACATCAAGGACATATCCCAGTTCCTCAGATCTGAGAACAATTCTCAGATTTCTCAGCCAATCGAGAAAATTTGGTCCAGTTAATTTGTTTGAGTCCATAAGCGAGCGTAAGTTCACACTGGAAGTCATCTTCAATAACCTAAAGAGAAAGAGAGAAAGAATGTTAGAATAGAATTAAATGCATGATCATAAGGACTTGCATGACATGCATATGGCTCCCACTAGTTTCAAAGAATCCATAACCCTCAGTACGAATCCAAGAAATATTATGACAAAATGTCCTAGTGGGTCGATATCTGATATTACTAACAATGACCTTAGGTTTACCCAACAAGCCACCTTAGGTCAATCGGTAGGTATTGGTCATACCAATTACTTTATAGATGCAACTATCGACTAGTGCTATCAACTCGTGATGTATGCACACCCATTGGGTTATCAACTTTTGATGCGCGTACATCTGATGCACACTGCCCAATTTCGCCTCTGTCCACGTTAACCTTGAGTTTACTCAACAAATCAACGCTTCTAGTGAAAATCGACCCATTAATCCGAAAATCTTATTTTCATAGTTCAAACATATTCGTATAGAGTGAGCTTAGGTTTACCCAACAACCTAACTCTATAAGAACTCTGGTTCTCCCCATATTAATGGAAGACATGAGTTTTCATATTAAGTGTGAGGGTTTTCAGGTCTCATCTTCATCTTCCAAGCTATAGGATTATAGTCACCATGACTATATGGAATGATTTAGGGCAATTCATCAATCACATTGAATCTATACCTAAAATCATCCATCATCCCACCTATGCATGTTGTAAGTCGACTTGTGTATGTATAAGTCGACTTATGCCTCTGTATAAGTCGACTTATGCAAGTGTAAGTCGACTTATGCAACTGTGCACGAACAAGTCGACTTGTAACGTTGTGCAAGTCGACTTATGCGTCTACAGTACACGGACAAGTCGACTTGTGCATGTGTAAGTCGACTTATCCGTGTGGAATTGCTATCTAATCGGCTAATTTCTCAATCCATGCAGTTCAAATTCACAACACCAAGTCTAATACACTTTACCTTGATGTACCAATGAAACACTTTCATTGTTACTTACCATATATAGACAAACTATACATGAAAAACTTGAAATCGATGAATACACTCTTATTCATTTAGATTTCCAAATAATTTTGCGAATATCAAACTATCACCCTAAGTATCTCTAGGTAATCTACACTTTATCAAGACTACTTCGGCACTGGTCACAAAATTTGTGATGGCCAAAACAATCTAGATAAGGGAATATACTAACGAGACGCTAATGAGACACATTTGGCATCCGAAAATTGTTTGGAAACCCAATTTCAAGAAAATCAGTTTGGAATGCATGCAACATCAATGTAACACATTTTTAATCACATTAAAAATGATCCAAGGCATTGGAACTGAAATCTACACAATTTCTTATTTCAAACAAAACGGCTCCAGCAACTTTCTCAAAACTGCCAAGCTTTTCCTTTTACTTGAAAAACTCATTGAAAAAATTTCAATAAATTCTGAGAAAATTACAGAGATTACAAAACGTTCACATAATGCTCCATGAATTTTTTCAGGATTTATTTCCATCAAAAACTCATTCAAACTCAGCAACAAAGCTAATGTAGAATCTGTGTACCTCAACACAGTTATTCCCAGCAGCACACAATAAATTCTCAAATAAATAGTAAATCACCTCGAAAACCTTTTTCCTTTCTCATAGACATTAATAAACATCTTAGAGACATTTTGGTGAAAGAAAATCCGAAATTTTGTTTTTCTACAATTTATTATAGAATTTATAAGCATGCCTGTTCAAGGAATGTGCACAAAGACAGCAACCAGAACATTTTGGAATAAATTAGCAAAACCATATCAAATCACATTGATAAATCCCGAGCTTCCACAGAAATATGAAACAACATCTTGTGAACATATCTGGGTAAGAAAATTTCAAAAACTATATTTCTATACTGAATTCGAAATTCACTCAATCAACATGCATCATCGTCACAAGCAATAAGGAACTCCGACCTAATCATGGTTTCTTCGTTATATACGACACAAGTGGCTCTGATACCACTGTAGGAAAATCCCGGTGTGAGCATCACATGCCCACGGTGCGGAAAATAAAATTTTTTGTTCCGGGACCTTCTCAAAAGCCAGGATCCATGTGACTATATAACAAAGTCAAACTAAAACGACCAAAGGAGACCGTCTCTAACGGTATCCACGCAGAGATCGGAGAACCTAACCGGGACAAACCCTTTGACCCGGGAATAGCTAGAATAAATTAAAGAGTGCTAGCTCTTACCTTTATCCTTGGAGAGCTTGGAAGAAACGATGGAGGAAGAGATGAAGAAGCTTGAAGAAGATGAGAGATCGATGATGGAGAGAACACTTTTCTCTTAGGTTTTTTAAAACCTTTCTTATGTCTTTTTATTAAAGCCAACGACCTCCTTCTTATCTTTTGTCTTTTTGTCATTTAATATAAACATGACAAAGCATAAGAAGAACCTTCTTTTTATCATCCACGTTAGGTCTTTATATATATATATATATATATATATATATATATATATAAAGTAAAAGGATGAGCTCCTCCTCCATCTTCCCACGTATGCTTATATATATATATTAATTAATTAATTCTTTAATTAATTAATTAATTAATTAATTAATTATATAAATAAATGCTGAAGTGGTCCAGTCACACTGGGGTCGGTCCTACTGGATCCCGATATGGGAAAAACTCCCGGAAACGTTTTTCAGCAATATCGATGTCGCAATCTCATCGGGATATATCTCGATCTTATCGGGATCCATTTAATCCGATTGCTCTCCATATATTAGAACTCTGCCCAAAACTATTTTATGAATTCTCCGAGACACTCTTATGCTTGTGACCCATTAGGTTCCCGGTTATGTTGGTCACTTAGATCAACACTTAATCTAAGCAAGTCATGAGCGGTATCTAGCAACACATCATGACCCCCAATTGATCGGAAAGTAATTGGTTTGACGAATAAACATATATTCATCATGGACCATATCACGAACCTTTCCATAGACAATTACCGTGCAATTCTTCATTTCACCATGCTATACCCCACTTGGTTATGAGTATGGGCAAAGTGTCAACTCTTACTAGACTGACTACGTCAAATCTAGTCCAAGTGATTTCAGTTCTTGTCCTGGGACTCATTACTTAATACTAAATATGTCAACGAAGACACTCTTCATGACATATGTACTCTGATCAGAGATTTCCAAGTAATGACCTTGACAAAAGGCCATGGGTATCATCTTCTGCTATCACAGAAGTGGTGAATCCTCTATTGGCTACTCAATTACCTTCGAATACCTCAAGCTGTACCCAATCACCACCCTATGAGCGACCTCCGAAGGCAACAAGGAATGGAGTCAAAGCACGTAATCAAGATCCAAGATATCCTTGAGCACCTCAAGTCTAAGGATACTTGCACCATTGCTATGATGAGATTATCACTGACATTAGAATAGTACATCCATGTGATGATCTCATAGCAGGTCAACCAATGTAGTTACTACCTCTAGTAAGCATCCACATCTCAACCCTAAATATCTCATATTTACAGTTTCTGAGATCCACTGCTTGATCAAATCAAGGAGCTTGAGATGTGCTAGTCTTTCCGGATTACCGATGTCCAGTCTCAGTAATCCTATGACTAGGGACAATTTAGATACTGACATAATTGCACATGATAGGAATCTCAGTAGTATGATCACATCATAATTTCCTTCATGCTATGTCATATATCAAGGACTTCATTAATTTGCTTATAGATCAATATCCATTCATAAATAATGAACATCAAATTAATGAAATATGCCTTTCTTTATTAATTTATAAAGAATGTACACAATTTTGTACAAAACGTGCTAAAGGCGATTGCCTTTAGGGCACTACTCTAACATAAAGATGTTCTAATCAATGGTGATTTGATTACTTTTGTTGTTATTGTGCTTGGGTATTGTGATTGTTTGTCATTTTTGCATACTTCGATAACAAATCGAGAGAGTGAATCGATAGTAACATGAAAGGTTGGTTAATGAGAGTTAACAACCAAATAGATCACATAAACAATCAAATCGGTAATTATATAAAGAGATATCTCATTTGAGGACCCGATTGTCTATTAAAGTGCTTAAGAACTAATTGGAGCATAGGCTTTTATAATTTTTAAATTCAATTAGGGATTATGATTTAGGGTTTAATGATTAGGTCTCGAGAGAGAATGATCAACCTTGTGAAATTCTAGGACCGATACCTATTAACTCAAAAGTAATTAAGTTAGCAATTTACGATAGGATAAATCCCTTCTTCTCATAATTGGCTAATCTTCCTTATGTGATTTTTCTATTGTTAAGTGGTTGTACTCAATTTTGATTTCCTTGCATTAAGTTTAAAATTTCATTCTCAATTGATCCATATCTAATTGCTCATTTTTTTTATTTTAATTACAATTTTTAGACCTTAGATAAAATTATGATTCAATTATTTTAGCTAATTCCTTATGGGACCAACGCCTTACTACTATGCTTACGACCGGTGTGTTGGACCTTGTTTTCGAAGCCCAACTCTGAAGTCATAAAAACTTGTACTTGTGCTTATTACCATGCATGGTTATTCCAATTAACCCTCATTAGTCATCCTCGGTTCATCTTCATTCTCTGATATCATAAGTGTCAGGCCCCATTTTTGAATTATTCTTATACTGAAGCAAATATTCTATGCTTAGCTTCCATCCAGAAATTGAAAGTCTTAGGGACTGAATTAAAATTCCATTCCTTCATATCATTTATAGCTATATATTTTTAGTTTATTGAGAAAAAAAAATTCATCTAATTCTGAGCTCTATAGATCAAAATGCCATCAATATACCGAAACATGTTCAGTAAAATATCCAATTCATACTCTTCCAACCTAGACCCTTACTTTGATCCAATCAATCTTTTTCAAATCAACATAAAAAGATATAAAATTTTATTTAGAGGTAGAGAAATGTGTTAGGAATCTATGGCTAAGAATCATTTCATTTGGAGGTTGGATAACAAAGTTATGGCCAAAAGAATCAACCAAGGTTTTGTCCTCATTCATATTGAACCTGTTTTGGGACAATTAACATGAATTTCTCTATATATGTCAAATTGAGGTCATATTAGTAAGGTTTCAAAGAGGAATTCGAGATCTACAACTTGTATGAAACTAAAGCAAGGTTTTGCCATCTAAAGGGTCAAAACTGGAACAGACTATAGGCCAGATGATTCAGTTTACAGTGGATAAGAAGGAAGGTTTTAATCTAAGACCTATTTTGGAACAATTAGCATAACTTTCTTTAAAGATATTGGATCAAGGTCATTCTTAGATGGTTTGAAAGAGGACTTATAGACTTTCATGAAGACATTAAAGTGAGATTTTTTCATCTAAAACGTCAGAACTGGACTAGACTATAGGTCAAATGATTCAGTCTATAGTGGATAAGAAGGAAGGTTTCAATCTAAGACCTATTTTGGAACAATAGCATAACTTTCTCTGGAGATATCAGATCGAGGTCATTTTTATATGGTTTGAAAGAGGACTTATAGATATACAACTTTTATGAAGACATAAAAGCAAGATTTTGTCATTTAAAGGGTCATAACTGGACCAGAAGATAGACTAAATGATAGCCTAGATGAGTGAATCTACAGTGAATAAGAAGGAAGATTTTAGTCTAATACTTATTTTGGAACGATTGGCATAATGTTCTCTGAAGTTATCAAATCAAGATTATTCTTAGATGGGTTGAAAGAAAAATTCAAGATCTACAACTTTCATGAAGATCTTGAAGATAGATTTTGTCAAAATTAGACCAGACAATTTTTCTACAGTGTATAAGATGATTTCGTCTACAGTGCATAAGATGATTCAGTCTACAATGGATAAGATAATTCAGTCTATAGTGCATAAGAAGGAAGGTTTTAGTCTACAATGGATAAGAAGGAAGGTTTCAATCTATAGTCTACCAGACGATGGGGTTTCTACAGGGTCTTTCTCATATCACCAAAAGTTCTGAATCACTAATTACAGTCTCCAAAGCACCTCTACTTATAAACGTCATAACTTTTGATTCCAATGTTCAAAAATTTCATACTATGTACGATTGGAAAGTTAGAAAGATAAGCTATAACTTTTTAGCAAACAACTTTGTATAATTTAGACCAAATCAATACAATTTTTCTCCTGAAATCAGAACATGAAATTTACCCTTATGGAAGACTTGAAATTTGCACTGTGCAAATTAGGAATGTCCTGAGCATAACCATTCAGCTACCAAATTGACTTCATTAAACTCTCAAATATCAACTCATTTAACTCATCATATTCAACTACATCTGATCAGTCGTAATTTTCTTTTCCATAACATCTCACTTATATATATATACAATAATTCATGTTCAAAAAACCATCTGCTCAAGTCGATAATCATCTCAAGTTAATAACGTCTTCAAGTATATCTGATTCCAACTCAATATCATCTATACACAATTCATATTTCACTAACATCAAAAGAACAAAGTTTTACAAATCTTTAATGGCATTTCAAGCCACAATACATTATCGTTTCAAAATCTTAACTTACAAAAAGTTATTGAACAAATAAACTTAAAAAGCGATTACAATATGGTGCTTTCCCAAAACCAACTCAAAATACAAATTAAGAAAATTTGGAGAAATTCCCTCAGAATCTTGATCACTTGATCTCTTAGCTATCATCTGAAGATGAGAGAAAAAAGGAGTGAGTTTGAAAGCTTGTGGGTAACAGGTTTATAATGAAGAATAAACAAAATCGTTGAAATGTTTCTTTGTCATATAAAAGTCATAATGAATTCATAAAACAATTCGTTCTCAAATTTTTAGTCAAATTCACAATTCTAGCTCAAAACTCATAGTCAAAATATTATCACATCAACATAGCATATACATTTAACCATCAATGCAGAACACTCAATTTATGCAGCATACTTGACAATTCAAAGATGCAATATGTAATCAAATGGTTCAAGAGTTCCATGGAACAAAATGAAGAAACTGAAGTTTACACCGTGAACAAAATGAGTCCGATTTCTCAAGATCTCGTGGCCCTAAGTGGGCAACTGGGAGAAGGCTATAGGTCAACATTCACGTGACTAATGAAACGAGTTCCTCTCTTGCCCCGACCAAAGCACATATTCATGCTCAAATCATTTCATAATATGCTCAAACTTTTATGTTCTTTTCATTTATACAAAATTCCATGACATAGCTCAAGGCATAACATAAATATTTCAAAACCTTTTTTCATTTGATCATCAAAATTCATACACTAACATGTAACAATTTCTCAAATTACTCAAAAACATTAAAAGCAACATTTTATGAAGTAATTGAAATCATTTTATTTTCTTGATTTGGAAAAGCATTAGTGTCTTATAACTCTATTATAAATATGTAACCTACCTTGATTTCCTTGCTTAAAAACTTGCTCAAAATGTATCTTCTCTTGCTCCACTTGCCTTTCTTGATCCCCTTATGCACTAACAAAAATCTCACTTAATAAGGTTTTAAATTAAAAATCTCACAAAGCACAATCACTAAAATTGGTCCTAGAATTCTTAAACCATGCATTTTTCAAACTCCATGAACTAATATCCTTCCAAAAATCCAAAAGATTCAAAATGATCTTACCTTGATTCTTCACCAAACGAAGAGATATTTGGCTCAAATGGAAGCTCTTCTCTTCCTCTACATTTTTCTCTTCTTGAATCACTTTAAAATCTCTCTCAAAAGCTAAGGAATGATGAAACCCTATCTCAACTCTCTTCTTTTCTCTCAAACTACCAAAACTCTCTTCTCCTCTCTTCTATTTTCGTTTTTTTCTCTCTTCTCTCCCTCAAATCAGGTTTTTCTTCTTCATTTTGCAAGACAACCTTTTCATCTTCCAATCCTACCCTTAATGAATGTAAAATGCCCATTTTCCCTTCCTTATATGCCTTGTATCTTTTATTCTTAAGTGTTTTACCAAAAATACCCTTGACCTTATAACTTTAACACTTTAATTCCACTTACCCATTCAATAAATCTCACTAACTTTGACATAATTAAATAATTACAAAATGATTAATCTATCAAAACCTCAAAATTATTTCAATCATGCTTATTCATCAAGAAAAAAATTTGGGTGCAACACTGTGTGCATATGAAATATTGAGAGTTTTATAGTTGTAAAACTTGCTTAACTAGTCGACAACTAGAAGATATTAATAGAATAATGTAAGTAAGCAAATGACCATAACTTTGACCAAAAGATGGACGAACTCATTGAATATAAAATTTTGTTTTTCTTTATAACATTAGTAGACCATACAATGCTAGTTAACTAATTTGACATAAAGACTTGTAAAACAGACCTGAAAACCCAAAATAAAACATAAGAATGCTTAATAATTCATGTGAAAATAAATTCAATACTATTTTAACATTACTTTAATCACATGAAATCATATCCAATTCTATCCTAATAACATCATTCATTGGTTTAATGAATCTATACCACAATTGGTCTAGTATATTAATAAAATCTAACTCAATAACCCTATTTATACATAATCTCTAAATGTAGCTCCATAATAGACCAAAGAAATGTTCAATTTCTCATTCATAATGTAAACCTAAACATTCATCGCTAATGATTTAAACTCAAATTGACACATGAATGCAAGATATCATATATTTCTAAATCATGAACTATTAATTACATTTTGTTGAATATTACATATGATGATTTGAATGAAGATTATTTTTAATTTTCAATCCATTTAAAAGAATCTTATCTTTTCCATCTACCTTACTTGGTTTAATAATTGAATTTTAAATAGTCTTTGATAATCATTCTTGTTCTCTTTAAGGATTAATTTTTCCATATCTTATATAAATATTTTCAAAATTTCTTATACACAAGAAGTTTAGATTTTTAAGATAAAAAACATCAAATCTTTAAAAATAATATTGTCATCTCTACTACATTTTATTTGTTCTTTCTTTTCTAAAACCTTACAAAACAAAGCAATTAATATGTTTTAGGTACCCAAATGAGCTTGGTTATTTTATTATTAGATACCTTTTTTTATTCTACACTTTTTAAGGGTTTGATTTCAATTCTTTATCTAGAAAAATCTATCAATATGTCCATATTTGGCACAAAAATGGTATACTATGGAGTGATGATTCATGGATGCATTTCTTTAACTATATTTGTGTATACATAATGAGAAATCTTCCTTTGGGAATTAAAGGAGTTGAATGTTCTTCTAAGATAATAAAATTTCCTATCAAGATTATATCTATGTTATTTACTATGAATGAAAGTTTCTTGTATGCTTCTTTAAGGTCTAAAAGGGTATGAGTGGATTTGTATGTTATTGTAGAAGTTATGCTTATTATTTCCTTGACTATATTAACCTTATGCCTAGATTGTGATTTATATATGAAAGCATAATGCTTGCTTATTATATGCACAATGTCTACTATGAATGAAAACTTGATGTATGCCTCTTTGAGGTCTAAAAGGATATGAGTGGATGTGTATGTTGTCATAGAAGTTATGCCTATTCTTTACTTGATAGTATTTAATCCTATATCTAGACTATAATCCATAAATGAAAGAATGATGCTTGATTTATAATTGTGATCCATATATAAAAGCATGATGCTTTGATGTGGATACTCTATTGTTAGTCCCTAAATGTATTTATTTATTTAAATAAGCATGATTAGATTATTTTGGGGTCTTGCTAGATTAATGTATGTTGAAGTTAATTAGCATGTTAATGTGAGTAATATGATATGATATAAGTTAAGCGTTATGGACCTGATGTTGTACCGGGTCGTGAGGCCTCCCTTACAGATGCGTTTTCCAAGGTCTAACGAACTGGATCCCATCAGAACTCCAAGGTTAAACGTGCTCGGGTGAGAGTAGTTCTAGGATGGGTGACCTCCCGGGAAGGCCTTGAAAAAAGCAAAACCGTGAGGGCTTGGCTGGGCCAAGGTCCAAAGTGGACAATATCTGTAAGCGGGTGATCTGGGATGTTACAATTGGTATCAGAGCCAGGACCCGAGTCAGTAGGACTGACTAGAGAGTTGGACTTTCCCTTACAGACGCGTTTTTCAGGGCCTAACAGACTGGATCCCATCAGAATTCCGAGGTTAAACGTGCTTGGGGGAGAGTAGTTCTAGGATGGGTGACCTCATGGGAAGGCCTTGAGAAAAACAAAACCGTGAGGGCTTGGCTGGGCCAAGGTCCAAAGCGAACAATATCTGTATGCGGGTGATCTAGGATGTTATAAGTGGTATCAGAGCCAGTTTTCGGGCCGGTTGGACTGGTAAGAGGTTAGGCCTCCCTTACAGACACGTTTTTCAGGGCCTAATGGACTGGATCCCATCAGAACTTCGAGGTTAAACGTGCTCGGGTGAGAGTAGTTCTAGGATGGGTGACCTCCTGGGAAGGCCTTGGGAAAAACAAAACTGTGAGGGCTTGGCTGGGCCAAGGCCCAAAGCGGACAATTTCTGTAAACGGGTGATCTGGGATGTTACATTAAGGGAATTAAAGAGTTAAGGTGATAAGTCGCATGAGGGGTAGTTTAGGAAGATCACTTAAGCATTAAAGTCTTAAGGCATGAGGGAAGGGGTAAAATGGACAATTGATGTTCATTAAGGGTATAAGAGTAAGAGGAAACTAGTTGGCTTATGTGAGGAGAAGGAGAAACGAAAATTGAAGAAAGAGAAGAGAGAGAGAGTGTCAAGTGAGGAGACAAGACAGGAGAGAAAGAAGCTAAGTTAGTTTTTTATTTTTTTTAACCTTCAAGAGGGATTTTGGGGTTAAGCAAGAAGGGAAAAAGGAAGAGAAAGATTAGAGCTTCCATTAGAGCTAAGAAATCCATTGATTGGTGGAGATTCAAGGTAAGTTTGCATTTTGATATTTGGATGTTTGGAAGGGTTTTTGTTTAAAGAGCTTAGGAAATGTATGAGTTTAGATATTCTAGGGTCAATTTTATGAATATACTTCTTTGGGTTGTCCAATTTGAATTCCTTTTGATTTGGAGTTTTTGTCAATATTGAAGAAAATTAAGAGAGACAAGAGGAGCAAGAGTAGAGGCTTTTTTGAGCAAGGTTTTCAAGCAAGGAAATTAAGGTGGGTGACTTTTTTTATAATTGAGTTAATAAGCCATTAATGTTCTTCAAATAAGTGGAATTAATTGATTTTCCAACTACCTTATAAAAGTGAATTTATTGTTCTTTAAATGCTTGAGAATGTGCTACATGCTTTTTGTATGTGAACTTTGTGAATGAATCTTTGAGTTCATATGAGAATTATTGCTAAATGCTTCATAATTGTGGTATATGTTTCCTTCACATGATTTGAGAAAGGATTATTATGATTGGAATATAATTTTGGTTGTGGAATTGTGAAAAGATGATAGATGTGCATATGAATAGTTCATGCTCATGAAAATCAAGTTTTCAAAAGTGTGCTTAGTGGGTAAACTGTTTTCAATTCATGAATTACATGTTATGTGGGTTTGGTGTATTCCATTCAAGAAATGTCACATGCACATTGACCAAGAAAAGGCTTCTCTCGCCTGCCTACTAGTGGCACAAAGCTCCTTCATGGACTCCCTCAAGTTTACGACTACAGAGGACCATTATATAGAATTGTGTAATTCGTCATGTTTATGGATTTACCCCAACCAATATGATGTGTTTTTGTGTTTACATGTGTTGATAAGTTTGATGGTTGTTTGACTTGTGTGAGTTGTGAATTTTCCTGACAAGTTGACAATTTTGAGAAATGAATGTTTTATGGATTTCAATGAGGTTTGGCTATGATCATAAAAGTTTCAAATGGTTTTTGCTTATTATCGTTTATAAAACTGTTACTCACGAGCTTTAAGCTCACCCCTCCCATTTTGTCCCATCTTCAGGTGAGGAGCACGAGATCGAGTGATTGAGCATAAAGGCATTAATCCAGAATTGGCTTATTTTGTATTTAAGTTAATTTTTGTAAAAAAATGCTTTAGTCGCATTTTGAGCGATTCTAGATTTTGTAAAGTTAGTATTTTTTGGATTATGATGTAAGTGGCTCAAAATGCCCACTAAAACGTTGTAAAACTCTTATTGGTTTAGATGTTAATGAAATACATATGCACTATGTTTGTTCAAGGCTTTCCAAAGTCTTTATATTGGATTTTTTATGCTTTTCACGAGGGTAGGATTTGTATTCTAACTTCAAGGGAAATTCTGGAATAATTTAGGATGAATTTGACCAAGTTGTCTTCATGGAAGTTGAAGATGATATTTCTAGCTTTCCAAAGATATAAAACTTAAAATTTTTGGATATCAGGGTGGAAAGTTATGATCATTACAAGTTGTAATGCTGCATAGGATGTGTGTATAGAAGAACTATGGAGAATGAGGTTTAATTGTGGTTTTGATAAATAAAATGGGTTGACAATTGAGAGATTTATGAGATAAATTTGGTGTTTGAATTGATATGAAGTGAGTTTGCACTAGAAGAATTGGATTTGGGAAGATTATGAGTGAATATGATGTTAGAATGGAGGTAGGAAGCATTAGAGTGGCTTAAAGGGGTTTGGGAAATCCCCATATAAACGGACCTTCACGGGTCAAAAAGACCCCCAGCTTCTCCCATGTCCGTTAAACGGACTTGTAGGTCCGTTTAACGGACATTCTCGAGTGAAAATGACTCCCAGCCCCGACAATGTCCGTTAAACGGACATTCATGGGACAACCTCAATAAATTATGATTTTTGACTTCGTAAATGGCAAAACGTCACTTTATGATCTTTATGAATGTTGTAGATATAGAAGCATAATTTCAGATAATCCAAGAATGAACTCAATCAGAGATTTGTAACATGATTGAGGTGTCAACAAAATTTGATTTTTTAAGCATAACTTCTTCTATAGAGTTCCAATTGAGATATTTCTTGCTTTAAATGAAACTAGATATGTGAAGCTACAATTTTTTTGAAGAATTCAATTATGATTTTGGGTGTTTGACTAGTGTGAGCACACCACCCTTGTGAGATGACAGGGTTATCAGCTCAAGGTTTATGACTCCAGATTGTTGATCTCCGAAAATGGGGTCTAACATCTATACTCATTTTTTATATTAAATAATGGTTCTTTGCTATATAAATATTTTCCTTTACAAAAAGTTCCTAAAATTAGCTCCACTTCCATGGTTATATCATATTCCATGCCTACCATTATAATTCTTTTGAACTCCTAGCATATTTTCTATTTTTTCACTCTCTTTTCTAAATTTTGATAATGAATCCTTAAAAATATTAATATCATTTTAAATGTCTCATTTTATATTTTAAAGTGTTAAAGGATGATAGTCATTAATGACCACTTTTTGGATGTTTTAATGTTATACAATTCACTTTTTATCTTTTCATTCTCATTCGTGCATGCATCAAACTAGTTTGGAAGATAATTTCTTACTTTTTTTACTCATGATTTCTAAAATTTTGAAACAAGTATTGGAGTTAGATGTTATCTCATCATTATTTATAGTAGTAAAGAACATGTGTGCTATCTCTCCTTTTTGATTGCTTATTTTTGGATTCACTTATGTATCCCAAGTTTAAATGCTTTGTTCTTGTCCTTCTCCTTATTTTAGTTACTTTCATACTTCTCATTATCTTTAAGTAGAGGAAATTATGTCTTCATATGGTCAGGTTTTCTATATTCAAAGTAGATAATGTTAGATGATTTATGTTTTAAATCATCTTTACCTTTATTGAAATCCTTTCTCTTGGGGAATTTTTTTCAAGACATTTTTTAATCTTCTAGTGATTAAGCCAATATTTTCTTCATTACTTTCATTAGATTATGTCTCTTCCTCTTTGCTTGATTCTTCCTTTAAATCTTTGACTGTTAATTTTTTTTCTTTGGAAGTTTTGTTTCTCATTGCGTCTTTTAGAGCCTTGTTTTGTATGCTAGAAGAGATCTAATATGTTCTTCTAATGATAGTATTGTTATTGTTGGATCCCGTTTCCGGAACCCAACTGCTTAAACTTAACACTTGTAACCCCACTGCTTAAACTGAACATGATCACTCTTAAATCGAATCCGAAACGGAACGAAAAATAATGAATCGGATCATACAGCGAATCAAAGCGAAGTAAACACATGAATCGGAAAAGAAATCGAATAAGCGGTCGAAATCAATTTATCGAATAATAGAGATATGAAACAAATATGGATCGAATCGAAGTAAATAAAACCGAAACCGACATCTGATACAAATGTCTTAATCATAGTGTTGAAAAACTTTTGACTTAATCTATCCGAATCGGTATAAACCTTTTTTTTCATCTTTCATACAAATCAAAACAATTTTCCCTCTTTGGAAAACTTAAAATTAAACTCATACTAATATCACATTACTTGATTCTTCTTATTTATCATATTCTTATTCTTTACTATAACAATCTCATACTCATGTCAATAAATCCATAAATTCATACACAATTTCACTTATCCATATACTACCATATAAAAATCCGGCAGCATAACAGCTGAACTTTCAATAACCTAAACTTGCAAATAACTTAAAAACACTTATATATATATATATATCCCCATCAATTATCAAAGTCATCGGACCACCCGTCCGGAATCCAAAACACAAAAATACTCAAGTCAATATACAAAACATAATCCAATCCTCAAACCATTCATATCATATCATGTGCTTATAACATCACAAGTCACATTCCATAGCCCTACATATGGTTTATATCTCCAAGACGTACATAACTTCATCATTTATATACATCATACACATCTTACTCAAATCTATACAATTTCATAATTCTCATACATCCTAAAATAAAAAATGCTTGTAATACATTTATGGCAATGTAAGCCATATCCAAGACCTATACAAAATCAATATCAAACTCTACTTTATACAAAACACACGCTATACAAAACGAACATAAAGCCTTGACATGCTTTCATCCGATCTCCTGCTCGATTACCTGGAGATGGGGATGAAAGGGTGGGGGTGAGCTAGAGAGCTTGTTGGGCCCCAAATTGTTTTTCTTGATGTTATTAAGTATGAATTATGTTGATTGTTTTAATTGTTGCATAGCTTGATTTTAATGGAAGTGTTAGTGGAAAATGAGGATGAATTTGAGGTTAGTGTGGGATTAGTGGTAATGAAAGAATAAAAGTGTATAAGGGCAAAATGGGCAAGTCACTTAAGTTGGGATGGTTAAGGCTTAACCAAGAGGGGGCATTCTAGTCTTAGTGTTTCATTTAAGCTTAAAGAGTTAGAATTATAAGAAAAGAAAGAAGAAAAGGGAGAAAGAAGAGAAGAGGGTTACGGTGGAAGAGGAGAAGAAGAAGAGAAAGGAGGAAAGTTAGGTTCGGAGGATTTTCGCTCGGATTGGAGTAATCTTTGGTAAGTTAAGCTCTTTTATTCTTGTATGAGATGGATTGAACCCTAGAATTGCTTGGAATGGGGTAGAATCGTTGGAGTTAGGATTTTCGGCAAAATGGGGAAAATCTCTTAGGGTTGATGATCTTGTTGTGTTTTGTTGATGATTTTGTGTCAGAATGAACTTAGAAAGGAAGTATAGGACATGATTCAAGGGTTAGAAGTGTTGCATTTGAGAAAGGAAAGGATTAAGGTTTGAAAATGTCGAAAAAATCTAGGTTCGGAGTCGATCTCCATACCCGCACGTCGCGACGTGCGTAAGGCCGCACACCGCGATGTGCATCAGTCCGCACACCGCGACGTACCAGGCCGCACGCCGTGACGTGCATCAGTCCTCACGCCGCGACGTGCCAGGCCGCACGTTGCGATGAGCGAGCCTTCGTCGCGGCGAGGCCCAGTTTCCAGCAAAGTTGAATTTTGATGTTTTGGGCATATCTTTTGTTACAGAAGTTTTTTAGAGGTAATTTTTGATGCGTTGTAAACTAGAGTCATAGATCTACAAGTTTTGTGAAGGAACAAAGTTCTGAATCAGTCTCTAAGGATATGAAATTTTGGATGGAAGTTAAGAATGGAAATATTGTTTCAGCATGAGTTATCGAATGGGACTTCGGTTCTTATTTTAGGAAATCAAGTGAGGCAAGAGGAGCAAGAGGATCAAGAGGAAACTCTTTCCTAGGCAAGAACAAGCAAGGAATTCAAGGTGGGTTCATGTTTATAATAGAAGACATAAGTCACTCATTGTTTTGTTCAATTTAAGAAAGATTTAATGCTTTAAATTGCATCATCAATTATTGCATTACATGCTATTATGAATGATTATATTTTGTTACATGATTTGCATTCATGATTTATGAAAAGGTTTTCAAAAAGGGGTTTTTCTCCTTTCACGAATACATGTACATGAATTCATGCCTTGCGAAATGTATGACAAGCAAGTTTACAAGCAAGTGCCAGTTTGGCAAACAAGTTTACAAGATTTTAAATCATGCATGTTATGTGGGTTTGCGGTATGTCCCTCACGAACAGTCAAGTGCACATTGACTCACGAAAAGGCTTCTCCATCCTGCCTGCAAGTGGCACAGGGTTTCTCACAAGGATTCCCTCACGAAACTACGTCTACACATAACCATTTCGATGGGGAATGTGTAGCACGGCATGAATCAGGGACTAACCCAAACCATCATGTTTTGTTATGTTATGTGTTCATGATCTGTTGTTATGTTTCATGCATCATAAATTGTTCATGAATCAAACATTTCAAGATAGTGACTCATACATGTGCAATTACTATGATTTTAAACAAATACCACGACAATGAGCTAATTTTGATTACTTTTGCTTATTTCTATATTATAAATATGTTCCCACGAGCTTTATAGCTCACCCCCTTACCCATTCGGGTGACGAGCAAGAGACCGAGTGAGTCACGAGTTATGGCAGCACTCCATTTTGTCATGTTTGCTTATTTTCAATGTCACATTTTTGGAAGTCAAGGCTTTAGTTACATTTCAAGTATTATTGGTTCAAGGGTATTTTGTATTTTTGGCTCTTGAACTCAAAGTTGTAATTTGGTTTGAAATGTTCTTAAAGCTTTGTAAAACTCATCTTTTGGATCATGAATTATGGATTTGTTTGTTTAAATCAAATGAAAGCAGGTTTCAAGTTTGTTTTCCAGTAGGCCCATTGATCTTCCGCGAGTCTTTTTCCTTAATCGCTTAATTATCATGTTTCACCCCACGCATACAGTACCACGCTCTCATGTCCGATGTTGGGCTCCGCAGCGAGGTCCAACATGTTGTGGTATCAGAGCGCCTAGGTTTTGGTCTAGGGCTGCATAGTATTGTTTTCAAGGACTTGCATTGTTTTCCACGATTTGAACTGTTTTTGCATATTTTGAAACTTTTCTTACTTGGACTAAAGTTTTCAATGGTTTTATATTGAAGGAGTGAACATGCCACCTCGAAAGAGAACTCAGGGAGCTATGACTCGATCTCATTCTCGTCAGGGGAGCACGGATGAATCCCATGTTCCACAGAATGCTGGGACACATTCTGCTCCAATTTCTGAGGCACCTAGCTTGCAACAAGAAGTGCCTCCTTCGCCTCCTCCTATGCCTCAGGGAAATCCCATGGATCCGAGCTTCTTTCAAGCCTTTGCTCAGGCTTTCACGTATGCCATGGGTCAGAGATCTTAGGTCCTGATGCAAGCTCCAGTAGACAGGAGTGGACAGTATGATAAGCTCCGAAAGCTTGGGGCTGTGGACTTCAGTGGGACGACGAATCCAGAAGAGGCAGAAGCCTGGTTAAAGAGGACCAAGAGGGTTCTAGTATAGATGAAATGCTTAGATGAGGACAAGTTAGACTATGTAGTCAGTCTGTTGTAGGGTGACACACTGCATTGGTGGGAATCAGTGCCTCACAGTCAGGTTGTTCCTTTGGTGCTGACATAGAGGGACTTTGTAGAAGTGTTCAGAAAGAAATATCTCTCCAGGGTCTATGTGCAAGAGAAGGCCAGGAAATTTCTGAACCTCACTCAGAGGGACATGAGTGTGAGCGAGTATGAGCTGAAGTCACACAACTTTCTCGATATGCAGCTAACATTGTAGCGACAGAGGAAGACAAGTGCCGTAAGTTTGAAGGAGGTCTTCACTTGGGGATCAGGGAGAAAGTCTTGATCCATAATTTCTGTGACTACCAGCAGTTGGTGGATGCTGCTCTCCAGGATGAGAAACTGGAGAATATCATAAATGAAGTGAACAAGAAGAGGAAGAACAGGGAGCAGACTTTCAAGAAGGGTGCTAGCGCTCCTATGCCTGAGAGGAGCACGAGGAGCTCTCACAGTCAGAGTGAAGTGGGTAGCAGTGGAGTTACCAGGAATAGGCAGGTGAGGGTTGTATCAGGGCAAGCCTCTATTGTGGGAAGCACAGGAAGAGCAGGAAAGAGCTGGTTCACCAACCCCTTATGTGACCAGTGTGGGAAACATCACCAGGGAGAGTGTCTTAAATTGCTTAGAGTCTGTTTCAGATGTGGAGAGAAAGGGCATAAGTTCAGGGACTGTCCTCAGGCACCGAAATAGGAAGGGTTGCAGTTTCAAGCTCCAAGGCGTGCAGAGACAGTGGGAACTAGGCCGCCATCGAGGTAGGCGCCTGGGATCGCAAGGAAGGCCATTCCTCCAGGAAGGCCAAGGGTTCAGGCGCCGGCAAGAGTGTTCGCCATGACTAGGGAGGAAGCTGCAGCTGCACCTGAGGTTGTCACGGGTATGGCTCAGTTATTTGATTCAGCAGTATTTGTTTTGATTGATTTTGGTTCCACGCATTCTTTTGTTTCTGCAAGCATAACATTGCATGGTGTGAATTTTGTGCCGTTGGATAGGCCCTTGCTTGTTAGTACTCCTCTAGGGAGGAATGTGGTGGTCAGTCAGGTGTATGAGCAGTGTGAGCTTTTCATTGATGGTGCTAGATTGGTAGTGGACTTACTAACGCTAGACCTTAAAGGATTAGATGTTATTCTGGGGATGGATACCATGGAGAAATATCTGGCCAAGCTGGATTGTGGTAGGAAAGAGGTAGAGTTTGATCTGGGCAATGGTGAGAGGGTGATCTTCAGAGGGGACAGGAAGACACCATCGCCAAGACTGATTTCAGCTATGTGAGCTGAAAGAATGATGGGCTAGGGGTGTGAAGCTTTCTTGGAACATGTTGTGGATGCCGATATGAATGAAGGGAAGTTAGAGGACTTTCCGATTGTGAGGGAGTTTCCAGATGTATTCCCAGAGGAATTACCAGGTTTGCCGCCGGTGAGCAAAATCGAGTTTGCCATTGACTTGATTCCCGGAACCGCACCCATCTCTATATTGCCGTATAGGATGACTCCAACTGAGTTGAGGGAGCTTAAGGAACAGTTGGAGGAACTGTTAGAGAAGGGGTATGTCATGTTGGCCCCTGAATTTTTCGTATTGAATTAAGCATGATTTAAATAAATTATGAGGGTTGATGGATAAAATTTTGGACCTATTTGCTATGTAAATGATGGTAGAATTTATTTTATGGTTTGATTGTAGTAAAAATGGTAAGAATGTATAAGGATATTTTGGTCATGGCACTTAAGATTATAAGGCCTAAGGCTTAAGTGAAAGGGGTAAAATAGAAATTTGACAATTTAGTAGGATTTAAAGAAAGAGTTAGAGGAAAAGAAGGAAAAGAAGAAGAAGAGGAGAAGAGGAGCATCGTGAACGAGGAAGAAGAGAAAAAAAGGGGGATTTTCGATCTTTGCAGTTTTTGACAAGTTTCGGACATTTCCGGGTAAGTTTTGCTTGTCTTAATCTTGTTTCGGTAGGATTAAACCTAAAGATAGGTTGCATGTATGAGAATCGATGGTTTAGGGTTTTAAGGGAAAAATGGTTAGATTTCTTGGGTTGTTGGGTTTGTGACTGATTTTGAGGTTTGATTGAGTTAGAAATGTAGTTTGAGACTTAATCTAAGGTTTAGATGTGTTGCATTTGCATTTGTGGAAGGATTGAAGTAAGAAAAATTGGAAAATTTGGGGTTCGGGGTCGGTTCCTCGATCTGCACGTCGCGACGTGCTCATGAGCACGCCGTGGTGTGCGAAGGGAGAGGCACGCCGCGTGCAAGAGATTATGTGCACGCCACGGTGCACATGAAGGTGCACGCCGCGGCGAACGTCCATACGTGCACGCTGCGGCGCATGCGGATCGTTCGCCGTGGCAAGTAAAGCCATGCATGACGGCGTGGCCTCGTCATGCGAACCCCTTTTTCCAAAGAGCGATGGATTTTGTTATTTTGGTTATATCTTGGGCTGTAGATATCCAAATGAGATGATTTTTGATTTGTTGTAAAATAGAGACAAAGTTCTACAAGCTTTATACAGCAATGAAATTGAAATTCCGATTATAAGAATCTTAAAGTTGGGTATAGATTCTTGTTTCAGCATTAGGATAGTCTCAACCTGTTTGGGGTATAACTTTTGGGTTTTTGAACCAAATTGAATGCTTTTGGAGTCAATAGGAATGTAAGACAATGAGGACTTTTATGGGAAAAGTGACCCGAATGGTTGGATTTTGGCAGCGTTTGGGTTTGGTTAGAATTTATCTCAGTAAATGTGTGATTTTTGGGTCCCTAATTTGTATTCCTATTTGAATAGAAATTTTTCATTTGATTAAGGGAATCAAGGAAGGCAAGAGGATCAAGATGAGAGGTATCTTTTATGCATGTATCCGAGCAAGGATTTCAGGTGGGTTTCATGTTTATAATTTACTAATGAGCCACTAAAGTTTTCTCCCAATTCAAGAATTATTTCAATTACTTCATAAATATTGTTTTGTTTCTATTGAATGCATTACAAAAATTTTACATGTTTCAGCATATGAACTTTTCTGATGAATTTCAAAATAAGGATGAAAATGCATTGAACATTTTATGTTATGCCTTGGAAAAATTCATGGCATTTTGTGTATTCGGAAAAGAAAGAATAGAGCATGAAAAGTATGAAAGCTTTGAGAAGATGCTTTGAGCATGAAACGAATGATTATGTGCTTTGTTTGGGTGAGAGAGTAACGGATGGAGTCACGTGCACGTCGACATATAGCCTTCTTCTGGCTGCCCGCTTGAGACCACAAGATCCTTGAGAAATCGGACTCGTTTTGTTTACGGAATAAACTTCGATTTATCCGGATCGTTTTACGGTACTCTCGAGCCGTTTGTTTGTGCATTGCATCTATGAATTGTCAAGTATGTGCATTGAGCATTTTATATTGATGATTGAATGAATATGTTGTGTTGATGTGATAACATTTTCCACTATGAAATTACACTTTTCAACTACGAGTATGAACTCAGAATTTCGGATTTGATTGAAAATTTGGGAGCAAAGCGTTTTATGAACTTATTATGATTTTCGTATAACAAATGAACTTTTCAACTGTTTTGCTTATTTTTCGTTATAAACCTGTTACCCAAGAGCTATAAGCTCACCCCCCCTTCATTCCCATCCACAGGTGATGAGAAGAAGATCAGGTGAAGGGAAGTGAAGGTTTCGATTTATATGTGTGCTTATTGTGTTATTCTAAGTTAAATTGGTATTAGAAATTTTGGAATCGGTATAGTTTGTATATTCGGAAATTGTATTGTGGCTTGATATGCCATGAGACTTGTAAATTCTATTCTTTGAAGTAAATGAATTATGTATGGCTGATAACCAGAGGAAGTGCGCAATTGTGTGTTTACAGACCGGATTGAGTGAGAATTAGTTTACTTGAGGGAGCTATGATTATGATATGATTTTATCAACATTTTTAGTTCAATGGTCGAACTCCGAGTTCGGGGCTCATCGTGTTTGGTAGCAGAGCAAGAAAAGATTTCAGCAAATCACGCTTCAGTATGATGATATTTTGTACCAAGGTTAGGCTCCGAAATGGGGCCCAGCGTTTGCGGTATCAAAGCAGGTTAGTAAGTGTTATGGTTTTGGTTTGAGTTGGATTCTGGAAATGGGGTCCAACATTTGTGGTAACAGAGCCCAACATTATGATCTTGCATGGGCACATGTGTATGGGTTACACACATGAGTAATTGTTAGGAGTTTGAGGTGTTAGAATTTGAGGAGCCAAGGTGATGGTTTGATTTCGATTGACAATAATTTTGATTGATTGTAGTAATGTGTTAAGGAAATTGAGAATATTTTGATGAATTCGGATAAAGTAATGATGAATCTCCATGTGAGAGAAAAAGGTTGGAAAGATGAGATAAAGAATAGAAATATATGTATGGAGGATCAATAGGTTGAATTTGAAATGATGATTGGTCCATTTGTCTCGATATGAGAAAAAGGAAAGTTGTGGAGAATTAGAAAGGAGAAATAGAGGATGGGTAAACATAACAGATATCGATTCAAGGCAATTTTATTGGAGGATTGAGCATGACGACAATATTGTACTGTTCGAAACTGTTATAGATACGATACGAATGTATTACCATGGATTGTTTGTATACATGATGAGAGTAGAGTGTACAAGTAGAGTGCAATGGAAATATAACTTTGTTGTAATCTTACGATGAGGAAATTGGAACCGAAGTGGTTGTTCGATTATACGAAAAAAGTGACGATCCGTAGTAAGAATAAATTAGTGGATTTGGGGTCAGAATGTCATTGTGATTATGCACCGATAATTTCGAATTGATTGAGGATATACATGTGGAAAATGAAATAAAGAATAATTGGAAAATGAGATAGAAGTGAGGACGTGGAGAAAGGGAAATGAAGTAGACATAAATGACCTTATATGAGACGAATGAAATGAGTATGGGGAAAATCGCAATTGCGTATAAGATGTAAATGCTTATAAGCTCCCATCTTATGCATGGATGAGATTAACTGATGAATCGGTAGCCCCAGGAAATGATGAAGCTTCTGTAGGGCAAGGGAGTGAGTCCTACGCATTCAATGTGGTAATGGACCCATGATGAAATGATATAGCGTGAGAGCGGTGACTTCTGGAAAAACTAGCATTAATCAAGGTATCAATTGCGTAAGATACAAATAGGTGATTTTAAGGAGTAAATCTGTGGATAGAATGACATGACTTTGACGATGCTCAGCCAAGCATATGTGATAGCAAGTATGTTCGTTACTCCTTTAAGTTTTGAGTGACTTGAACATTATCACCGTATGAGGATGAGAGAAATTGGTCTTCTCAAGGGATTAGAGGTAACTGATGACGTGATGATAATAGCAAATGATTGATAAAGATTTGTATGAATAGTATATATATGATAGTAGCAAGAAATTCTCTTTTGAAGAAGAACTTCGCTCAGTTAGATTAGGCAGATCAGATGGTTTGTATGAAGATTGATCAATGAAAGAACTGATGAAAAAGGAGTATGTAATGATTCGAAAGCGAGTATGGGAGTCTTATCCCTAGCAGAGAATCAAGAAAAAAAGGTAAAAGATACTACTGAGAATGTATGTATTTTTTATTTGATATAAAGGATCCAACTATGTGAGTGGATTCCTAAAGTTGAGGAGGCATTAATTGCAAATAGGAGGAGCATAGCGGTTCACGTTATGTTCTGGGTACAAATGTTCGGGAGATGCAAGTTTACCCGATGAAGGTGTGACAAGCACAAGAAGCTAAGATTTCAAAACTGAAGTGTGTGGAAGAACGAATATAAATGAGCAGACATTAAAATACGTCATTGTGTAAAGAATGGAGAAAATCAGTCAAGAAAGGTAAAACAATTAGGAATTCGAAAATAACAAGCGATAAGATTTCCTCATTGAGAAATCAATTATTTGAGAAATTTCTAGAACCAATGGTGGACATATGGAGTTTTTCCGATGTTTGGTCAAGTTAACAAATTCCCTGACAATACTATAGTATTGAAGAGTAAAGTGATCCAACCGAAGTTTGATGATATGTTAAGTGTATTTGAAGAGTGGGGAAAAAATAGTTTGACTACTTGAGAAAAATGAGTAAATTATATGAGAGATGAAGGTAAGTAAAATTTATCATTTGGAATTGGGAATTCGGTAGTGTGCAATGGTGTTGCATGAGAGAGTAGGACAAGATCCACGAAGTAAAATAAATGCGTCGGGCGGGAGGTCCGAGGAATTTTGTGATTTGTTTGAGCTGGTGTATAGAAGTAATTAAAGTTATTTGCAGGTTTTGGGTTTTAAAACACAGCCGTGATGCTGTCCGACTTTTATATGGTAGTCTATGGATTTGTGTGGTAAATGTCAGTTGGTAAAAGAGAGGAATGATAAGATTTTGTATAAGTTATGTGTGAGATTCTTTGCCAAAAAGGCAGATAAGTTTTGTTATAGATATGTATTGATGTAGGGTATATGCATTTGATTGGGGTACGTTCGAATTAAGTTGGGAATTTGTATATTAAGTTCGCATGATTTGCAGCTGCAGTGATTGCCGAAAAGTTGGAGACATTATATGTACATAAGTATTTGGACTGTGTGTAAGATATACAGATCATGCAATTAAGGTACGTATTGAGTTGAAGAAATTGAATGCGAGATGGAGACAATAGATAGAGTTACAGGAAGTTTATGTTGTACATATGAGTATTCAAAAATGGTAAAAGCTAGTGTTGTAATCAGACGCATTGAATAGAGACTTCAATGGCAGTGAAGTATGAATTCAGAGATAGAGGTTATCAGATCTAGTGTAATAAAGAGTGCTGAATGGAGTCGAATTCGGGCAAAATGAAGTGCCCTTAGTCACTGGAATGTAAGATCGGTTTCGCATGAATAAAGCTCAAAGTAAGGATTCAGAGATTGTGAACCCTTCCAAGAAAGCGCAAATGACTGCAAATGACTGTAAATTTTCAACTGTTTTGCTCATTCTTCGTTATAAACCTGTTACCTACGAGCTATAAGCTCACCCCCCTTCATTCCCATCCACAGGTGATGAGAAGAAGATCAGGTGAAGGGAAGTGAAGGTTTCGATTTATATGTGTGCTTATTGTGTTATTCTAAGTTAAATTGGTATTAGAAATTTTGGAATCGGTATAGTTTGTATATTCGGAAATTGTATTGTGGCTTGATATGCCATGAGACTTGTAAATTCTATTCTTTGAAGTAAATGAATTATGTATGGCTGATAACCAGAGGAAGTACGCAATTGTGTGTTTATGGACCGGATTGAGTGAGAATTAGTTTACATGAGGGAGCTATGATTATGATATGATTTTATCAACGTTTTTGGTTCAATGGTCGAACTCCGAGTTCGGGGATCATCGTGTTTGGTAGCAGAGCAAGAAAAGATTTGAGCGAATCACGCTTCAGTATGATGATATTTTGTACCAAGGTTAGGCTCTAGAACGGGGCCCAGCATTTACGGTATCAAAGCAGGTTAGTAAGTGTTATGATTTTGGTTTGAGTTGGATTCCAGAAACGGGGTCCAACATGTCAGACCGAGTTCGTCTCCTTGGGGAGCACCGGTTCCGTTTGTCAAGAAGAAGGATGGATCATGGCGGATGTGTATTGACTATCGGATACTCAGCAAGGTGACAATTAAGAACAAGTATCCGTTGCCACGGATAGATGATCTGTTTGACCAACTGCAAGGAGCTAGGGTTTTTTCCAAAATTGATCTCAATTCAGGCTATGATCAGCTCAGAATCAAGGAGGCTGATGTAAGCAAGACAGCATTCAGGACTCGATATGGGCACTATGAGTTTTTGGTTATGCCATTCGACTTGACCAATGCTCCAGCTGCTTTCATGGATTTCTAGATCAGTTTGTCATCATTTTTATAGATGACATTCTGGTGTATTCTAATAGTGAAGAAGAGCATGAAAAGCATCTTAGGATTGTATTGCGGACTTTGAGGGAGAGAGAGCTTTATGCTAAGTTCAGCAAGTTTGAGTTCTGGCTTCATAAGGTGACATTCCTTGGGCATGTGATTTCGCAGGATGGTGTGCATGTTGATCTGAGGAAAGTTGAAGCAGTAGTGAATTGGCATGCACCCAAGATAGTGATAGAGGTGAGGAGTTTTCTGGGTCTAGCAGGTTACTACAGGAGGTTTGTAGAAGGATTCTCCATGATAGCTGCTCCGATGACCAAGCTATTGAGGAAGAATCAGAAGTTCATCTAGACTGATGAATGCCAGAAGAACTTTGAGGAGCTCAAGCACAGGTTGACAAGTGCTCCGGTTCTGATTTTGCCTTCTGGTGATGAGGGCTATACAGTATTTAGTGATGCTTCGAGGAAGGGTCTCAGCTGTGTGTTGATGCAAGGAGACAGGGTGATAGCTTATGCTTCAAGGCAACTGAATCCATATGAGTTGAATTATCCGACTCATGACTTGGAGTTGGCAGTAGTGATCTTTGCCTTAAATATTTGGAGGCATTATCTATATGGGGTTCAGACAAGGATCTTTACTGATCACAAGAGTCTCAAGTAGTTACAGAGCCAGAAGGAGCTGAATTTGAGACAGAGAAGGTGGATTGAGTTGCTCAAAGACTATGATTTGTTGATTGAGTACCATCCAGGTAAAGCGAATGTAGTGGCAGATGCTTTGAGCAGGAAGTCTTCTATTGCCCACATTCAGACAGTTTATCTTCCTTTATTGGAAGAGATGGCCAAGCTTAAGATAAGCTTGAAGCAGGAGGAACCAAATTGCCTTCTAGCTAATTTCAGAGTGAGGCCGGTACTCAGGGAGAAGGTTAAGGAGTTACAGGCACAGGATGCAGATTTGAGCAAGCTTCGGGAGGAAATTCAGAATGGTAAGGTTTCTGAGGTAGTAGTGAGAGAGGATGGACTCATGATAGTGGGGGACAGGCTTTGTATACCAGATAGCAGGGAGGTTAAGGATGAAATTTTGGATGAGGCACACAATGCGCCTTATGCCATGCACCCAGGTAGAACTAGGATGTACAGAGATTTGAGAGAGCATTTCTGGTGGAAGGGCATGAAGAGGGATGTAGTAGAGTATGTCAGTAAGTATCTCGTGGGTCAGCAAGTTAAGGCTGAACACCAGGCGCCTTCAGGCAAGTTAAGGCCATTGTCCATTCCTGAGTGGAAGTGGAAAAGAGTGACCATGGACTTTCTGATGGGTTTGCCCAAGACCAGTAGGAAGCATGATGCCATATGGGTTATTGTGGATTTGTTGACGAAGTCAGCCCATTTTCTGGCAATCAAGTAGACTGATTTGTTGCATGTGCTAGCCAAGAAGTACATTGATGAGGTAGTGAGATTGCATGGGATTCCAGATTCTATAGTTTCTGACAGGGATCCTCGGTTTACTTCGAGATTCTGGGGAAGCTTGCAGGAAGCTTTAGGTTCTAAGCTGCATTTTAGTACGGCATTTCACCCTCAGACGGATGGTCAATCTGAGAGGACCATTCGGACACTTGAGGGAATGCTCAGGGCATGTGTGTTGGATTTCAAGGGAGCTTGGGATGAGCATTTACCATTGGTCGAATTTGCTTATAATAATTCGTACCATTCGAGCATTCAGATGGCTCCATATGAGGCATTGTATGGAAGGAGGTGTAGGACTCCGATATGTTAGGATGAAGAAGGGGAGAGGAAACTGGTCGGACCAGAATTGATCCAAATGACAGTGGAAAAAGTCAATCTGGTTAAGCAGCGGCTTAAGGCAGCCCAGGATAGGATGAAGAGTTACACTGATGCTCATCGGAAGGAGATGGAGTATGAAGTCGGTGAGAAGGTGTTCCTCAAGACGTCTCCTTGGAAGGGAGTAATGAGGTTTGGCAAGAAAGGCAAGTTGAGTCCGAGGTATGTGGGTCCTTATGAGATTCTTGAGAGAATCGGACCACTAGCTTATAGGTTGGTGTTGCCTCCAGAATTGTCTCATGTTCATGATGTCTTCCATGTTTCCATGCTGAGAAGGTATAGATCGGATCCTTCTCATATCATTCAGGTTTCGGAGGTTCAACTAAGAGACGACTTGAGTTATGAGGAAATCCCAGTAGAGATCTTGGACACAAAGGAAAAAGTCCTCAGGAACAAGACGGTTCAGCTAGTCAAAGTCTTATGGAGGAACCATTCAGTGGAAGAAGCCACGTGGGAGCCATTGGATGCTATGAAGGAGAAGTATCTAAGCCTCTTCGATGATTCAGGTAAATTTCTAGGCCGAAATTTCTTTTAAGAGGGTGAGAAATGTTGGGCCCTAAATTGGTTTTCTTGATGTTATTAAGTATGAATTATGTTGATTGTTTTAATTGTTGCATAGCTTGATTTTAATGGAAGTGTTAGTGGAAAATGAGGATGAATTTGAGATTAGTGTGGGATTAGTGGTAATGAAAGAATAAAAGTGTATAAGGGCAAAATGGGCAAGTCACTTAAGTTGGGATGGTTAAGGCTTAACCAAGAGGGGGCATTCTAGTCTTAGTGTTTCATTTAAGCTTAAAGAGTTAGAATTAGAAGAAAAGAAAGAAGAAAAGGGAGAAAGAAGAGAAGAGGGTTACGGTGGAAGAGGAGAAGAAGAAGAGAAAGGAGGAAAGCTAGGTTCGGAGGATTTTCGCTCGGATTGGAGTAATCTTTGGTAAGTTAAGCTCTTTTATTCTTGTTTGAGATGGATTGAACCCTAGAATTGCTTGGAATGGGGTAGAATCGTTGGAGTTAGGATTTTCGGCAAAATGGGGAAAATCTCTTAGGGTTGATGATCTTGTTGTGTTTTGTTGATGATTTTGTGTCAGAATGAAATTAGAAAGGAAGTATAGGACATGATTCAAGGGTTAGAAGTGTTGTATTTGAGAAAGGAAAGGATTAAGGTTTGAAAATGTCGAAAAATCTGGGTTCGGAGTCGATCTCCATACCCGCACGTCGTGACGTGCGTAAGGCCGCACGCCACGACGTGCATCAGTCCGCATGCCGCGACGTGCCAGGCCGCACGCCGAGATGTGCATCAGTCCGCACGCCGTGACGTGCCAGGCCGCACGCCGCGACATGCCAGGCCGCACGTCGTGACGAGCGAGCCTTCGTCGCGGCGAGGCCCAGTTTCCAGCAAAGTTGAATTTTGACGTTTTGGGCATATCTTTTGTTACAGAAGTCCTTTTGAGGTGATTTTTGATGCGTTGTAAACTAGAGTCATAGGTCTACAAGTTTTGTGAAGGAATGAAGTTCTGAATCAGTCTCCAAGGATATGAAATTTTGGATGGAAGTTAAGAATGGAAATATTGTTTCAGCATGAGTTATTGAATGGGACTTTGGTTCTTATTTTAGGAAATCAAGTGAGGCAAGAGGATCAAGAGGAAACTTTTTCCTAGGCA
This sequence comes from Erythroxylum novogranatense, assembly GCA_029891385.1. Lineage (NCBI taxonomy): Eukaryota > Viridiplantae > Streptophyta > Magnoliopsida > Malpighiales > Erythroxylaceae > Erythroxylum > Erythroxylum novogranatense. The sequence goes on from CM057231.1 coordinate 51,766,558, forward strand.
AGAACAAGCAAGGAATTCAAGGTGGGTTCATGTTTATAATAGAAGACATAAGTCACTCATTGTTTTGTTCAATTCAAGAAAGATTTAATGCTTTAAATTGCATCATCAATGATTGCATTACATGTTATTATGAATGATTATATTTTGTTACATGATTTGCATTCATGATTTACGAAAAGGATTTCAAAAAGGGGGTTTTTCTCCTTTCACGAATACATGTACATGAATTCATGCCTTGCGAAATGTATGACAAGCAAGTTTACAAGCAAGTGCCAGTTTGGCAAACAAGTTTACAAGATTTTAAATCATGCATGTTATATGGGTTTGCGGTATGTCCCTCACGAATAGTCAAGTGCACATTGACTCACAAAAATTGTAACATCCCACCCTCAATTGGAAGGGTAAAATAGTAAATTTGACATAGGATGGAATAGATTTGGAGTGCATAGGATTGTTCATGCATAATAGGATTGGTCCACAGTCACATTTGTGCACATGAAATTACTGTGCATGCATACACGATATTCCCGGTTTGCGTGCCAAAGACAATTTTATTGGAATTAACGTGGTTAATGGGTTTAAAAAATTATTTTGAGTGCGCCATAAATTGTTTTCTATTTTAAGGGATTTGTAGAAATTTTTCTGGATTTTTTCGGAGAAAATTCCCGGACCTGAAAAATCGCCAATTGGCGAACCGGTCGATTTTCGGTAGCAAAAATTTCTACCCAATGGCACTGTAATATTGGGTATATTATTTTTGGATTGAAATTTGGGTCATTGGACTTGGATGGGTCAAATTTCACATTAGGGTTCTAAATAATCCTATTACATATTTTGTCTTATCTTATTTTGTCTTTTCTTTAAGATGACACTTGTCCTAAAGATTATTAATGCTTTTGTCTTATTCCTAGCTAATGACTACGGAAACTCATTGATTTAAAGACCAAGTTCCTTGCTTTTTTCCATCTCCATCCGAAACTCATTGAATTAAAGACCAAGTTCCTTGTTTTTTTTCCATCTCCATCCGAAACCCTCCCATCTCCTTCTTCTTTATTGATTTCTCCTTCCTTCCTCCAAACACTCAAGAGTTCCCTTACTTGTCACTAAGCTATAGTCTTCCCATGATGATGATATATATATGTATGGTGGTAGAAGAAGTGATTAGTGAAGTAAAGAAGTGAAAGGAATTCAAGGTTGGAAAAGCTAATAGGTAAGTTTTGGTTGTTAAGCTTTCTTTATGTTTTGATTTAGAAATTGAATGCCATGGTAGTTAGGAGTAATTAATGAGAGGTTTGGTACATTTATTATGATTCTTGATGCATTAAATTGATGACTAATATGGTTTGAATTAATGGGTGTTAGGTTAGGGTTAGTTATGAATTGATGAAGGAGTATGAATGAGTGTTTTTAACTTGATTTTGAATGCCTATGGATGATTGATTTTACTTGGAAATGAAGAATTGAGTGCTGCCAATTTTTGTGTATTAGCCCTAGTACATGTATGAATGGCATAAGAACTGATTTGTGTTCCTTTGGATGTGTAATGATGTGTTAAAGGCATTGGAAAAGATAGAAACTAAGATTGAACCAAATCTGGAAATTTAGGGTTTTAATCGATTGTACTGTTTTGATCATAACTCCTTGTATAGGAATGCAAATGAGGTGCGATTTGTGACCACTTAAACTTTGGGATGTTAGCTACATATTTGTGTGAAATAGGTGTTGTCAAATTGTAACTCTAAGAGGTTGAAATTTGGCTTGGAAAGTTACTGTTTTGACTTAGGTGAACAGTATCCGGATTAATAACCTGATTGTTTTGATGATTTTTCTAAATTAATTGAGAAGAAATTAGGACAAATGGACTAAATGAAAGTTGAAGCCTATTCAGTTAGCTTTCCAATGCCACTGATTTTGCAATTTTTCGATATTTCTATTAGGAGTTATAGACTGATGATTGTTGACTGTTTTCATGCATTGAATGAAACCTAGCTGGAATGTCAAATTTGGTGCACATTATGATTTTGAGCAATTTTAGTAATTTATGTGAACTGAATTGGTGTGAGTGATCTTCTGAAAAGTTGTAGAGGAAGAAATGATATTGAGAATGATATATGACATATAATTTTTGGTTGTCATATTTGAGAGAAATAAATTTGCAAAAACTGAACCTGCATTAGGTTGTGAATTGCTGATCATGGCAGAAACTTGCATAACAGTTTTGAAATTGTTAGAGATCGAATTGGATGTTGAGTTCTTCATGAAAATTGAAGTTTGAGATCTTATCGTTTCAGGAATATAAGGTAGTGAATTTGGTGACATTTGTGCTAAGAGATATACTGTTGTGAAATGAGCTGTTCAGATTGGGAAAATTCTGAGGGCTGATGCTTTGGTGAATTGTTTGACATAGTTAGAAAGTGAATCTAATTTTGGGTTGTTCATGAAAGTTGTAGATAACATTGTGATATTATTGCCTTATTTGTTGTGTAATTGTTGACTGAAGAATCAGAGAGTTACTGAATTTGCAATGTACTGCCCTGTTTTGATAGGTTTTGAGTAGGCAGTGGCTTTGACTGAATTTTAGACACCCTTATGGGTAAAATTACTTTGAATGGTCTAAATGAAACTTGTAGAGCTTTTTATTATCTTTCCAACAAGGTATAGTTTTCATTTTTCTGAAATGTGTAGAAAGATATATGATAGACTGAATTTCGGTTGGAAAACAGGAAAAAGAGAAGGAGATAAGGGCTATATATATATATATATTAATTGTTGAATTTTGGTTTCTTTCGTGAATAACTTGTCCGTCCGGCGTCCGATTGACCTGATTCTCGAGGCATCGGATTCATGACTTATTGAATTTCATTTTCTGAGACATTGGGAATTATTGGACGGGAAATTGACGTGGGTCCGGTTTATTATTTTCTGGTCACTGTTTTATTTTATGGGACCTATAGAGGTCAGAATTGAGCGTCGTCAGTGCCATTGGATTTCTTATTTTTAAAACGGATTTTTCTGTAGAAAAGATGAGATTAGGGCCGGGAATATCATGATCATGCATTGTGCACCTTCTAAGTGTTACATGTGCATTCTGAAATAGTTCTGATTGAACAATTGATAATGTTTGTATACTGTCACTGTTATAGAGTCACACTTGGAGCGTCGGTCCACCGACGTCACTGAGACGGCCAGATTTTGGCTCGAAAATACAGGTGAGTAACCTAGTTGGTTTCTCAAATTCCTGAATGTCTAAATGCCCTATGTGAATTACTTGCCGAGGTGATTTACATAGATTACTGAAACATATTGGATGGAATTACATGCTTTTACTGTACTGAATGGAACTACTTGCAAAGGTGAATTGTATGGTTACTGAACTGTATAGGATTAAGTTGCATGCTTTTACTGTATTGGATTGGACTACTGCATGAAACTGGAAACTGCAATACTGGGCTTTTATAGCCATATCACTGGATTACTGAGAACTGCAATACTGGGCTTTTATAGTCATACTATTGTAAACCACTGAGTACTGCATTACATGCATAAATGCATGAACAGATAATGGACGTTGTGACCCAAATTGCGATTATTACTGACCGGGCCTCGAGTTCGAGGGGATTTATCCCTGAATACTGTACTGACCGGGCCTCGAGCCCGAGGGGAGAAATCCCTGATGCGTCCCCACTGAATACTGACTGAGCACTTGGGCACAACACTGAATAATTGGAAAGAGTCACATATGCATTGCATTCACATGAATGACTGTTTTGTGAAAATTACTGATTACGTGATGGCATGATTTACTGTAAACTGTTACATGTTACTGCAAATTATTATTTAATGCTGTAAATTGTTATGTTACTGCTAATTGAATACTACTGTATTATGTTGTACGCCATGTGCGTAATGCATGATTTGAGTGAACCATCGATGATGGTTTCTCACTGAGTTCGCAAAACTCACCCAAAATTTGCATCTATTTTTTAGGTCCTGAAGAATACCCCGGTTGACCCGGGAGTATGTCTACTGTAGGCAAGTAAAGGATAGAGGTCGGGATCGGTCCGTGTCCGCATTAGTGTCTTATCAAATTTTGTTCGCAATCAACGTATAACAATGCTTTGTATTTCTCTTGAGCCCATTGTGGTTTTAATGTTTTACTCATTGGTGATTGTAAATTATTCTTGGATGACCGTAATAATCTGGCGGTTTATTATGAACATGGGTTTTAGTTACTTACTGTTTTTTCCGCGCTAACGTGGAATCAATGGCTTCAAAAGAAAAAAAAATGTATACTGAGTTTTAATCGACTGATGTAGTACGCCACCCTCGCGGGGCACGGACTCGGATATCACCAACGATATCGGGTTCGGGTCACTCGGGAGTGAGGTGTTACAAAAAGGCTTCTCCAGCCTGCCTGCAAGTGGCACAGGGTTTCTCACAAGGATTCCCTCACGAAACTACGTCTACACATAACCATTTCGATGGGGAATGTGTAGCACGTCATGAATCAGGGACTAACCCAAACCATCATATTATGTTATGTTATGTGTTTATGATCTGTTGTTATGTTTCATGCATCATAAATTGTTCATGAATAAAACATTTCAAGATAGTGACTCATGCATGCGCAATTACTATGATTTTAAACAAATACCACGACAATGAGCTAATTTTGATTACTTTTGATTATTTCTATATTATAAATATGTTCCCACGAGCTTTATAGCTCACCCCCTCTAATCTCCCCCATTCAGGTGACGAGCAAGAGACCGAGTGAGTCAGAGTTATGGCAGCACTCCATTTTTTCATGTTTGCTTATTTTCAATGTTACATTTTTGGAAGTCAAGGCTTTAGTTACATTTCAAGTATTATTGGTTCAAGGGTATTTTGTATTTTTGGCTCTTGAACTCAAAGTTGTAATTTGGTTTGAAATGTTCTTAAAACTTTGTAAAACTCATCTTTTGGATCATGAATTATGGATTTGTTTGTTAAATCAAATGAAAGCAGGTTTCAAGTTTGTTTTCCAGTAGGCCCATTGATCTTCCGCGGGTCTTTTTCCTTAATTGCTTAATTATCATGTTTCACCCCACGCATACAGCACCACGCTCTCATGTCCGATGTTGGGCTCCACAGCGGGGTCCAACAGAGCGCGTGGATAATATGCTTATAAGTTGAAAAATAAGCAAAAGCCATTTCTCAAAACCTTTGGCATCTTATAAAGGATTTCACAGTAGAAATTCAACCAAATGTTTATTTCACAACCTCTTCAACTTTTCAAAACATTTATACCAAATTTCCAAATCTGTCACAGTTAAAAACCTCACTTTCTTCTTTCTCGAAAAACTCAAAATTTCTTTTTTACAAAGCATGAACAATTCCAAAGATATGAATGCATGACATTTCAAACAACATCAAATCATATAACACATCATAATGGTTTGGCAAGTCCATACACATGATGACTACACAATTTCATAAGATGGCCTTGTAGTCGATACATAAGTGGAGTCCTAAAAGAACTCGTGCTACTAGTAGGCAAAAGGGAGGCCTTTTCTTGGGTCAACGTGCACGTGACGGTTCTTGAGGGACTATACCGAACCCACATAACATGTAATTCATGCATTGAAAATACTTTTCCCCAAAAGGCACACTCTTGAAAACTTGATTTCATGAACATGACATATATATGCATTTCTGGCATCACTTCCCAATTTGCACAATTTGTAAAACATAATTCACATAATAATTCGCAATTATTCCAAACAAAGAATGCATACTTTAGACAATTGCAAATCATTTTAAAAATCATGTCACACAAGTTCACATATTGAATTTTCAATCAATTAAACATAATGAACTCAAACGAGTATTTTAACTTTATCAAATCATTCAAAATCCATTGAATGAACAATTTAAATCATTTATAAAAATTGTCCGAAAACAATTAGAGGAATTTCTTAAATCATTTGGGAATAATGAACTTAACAATTCATAATCTTTCCAAAATCAATTGTAAAACAATAACTTAGAAACATGATCACTTTCTTGATTTTTTCCAAAACTTACAAATAGCTTAAAATTTGAAAAACAAACATATTACCCACCTTTTTATCCATGCTTGGAGCTTGTCCCAAATCCTCAAGTCTCCGAAGCCTCTCCTCAATTTTCCTCATTCAAGATAAAAACCCTAAATCATAAACATCCACAATTGATTTAATTCAACTATAAAAACTCTAAAATTGGCTTGAGAATCTACAAGCCCATGCCAAACTTAAGTTAAATCAACCTAAAAACTCACTAAAACTCAAAGATCAAAACCATCACTTACCTTTATCTTCTTCATTTTCGACTTTTGCTTGGCTCATCTTGGAGCTTTCACTTCCTTCCATGTTTTTCCCTTTGAATCATCGAAAATCCTTGCTTAAAACTCAAAAAAATTGGAAACCCTAAGCTTCCTCCTTCTTTCTCCATCGAGCTCTCCCTCTCTTCTCTCTTTTCTTTCATTTTTCTCCCTCTTCTCTCATAACTTTCGTGGGCTACTCTCTTCCAAACGACAGCCCCTTCTTTATATATGCCAAGTCATTAAAATGAGTGGCCAATGACTATAATGCCCCTCCATCAAAGCCTTTTAATTTATGTCCTTAAGTGGACTTCCCAATATGCCCCTGAACTTTACTTTAAAATCATGCTACTTTAGGACATTATTCTCACATCAAAATGAAAGAATTTGCTAAAACTTCCTTTTATAAAAATTTTCATCATTGTCTTAATTTCATAATGCCTTAAAAATCATTCAATTTGGAGCACTACATCAAAAGTTATAATCTAAACATGTCGGACATATCATTCTACTAACACATCTTCTAGCAATTTACTTCCTTAAAAAAATTGACATTCTTAAAGGCTAAATTGAAACTTGATTTCTTCATAACAATTATATCCCTATTGCTCTAGTTTAATCCAAAATAAGAATCATATCATTTCGATAACTAGAGAAAAAGTTATGGCCAAAATACTTTTAGATGTTCCTAATCCAAGACTGCACACTAATCCGAACTTACATTTAAAAATTGGAAGTCTTAGGGGCTAAATTGAAATTTAATTTATTCATATGATTTGTAGCCCCATGTCTTAATTTTATTTCTCCTTAAGAAGCACTTCAATCGGATCTCCACAGATCTAGAATTTCACAAAATACTGAACTATGTTTAGAATTTTCCTGTCTCACTTTGATTTACACAAACTTCCTCAATTAAGACTCTAAAATTCACAAATTTCACATAAAATGAAATTCATTGTCTTATGAATCCAACGCTTCAAAAATCAAGTCATTCGGATATTGGACGGAAAAGATATAAGCAAAAGATTTGACAAGGTCGGATGAGGAAGGAAAATAGCAAGATCAGAATGAAACAAATCATTCCGATTATTGTCAGATTGAATCAAACTCTTTCAATTCAACTCCAATTGATGCAAATTTTTATGGAGAGTAGGATACATGTATTAGGAATTCAGTGCTTCAAGAATCACTTCAATCCGATGTCAGATGAGTGAGTTATGCCCAAAAGAATAAACCATGTTTAAACCCAAAATCGATTTGAACCTCTCTTGGCGCGATTGCCAAAACTTTCAATATAAAATTCTGATTACTTTCGTTAGATAACCATTAGAAAGAAGACTTCTATATCTACAACTCTTATGAAGACCACAAAATCAGATTTGGCCTCTAAAAGTGTCAAAAATCACCATTTTCACAAGATGACCCGTAAATGTCCGTTTAAGGGACATGCATGTCCGTTTAACGGACATTATCGGGCCAAAGTGTACCAATTCATCCGAGAAAGTCCGTTAAACGGATGTCCATGTCCGTCTAACAGACATAGGCAGGGAAAAGGGTCCTTTTGACCTACAAAGGTCCATTTAACGGACTTCCAAGGCAGGGAAAAGGGTCCTTTTGACCTACAAAGGTCCGTTTAACGGACTTCCATGTCCGTTAAACGGACCTTTGTAGGTCCGTTTAATGGACATGCGTTTCTCAAAACCTCTTCAACCCCTTCCAAAGCTTCTCACATCCAAACTAACATCATATATATATTTATAATCTTCATATATTTACTTATTCAAATGCTTAACTCTTCATAATAATCGAAACAACAAATTCAATTCACAATCTTCTCAAAACTCAACTAAATTGGTTCTTCAAAACCACAAATCTCAAACAAGTCATCAAAGCTGTCACTAACATCAATCTTATATAACATCATAACTTGTATCAACTATAAATCTTAACTCCAATCTCGAAAACTTGCATATTTAGTCTCGTTGGAAAGATAAAAGAACAAGATACAACTTCAAAGAAGGCAACTTTGGCCAATTCTATTTCAATCATTCTCTAATTTCCTTTGAATCAACATACACATTTTTTTATCCACATGCGAAACTCAACATTCATGCCAACCTCACTTTCTTAATTGTACATCATTTATAACAATTCAACTATCATTTGGAATTCATCCAAATCTCAGCCTCAATTCATATGATTTCTTACATTCCATAGCATTTTGTCATTCATAATCTCTTGCTTTTCCATAATATCTTACATATCTAATCATGATTCATGCTTAAGGCTTCTCAACCCATCATCCATACATAATTCACATTTCCATATCATAATCATCTATAACAAAAATTATATAAAAAAACACTCGTTTACTTTCATTTTCATATTTCTAATTTTCGCTTCAAGGTTCGAGGTCCAACAGTTATATCCTTGAATTCTTGTACAACCATTACTTTACCTTCCCATGTCTTCAAAAGTGGCCTAAACAACTTTCATACCATTTCAACATTAATATAATTTTTCCCAAAACCTTTGAGAGCATTAATAATATTAATATACCTAGTGTACATCCTAAATATGTTTTCATCATACTTCATTTGAAACAATTTTTATTGATTTAGTAATATGCTAACTTTGCTCTCCTTTAATTAATTTGTTCCCTTATGTGTAACTTCTAAAGTGTTTTAAATTTCATTTGTCACTTTACATATAAAGACCTTATTAAATTTATTTGTTTCTATTGTACAAAATAGGATTTATATGACCTTACTATTTAAGCAAAGTAATATCTTATTTTGAGATTCATATTCTTCCTTTAATCTAGGTACATTTTATTAACAATTTTTAGGAATATAGCGACCATTTGACGCTATTTCCTATAGGTCAATGATTTTTTATTAACAAAACCTCATCCTAGTTTCCTAGTATAGATAATTAATCCCATTAAAAAAGCACTCTACTAATATTTTACCCTTATTAGTTGAATGATGATGATGATGATCCAAGATATGATACTAAGATCTTTGCCATAAGATTTTATTAGAAATTCTAGCCTAATAGAATCGCTTTGATACCACTTATTAGTCCCTAAAGAAATTTAAAAGAAAAAGTGTATTGGGTGTTTATAGAATTTAGTAGTTTTCTAACCAAAAATCAATTTAACAATAATCAATATATATGTACAAGAATAAAGGGAACTACTTAATATAAATTAATAAAACAATCAGATAATAATTTAAAGGGTATATAGAAGAAAGAATGTAAACTAATTTTTTTGGACCTCGAATGTTTCATAGAAGTTAGAACTATTTGACAGAGATATTTTGTCAAGTAGTCATGAGTAAAGAGCAGATGAATGAAAATTCTTGAACCAAGAATTTGATAGGCAAGGGTAAAGTAGCGAATGAGAAATGTGGATATGTCCAAGTTTTACTTTGGTATTTTTGGTGGATAAAAGATTTTGAAGTGAGAAGAATTAAGGTGAAAGTTATTAGTAGAATGAAAGCAAAAATGAAGTCGAATTTGTGTAGTAAGTTGATGAAGAATATGTACATATATGTATATTCTGTTATTGGTGTTCATGATTAATCATGGAATATATATTTTCTTCGGATGCTATTGATTCGAAATGAAGTTTAGAATGAGGATTAAATGAAGTAGAAAAGGTAATCTTAGTATGATTTGTGTTAAGGAAAGATTGTGAATCAAAATGATGGTTGATCTGGAAAATGTTCATGAGATGAGGCTTCAGTCTTTTAGCCACAACTTTTTTCTCTAGTTATCTAAACGAGATGATTCTTGATTTGGATTAAACTAGGATCATATGGTTACATTTTTTATAAAGACATAGAATTTAAATTCTGTCTTTAAGAATATCAAAATTTTTCATGAAGTTGAGAATTGGGTGTAGTATATTGGATGAATGTAAGTTCATATTTTGAATTCAAGGGAAATTCTGGATCGATCTAAGCTAGATTAAAGTAAGTGCGCCTTCTGAAAAGTTGTAGGACTTTCTTTTAGCTTTCCAACGACATATAATATGGAATTTTTGGACTTCTAGGCTGAAAACTATGGTCCTTATAAAGGAAGTTATATCTTCTGCCTTTTTGCTTCTTCTATGATGATATCATCTCCTTTTGTGTTTCCTTTGTGATGACATCATCTTCTTCTATGTTTTGTTTCGTCTGTGTTTTGCTTCTTCTATGATGACGCCATCTCCTTCTGTATTTCCTTTGTGATGCCGTCATCTTCTTCTGTGTTTTGCTTCGTCTGTGTTTTGCTTCTTCAGCCTTTTTGCTTCCTCTATGATGACGTCATCTCCTTTTGTGTTTCCTTTTTGATGATGTCATCTTCTTCTGTGTTTTGCATCATCTGTGTTTTGCTCCTTCTGCCTTTTTGCTTCTTTTGTGTTTTGTTTCTTCTATCTTTTCGCTTCTTTTGTCTTTTTGCTTCTTTTGTTTTTTCGCTTCTTTTGTCTTTTTGCTTCTTTTGCCTTTTTTCTTCTTCTGTGTTTTGTTTCTTCTGTCTTTTTGTTTCTTCTATTTTTTCGCTTCTTCTGTCTTTTTGTTTCTTTTGCCCTTTCGCTTCTTTTGTTTTTTTGTTTTTTCTTCCTTTTCGGTTCTTCTGTGTTTTGCTGACACATCTTCTTCTGTATTTTACTGACGCGTCTTCTTTTGTGTTTTGCTGACGAGTCTTCTTCTGTGTTTTGTTGATGTGTCTTCTTCTGTGTTTTGCTCCTTCTACTTTTCGTTTCTTCTATGTTTTGCTATCTTTTGCCTTTTACTTCTTCTGTCTTTCGTTTCTTTTATGTTTTGCTATCTCTTGTCTTTTTGTTCCTTTTGTCTTTTCGCTTCTTCTGTACCCATCTTCTGTCCCATTTTGACCCTTCAAAACATAGAATCTATCTTCAAGGTCTTCACGAAAGTTGTATATCTTGAAGTCTTCTTTTGAACCATATAAAGAACATCTTAATACGATATCTGTAGGGAAAGTTATAGCAATTTTCCCACTTCTTCTGTCTTTTTCCATTCATCTGCTTTTTCCTTTGGCTTCGTCTAATCTTATCGTCTGATCCATTTTGACCCTTCATATGATTAAAATCTGACCTCAAAGTATTCTTCAAAGTTGTAGATTTCAAAGTTATCTTTGAAATCATCCTAAGATGATCTTAATCCAACATCTCTAGTGAGAGTTATGCCATTTGTCCCTTGACAAGTTCAATATGAGTGAGAACCAAATCTTGTTTGCTTCGTTCGGCCATAATTTTTGTTTGTCCGACCTCTAAATGAAATGATTCTTGAACCCTTAGATTTCCTAACACTTTTCTTTTTGCATCTCCATTGAAGGTCATAGCATTTGTGTTGATTTGAAAGGAATGGATTGAACTAAAGTAAGGGTATAAATTGGAAAAGTAGGAATCATATATTTTTACTAAACATGCTTTAGTATTTTGATGATTTCTGGATCAGTAGAGCTCCGAATAAGATGATTCTTATTTCAAAATAAACTAGAGACATGGAGCTACAAATGGTATGAAGAAATTGGAATCTATTTCAGTCTTTAGGACTTTCAATTTCTAGATGGGAATGGGGTATAGTGTACTGTTTCAGTTTAACAACAATCTGAAATGTTTAAGCCCTAACTTTCAGATTTCTAAACCGAATGGATTGATTTTGGTATCATTGGAAAGTTAAGAAAAAGGAGAACACTTTCTAGAAGAAAGAGTTATGTTAGAATATTCAAGGGTGCTTTTGGCAAGACACTTAAGTATAAAAAACATAAGGCATAAATAGAAGGGCAAATGGGATATTTCTCAATCATTAAGGGAATAATTGGAAGAAGAAGTGTTGTCTTGCATTTTAAGAAGAGAGAAGAACGAAAATTGAAGGAAAAAGAAGAGAGTGCCATGAAGAAGAGAAGGAGAGAAAGAAGAGAGAACATGACAGGGTTTCAATTGTGTTAACCTTCAAAAGAGATTTTGGAGTTGTTTAAGAAAGGAAAAAGGAAGAGGAAGAGAAGAGCTTCCCTCATTTGGTGAAGAATGAAGGCAAGATCATTTTAAATCTTTTGGATTTTTGGAAAGACTTTAGTTCATGGAGTTTAGAAAAGACTTAGGTTTAAGTATTCTAGAACCAATTTTAGTGATTATGTTTTGAGGAATTTTTAATTGAAAACCCTATTGAGTGGGATTTTGTTATTATATAAAGGGATCAAAGAGGCAAGAGGAACAAGAGAAGAGGCATGTTTGAACACAGCTATAAGCAAGGAAATCATGGTGGGTACATGTTTTTTTGAATAAAGAAGTTTTTTAATTTTTATTTGCATCATAAATGCTGCATTATTGCTCATGAATGATTGTGAAATTTGCTATATGTTTATTACATGGTTTGAGTGATATCTTTTGGGAAAGATGCATGTTTATGAAATTATGTTTTCAAGAATGGTTTTCAAGATATACATCAAGCATGTGAAAAGCAAGTTTTAAAGAGAATTGGCCATTTTGGGTATCAATCTTACAAGATTTTGAAATCTATGTGTTATGTGAGTTTGTGGTAGTCCCTTAATAACCGTCACGTACACATTGACCCAAGTATAATCTTTTCCCGCCTGCCCGCTAGTGGCACGGAGCTCCTTCAAGGACTCCCTCAAGTTTACGACTACACAGGACCATTACATGAGAATGTATAGTACGACATGTTTTGGACTTACCCAAACCATTTTTATGTGCTTATGTGTTTATGATTTGCAAATAAGTTGAAAAATGCATAAATTGTGTTGCTTGTGATTTTCATTACTTGAAAAGACAAGAATTTTGAGAAACATGTGTTTTATAGACTCAATGAAAGTTTTCTATAGCAAGGAAAATGGTTTCAAAAGTTTTTACTTATCTTTTTTATTATAAACTGCTACCCACGAGCTTTCAAGCTCATCCCCTTCCTATCCCTACCTCCAGGTGATGAGCAAGAGATGGAGTGAAAGAGAGTCAAGGCATCACTCCAAATTTTTTAATGTTGTATTTTGAGTTAGTTTTGGAAAACACAAGGCTTTAGTCACATTTCAAGAATTTGTAGTTCATGTAACTTTTGTACTTTGAGATTTCGGATTATGTTGTAATATGGCTTGAAAGGTCATTATAGCTTTGTAAAACCCTTTGTTTTGAAGGTATTGAAATGTGAATGATGAAAATTAGTTGTATGTAATGTATTAAAGAGTATGATGAAGTAAAAATACGTTCAAGTCTTATGATATTCGCAAGAGGTTGGGTTCCGAAAATGGTGCCCAACAAATTTGTAGTAGTTCGAAAAACAACCCCTATATCCACTCTCAAGACTCTTGTTAGAATTTCACTATAATTCTTCTTTCAAGACAAAGAATAACCTTTGTACAATATTGGCAAAGAGGAAACCTTTTACAATCTTCTTTTAAAGTGAAGAGAAACCTAAATCTCACTTGGATAACCTCCAATTATAATAATATAATTCTTTAAAAAAAACATAGAACCCAAAATACCTTAGTTAATCACTTGATAATGTTGAAGTTTTAATTAAAAAACTTTCTTAGCTGCAAGTATACAGATCTTAATTTATAGCATAAAAAGTATCATCCCACGGGGATTGTACTAGTCACCTAACAATTCTAGTAAATTTTTTAGGTAAACAATAAGATGAATAACTAATAATTAAACTAAAAACAAGGAAAGAATAACCAAACAATGAAAGGCAGTAGTGAATTTGGTTGATTAATCAATGGTGAAAACTATAAATTACTTTTATCCTTATTTATTTTCACTTTACCTTTTTGATTTAATCATACCGGATCCTAGATACCCAATTATTATGATTATGCTCTCTTAAGATTTAATCAAGTACCCCAATTAAAATAGATTGAAATTGAATTGTGATCTCTTAGTCTATCGAAAATCTTTCTAATTATGTAACTAGATTTAAGCAATCATATGGATAACTATCAAACAATTAAGATCTCTCTTTAACTGCCAATTAATTTGATATTTATAATTCTATTAAGGTATCGACTCTAGCTGTACAACACAACATAAATAATTTAATCCAATCTCTCTATTCTTTTTTTTTTTTTGAAAATTACAGAAATTTTCAATAACAATAGAGAAACTATTGACAACAATACAATGAGTTTCCCATTATGGAATTCAAAAAAATATTTCTACAATAGCAAAGCCATAAAACTAGTTACTATGTACCCAAGAACTTAGATTATAAAAACCACCTTGTTTTCATATTGTCAGATATGTGAGCGACTTCTTTTGCTATCACTAGGACACGAATCTCATTAATGAATAATTTAGTAAGTTGATAAGGGCTGGTTTGCTCCTGTCTATAGATGCTGCTGTTCCTCTCCCTCCAAATATTATAGATTGTAAGAGTAAATTGTTTTAAATATTAAGTTGTCATTCCTCTGAGGGCTAGATGAACTGATGATCCATTGGAGTGCATTAGTCTAGTCGTTTATGTTGCCATACTGTGCAAGCTTATGAAGAAGTTGACTCCAAACTGTATTGAAGTAGATGTAACTAAAGAATAAGTGATTCTTATTCACCTCTAGTGTTTTACATAATTAACATATAGGGTTAAAAGTCCCGTGCCACCTATCTTTGGTGCTTAATATGTTTTTAATTGCTAACCATGTAAACATGGAAACTTTGGGGCAAATATATTGCTGCGAGAGAAAAGCGTACTAGGGAATAGTTGGAAGTACCTTTTGGAATATGTTGTAGCTGTTAGATCGGAAAAAGACAGTATGTTCTATTTGGATAAACGGTAGATTTCAAAACTTTTATGAAATCATTTTTCTATCGGAAGCAACAAATCCAAATCATCATGCTAATCCATACATGATATGATATTGTTGGAGTTATGTAAATATAGTGCCCTGGAAAGCAAGTGTATTTACATGTAACTTTATCTTCTTGATTCTGATTTTGTAATGAAAATATTTATTATTAATAAAACAAAAGAGTTTGGTTTTATCTGTATGAGCATTATATATCTGGTCATAAGGTACCAAGATTCATTTGTAAGTAATATACATATACATAGAGATGTATGGGAAACATGTATATTATTAGAATCAATTAATTGATTCACAGTTGAATAATCAAGTTGGTCGTTTGATTATGGTTTAGGCAGTAGTGTTGCGATTTATCTCCATATAAGTAAAGGAGCTTACTTAAAGGGAATGATGAGTTTCATATCATGATAGTAGTAGACTATCGATAATGGCACTATTAAATGAATCGGAATCAAGTATGTTTTCAAGAATAAAGTGGGCGTTACTTTAATCTTAAAACATACAACTTAAGCATTCGCTTATTATGAACCACAATCTTGATGAGTGGTGAACTCATATGTGTTTCATTATAATTCTTGATATGATCGGAATGGATTTTTACAGGTATTAATCCAAAGGTTCGCATGTTGGAATTATTAATTGAAACATGTATCGGGAACATTCACTCAAATAAAGAGTTTATAGTGTTATCATCTCTTCAGATGTTTTAAGGAGATTTGGTGATTAAAGTGGCACCAGTAGTTTGATGGACTAGCTACCCATCAAGTCTTAACACTAAGATGAGATCTTATGTGTTAATCACCATATAAAGTAAAATGAGAGATCTAGAAGGAAAAACCAACATAAGGGCAAAACGGTAATTTTACCCTTTGTTGTGCGGATGGCTATAATAAGGTTCTAAATAGGGTTTGCAATTGGACATATTCTCATAATATTTAATAATTCAAGAGTTCAACTAATTGTCTTTAGTGGAATGACATTTAGTTAATAAGCTAGAATTAATTCCAATGAGATTGAATTATTTACGGGCTTATTGAGCTTGAATTATCAAAGTCCAATAAGATTCCCCACTTGGCTTTAAGGAAGGTTATCAAACTAAGTAAGAAGTAGTTTGGAGGCTTTAGAAGTCCATAATTGAATGATGGGCTTATACTAATTAATGGTTAATTGGAAGCCCATATGTTCATTTAGAAATGGGCTTGTTTTGGTTTAATGTAATTGATTAGATTAATTATATTAAAACAATTTTTTTTAATGGAGAAGAAGCAATTTCGAAATTGTGTTAGGTTAGATTTGTAAGCACACACTTGACATTAAAATACTAAATAAATATGGTCTTTATTATGGTTCATCATTATTAAATGGAGTTATGAACTTACCATTAAATGGTTTAATGGTTGGCTTTTAATGTTGGCATGTAACCTATTTGCATTCATTAGATTAAAGATGAAAGATGTGCATTAGATGGACCATCTTCCTTCTTTCTTCTTGCCAAAACCGAAATGGGTATTCAATTATAGGTTATGGTCTTTTCAAATAGCCATTTTAAAGATAAATGAAGTAAGTCTCATTTATTGGCTATTTGATGAGTGATTAATGTAAGTGATGCATTGGATGCCTCTCACTCTTTCCATTTATGTATATTTCGAAATTGAGATGTAAGAAAGGGTTCTTGCATGTTTTTAGACATTCTCTCTTTTCATGCAAGAGAGAACCGAAATTCTAAGTGAAAGAATTGAAAGAGTTTGATTTTGGTTCTTCTTCTTCTAAGAAAATCTCCTCCAAATATTTCTTCTCCTTTCCACCAAAGGATTTTGTTAACCTAGTTGTCCTTGAAGAACAAGTGGTAAATCTAATTGGTAGAGGATACTACTACAAGGAAGAAGATAGATTGCTAAAGGAAAAGACTCAAAGGCAAAGGATTTGGATCTGAAGGAGAGGATAGCGCAATGAGGATTTAAAGCTGTAGCGAAGGAGTCGGTAATTCCTTTTATCTTGTTCTTGGTTTTATTATCCTTATACCATATCATGTATGGATTAGCATATTGATTTGGATATATTGCTTCCGCTGCAAGATGATTTCTTAAAAAGTTTTGAAATCTATCGTTTCTCCAAACTAAGAATGCTGTCTTTTTCCGATCCAACAGATATAAGGATAGTAAAAACATAAACAAGATAAGGAATATTTCCAACTCCTTTGTTACAGATTTAAATCCTCACTGCGCTATTCTCTCCTCCTTTTTGTATCCAAATCCTTTGACTTTGAATCTTTTCCTTTAGCAATCTATCTTTTACTTATTGTTGTATCCTCAACCAATTTGAGTTACTACTTGTTCTTCAAGGGCAACTACGATAACAAAATCCTTTGGTGGGAAAGAAGAAGAAATGTTTGAAGGAGATTTTCTTAGAAGAAGATGAACCAAAAATGAAACTCTCACTTGGTAATTTCGGTTCATCTTTGTATGAAAGGAGAGAGTGTGTCTAAAAACATGCAAGGAGACTTTCTTATACAATCAAATTCGGTTATGCATGGAATGGAAGAAGAGAGAGGCATCCAATGCATCACTTCTTTCATTAATCAATCATAAAGCAACCAATAAATGAGACTCTCTTCATTTATCTTTAAAATGGCTATATGAAAAGACCATAACCTAAAATTGAATTATCAATTTCGATTTTTGTAAGAAGAAAGAAGGAAGATGGTCCATCCAATGTACATCTTTCTTCTTTAATCTAATGAATGCAAATAAGTTACATGCTAACATTAAAAGATAACCATTAAACCATTTAATGATAAGTTCATATCTCCATTTAATGATGATAAACCATAATAAAGACCTTCTTTATTTTAGCATTTTAATGTCAAATGTGCAGCTGCACATTTAACCTAAAAAAACCAAAATTGTTACTTCTCTCTTTAAAAAATTTGTTTTAATATAATTAATCTAATTAATTACGTTAAACCAAAATCTAGCCTATTTCTAAATGTACATTTGGACTTCTAATTAACCATTAATTAGAGCAAGCCCAATATTCAATTATGGGCTTCTAAAATCTCCATTTATATTTTTTACTTAGCTTGATAACCTTCCCTAAAGTCAAGTGGAGAATCTTATTGGACTTTGATAATTCAAGCTCTAATAAGCCCATAATTAATTTAGTGCCTGTTTGGTTCAGCTTTTGGAAGCTTCAAAAGCACTTTTTTCTACTGCAAAAGCTCTTTTAAGAAAAAAAGTGGGTGTTTGGCTGTAAACTTCAAAAGCACTTTTGAAGTAGAAATAGCTTTTATAAAAACTCAAATACAGCTTTTTCAAAAGCTAAAACTTGGAGCTTTTCTGAAAAGCCCCAAAGTTTAGCTTTTTCGGAAAGCTAAATATGCGTCACTTACATAAAGAAGAAAGCTAATTATTTTCGGGCACCACCAAAGACCTCCTAAGCTCTGTAGATTTGGCAGCTCTCTGAAGCGTAGCCATCTCCCTCCAATCCAAAGTCCCACCTTTTGTAAAACTCCCGACACCCTTTTCTTTTCAAAGACCTCTCAATCTTTCCTTCTCCGCCTCTTTCCCTTCCTTCAACCTCTCCGCTTCCCACCACCATGCCGTCCGTGGTGCAGGTGTCAACAGTGCCAAAATGGCCGCCACGGCCTCCAACAATTACGCTACTGCCCTTACAGAAGTGGCGAAATCCAGTAACACCCTTCAAGCTACCTACGCCGACGTCAAAAAAATTGAAAAGCTCTTCTCTGAACCCCAAGTTTTTGACTTTTTCGTAAACCCAACAATTGATATCTAGAAGAAGGGCCAAGTAATTGATGAAATCGCGAAATCTTTGGAACTTCAACCCCATACAGTCAATTTCTTGAGCATCTTGGTGGAGTCAAAAAGGGTGGAAATAATCAAAGACATAGTGAGAGAGTTCGAGATGGTGTACAACAAGTTGGCAAACATGGAGCTTGCAATAGTGACTTCGGTGGTGAAATTGGAGTCGTAGCACTTGGCCCAGGTAGCGAAACAAGTTCAGAAGCTGACTAGGGCGAAGAATGTGAGGATTAAGACAATGATTGACCCAAGTCTTTTGGCGGCGTTCACTGTGAGGTAGGGAACTCAGGGTCTAAGTTGATTGATATGAGCGTGAAGAAGCAACTCGAAGAGATCGCTGCCTAACTTGACCTCGGTGATATTCAGCTTGCTCTCTGACTTCGGTAGTTTCGCTATATTGATTCAACAAACAACTTTCTTTCTTTTTTTTTCATAAATTTACTGCGTGGAATTTCTTTGAAAGAGATGAAATTTAAAGGGTTGAATTGAGTTTTTGTGAAGGGAATGTATGTTGGTTCATTTTGGTGGTGAATCATTTTGTTCCAAATGCCATATGGCGCCAGTATGGCTGCTACACTCACTGCTTTCATTTCAATAGTCACTTCCACAAAACTAATTTTCCAGCTTCAATTTTCAATTCTATGAAAATTTTAAGTCAAATGTAAAGTTTTCCTTTTCTAAAGCAAATTATAATTATAATTATTTTAATGGCCATTCATAATTTTATAAGGTTAAATGCTTAAAAGGATGAAAAGTTTTCTTCCTATGATGAAGATGATGAATTACTTCCTACAAATGATGAAATTAATGAAAATGAAGGCGTTGAAGGAAATCATTTAGATAAGCTACAAAATAACGAGATAAATGATGCGAGGGAACATATTGCAAATCTTCTTGTATTACGATAAAATGCATAATACATTTAACTATTTCAGTTTGAATATTTATTTTGAGATTATAATATTATTTAACTTTTAAATATTTTAATATTTATTTTCATGTTAATTTTATTTCCTAAAAAATGAGACATCTTTTAAATTATTTCCTATAAGATGGTTATCTAAAATTTCCTACAATATGGTACTTTGCATATTGTTTAGTATACTTTAAATATTATTTAGCATAAATAATTTTATTATAAAATAAAATATTGTTAAAAATAATAAAAGTGATTTTTATTTTTATGTTGTCAAACAATCTACTGTATGAAACTCTTTTTAAAAAGCTATTTTTTTAATTGACAGCCAAACAATCAACTGGTTTTTTAAAAAAGCTCTTCTTAGAAAAGCCCTACTGACAAAAGCTCTACTGATAAAAATTCTACTGATAAAAGCTCATCCAAACAGACACTTAATCTCATTCGAATTAATTCTAGCTTATTAACTAAATGTCATTCCACTAAAGACAATTAGTTGAACTCTTGAATTATTAAATATTATGAGAACACATATTTCATGTCCAATTGCAAACCTTATTTAGAACCTTATTATAGCCATCCGCACAACAAAGAGTAAAATTATCATTTTGCCCTTATGTTAGTTTTTCCTTCTAGATCTCCCATTTTACATTATATGGTGATTAACATACAAGATCTCATCTTGGTGTCAAGACTTTTTTGGTAGCTAGTCTATCAAACTACTGGCGCCAGTTTAATCACTAAATCTCCTTAAAACATCTAAAAGTGATGATAGCACTATAAACTCTTTATTTAAATGAATATTCCCTGATACATGTTTCAATTAATAATTCTAACATGTAGACACTGGATTAATACTCTGTAAAAGTTCATTATGATCATATCAAGATTTATAATGAAACACATATGAGTTCACCACTCATCAAGATTATAGTTCATAATAAGCGAATACTTAAGTTGTATGTTTTAAGATTAAAGTAATGACACACTTTTTTTCCTAAAAATATACTTGATTTCAGATTCATTTAATAGTGTCATTATCGATAGTCTACTACTATCATGATATGAAACTCATCATTCCCTTTAAGTGAACTCCTTTACTTATATGGAGATAAATCGCAACACTACATTATAAACCATAATCAAGCGATCAACTTGATTATTCAACTGTGAATCAATTAATTTAGATTCTTATAATATACATGTTTCCCATACATCTCTATGCATATCTATATTACTTACAAAAGAATCTTGGTACCTTTTGACTAGATATATAATGCTCACACAAATAAAACCAAACTCTTTTGTTTTATTAATAATAAATGTTTTCATTACAAAACTGTAACTGAAGAAGATAAAGTTACATGTAAATACACTTTCTTTCTAGGGCATTATATTTACATAACTCCAACAATCTCCCACTTGCCCTAAAGCAAGTTTGACATATCCCTCATTCCCACTCCTTCTAGGTGACCCTCAAAGCTCTTTTGAGTCAATGTCTTTATGAACGGAGCAGCAAGGCTTTACTCTGTGGGAATCTTTACCACATCCACCTCTCCACGTTGTATTATCTCCCTTATGAGATGATACTTTTGCTCAATATGTTTGGCAGCTTTGTGGTTTCGAGATTCTTTGGAATTAGCCACTGCCCCACTATTATCATAATAAAGTATAATGGCTTTTTCTGCCTCTAAAACTACCTCCAAATCATTTAGGAACTTCTAGAGCCAGACTACTTCCTTTGCTTCTTCACAAGCAGCAACTTACTCAGCCTCCATAGTCGAATCAGTAATACCATATTGTTTGACACTCCTCTAAGTTATGGCTCTATCTCTCGAAATAAATATAGAACTAGAAGTTGATTTCCTTAAATCAACATCTGATTGAAAATCAGAATTTGTATATCTTGTCGAAATAAGATTACTTCCAGAGTAAACAAGCATTAAGTTTTTCGTCCTACGAATATACTTAAGTATACACTTAACCGCAGTCCAATGTTCCTTTCCTGGATTAGACTGAAATCTGCTTACCAGTCTCACTGCATAACAGATATCCGGTCTAGTGCAAAGCATTTCATACATCAAACTTTCAACTGCCGAAGCATATAGGATGTTACGCATGCGTTCAACCTCCTCTTGGGTTTTAGGTGCTTGTTCCTTTGAAAGTTTGATTCCATGTCTAGTAGCAGTGAAACCTCTCTTGAAATCTTGCATAGTGAACTTATTTAGCATATTCTCAATCTAGGTTAAATGAGACAAAGTTATCTATTTGTTCTTACGATCCCTTATAAGTTTGATCCCTATAACATAGTTAGCCTCTCCCAATCATTCATTGAAAACTGTTCATTTAGTCATCCCTTAATCGCAGATAACATTCCCACATCATTCCCAATGCGCAGAATGTCATCAACATACAGGATTAGGAGAGTAACCTTACCTTCTTGTATTCTTTTATAAACAAAAGACTCATCTAGGTTTTGTATGAACCCATAGGTTTTGATAGACTTATCAAACCTAATGTTCTAAGACTTAGATGCTTGCTTAAGTCTATGAATGGACTTTTACAACTTGCAAACCTTATGCTCATTACTTGGCTCAATGAATCCTTCTAGTTGGGCCATATAAATGGTCTCCTCAAGATCTCCATTAAGAAAAGCAGTTTTGACATCCATTTTCTATATTTCATAATCAAAATAGGCTGCTACGACCAAAAGAATCTTGATGGACTTAAGCATGACAGCCGGAGAAAAAATCTCCTCGTAGTCTGTACCCTCTTTTTGAGTATAGCCTTTAGCTACCAATCTAGCTTTAAAGGTCTCTACCTTTCCATCCGATCCCCTTTTCCTTTTGTAGACCTATTTACAGCCTATGGCTTTTAGACCTGGTGGTAGATCTACAAGGACCTAGACTTCATTAGTATACATGGAATCTATTTTCGATTCCATCGCCTTGAGCCATTTTCCTCCATCAACATCATTAATAACCTGTGTATACATAATGGGATCTGTTTCTTCTTGATCTGAGATGGCAATTAAGCCTTCTCCTAGACCCAGATACCTATCTGGCTGTCTCACAACCCTCCCACTACATCTAAGCACAACTTGATGTTCAGGTTGCACTTTCAATTAAACTCTCTAATCCATTTCGACATCTTATTCTGTCATATCCAAAACAACTTTTGGTTTGGATGACATATCTAACTCCTTTAGTACTATTTCACTTCTTCCTTTGTGATTTCTCACAAACTCTTCCTCTAAGAAGGTCACATTTGTCGACACAAATACCTTCCTACCTTGAGGACTGTAAAAATAGTACCCTCGAGTTACAATAGGATATCGTACAAATAAACATACTTCTAACCATGGTTCCATCTTTGGGGATTCAAGCTTTAAAACATGGGTTGGGCAGCCCCAAGTCCTCAAATGTCTTAATGAAGGCACTCGGCTAGTCCACAACTCCTTAGATGTTTTAGGCACCGATTTGGAAGGAGCAAAGTTAAGAAGATATGTTGTCATTTGTATGGCATATCCCCAGTGTTGGATCGTGTACGGTCTGAGTATTTACAATACACTGCAGAAAAGACCAAACAACAACATGATGTATAATCAAAAATACCAAGGATGTATGAAAATACCTTATTTTCATGGATAGGTTGCTTCTTTTTCGGATTCTAAGACACTGCAAACGTGAATGCCCTCTACCGGTATCCACACGAGTATGCACGATCCAGGCTGCGGCTGTGGTGTGCTAGCACGTCCTGAAACTCTTCCCGAACACCGCACGGTTTTCCTCTCGGATGGTGGCTAGGGTTTCCTGATAATAGTGTCTCCTTTCTAATGAGACATAAGCTTCTCTATTTATAGAGAAACCCTAATCCCATTGAAGCCCCAATAAGTTTCGGCTCATTATATCTCATTTAATAAAAGCCCGACAACTTAATTCGATCTAGCCTAATAAATATATCTACATATATTTATTCAATACCTAATAAATTAGGCCCAAGAGAATAAGCCCAGATCACATCACTCTTTGTGTGCGACCCTGTAGGCTCATTTGATGTTGGCAATGGGCTTGATCACACTTCAAGGCTCATAAGTCATAAGCGACCTCTAGCAAGACATTATGACTACCCAAGTCAAATGAGGATCGATAATCCGATTTAACCTGTAACCATGGTTATAGGCTCAGTCCTTTTGTAACACGATATCAAGATTAATCACAAGGCATAGTACATGTCAACCTTTGATTAATCATAGTTTCTTGATCCCCAAGTTGACTGATTATAAAAAATGACATTGATGACTCTTCATCAATTCATTTGAGCATGACCATGCATTTCTTTAGTCACACTTGTCAAGAGGCCCAAATGATATCTCTCTCATTCAAGAGAGGTACAAATCCCATCTACGTCATTCACATCCCTCCGCATGATTCATTTAGTGTCCAACATAAGACTACTTGTTGTTCAGTTAAAAATAACTTAGTCTAATATCAAAACACTAAATTCCTCATGTAGGGAACCATGATGACTTCAGGTCAAAGGACTAAAGTCAAACCATATAAAGAATCACTAATGACATGAAACCATGTAGTATTCTTTATGTGGGTCGGTCCAATATATGTTCTCTAACATATATCTATGTTTCTGATTTGATATCTCATATCCATGATCAGTAAAACGTGATCATCAATCAGAACACATACTAGTCTTAATTCATTATTGTTCCACTAATAATGATCGACCAGGGACAGTCTAGAATAGTGTTATAACGCTCATGGTTTTACTATCAAGTCACATACTTGATGACATAAGTCTAATACCATTCATGAAATGTAAATCACATTACATAAACGAAATACATGCATATATGAAAGGAATACCTCATAATATATTATTAACAAGTCATAATGTTAATACATGAATCACAAATATCCATTGGCCTAGGGCACACTACTAACAATCTCCCACTTGCACTAGGCCTAATCGATCAGATATCTAATACCCATAGACCTCGTATGACTCTCATGTTTAGGCTGTGGAAGAGGCTTAGTAAGTGGATCGGCAATGTTTTCATCTATGCCCACTTTGCATATCTTCACATCTCCTCTCTCAATGATCTCTCTAATCAGATGGAAACGTCTGAGTATGTGTTTGGATCTATGATGTGAGTTTGGTTCCTTAGCCTGTGCTATAGCCCCATTATTATCACAATAAAGGTCTATAGGACTTGCAATGCTAGGAACAACTCCAAGCTCAAGAATGAACTTCCCGATCCATACTGACTTCCTTAGCCGCATCCGAGGCAAAGAATGTACTCAAACTTCAATTGTAGAATCGACAGCGTTGTCTTGCTTTGAACTTTTCCAGCTCACTGCACCTCCATTCAAACAAAACACAAAACCTAATTGCGATCTAAAATCATCTATGTCAGACTGAAAACCAGCATCATTGTAACCATTTACAACGAGCTCTCCTTCAAGTCCTCCATAGACTAGGAACATATCCTTAGTTCTTCTCAAGTACTTAAGGATATTCTTAACTGCTATGCAGTGACTCTCACTATAATTAGATTGGTATCTACTTGTTATGCTCAAAGAATATGAGACATCTGGTCGAGTACATAACATGGCATACATGATAGATCCAATTGCAGATGCATATGGAATCTTACTCATGCGCTCAAGCTCTTTACCTGAAGTAGGACAATACTTCTTAGAAAGCTTGATTCTATGTGACATAGGCAAGAATCCTCTCTTTGAATCTTGCATACTGAACCTTTTCAGTATCTTATCTATGTATGTACTTTGACTTAGGCCTATAAGCTTTATTGATCTATCTCTATAGATCTTAATACCTAAAACATAGGCAGCCTCACCTAAGTCTTTCATTGAGAAACGTTTCCTTAACCAAATCTTGACACTCTGTAAGGTTGGAATATCATTTCCAATGAGCAATATGTCATCAACATATAAAGCTAAAAAGACAACAGCACTCCCACTAACCTTTTTGTAAACACAAGGTTCATCTTCATTCTTGATGAATCCAAACTCTTTGACAACTTCATCAAAACAAAGATTCCAGCTTCTTGATGCTTGCTTCAATCCATAAATGGATCTTTGAAGCTTGCACACCTTTCCCGAATTCTTAGGATGAACAAAACCCTCAGGCTATATGATATATACATCCTCAAGTAAGTTTCCATTAAGGAAAGTCATTTTGACATCCATTTGTCATATCTCATAATCGTAGTATGCAACTATGGCAATAAGAATTCTAATGGATTTGATCATGACCAATGGAGAAAATGTCTCATCATAATCAATTCCATGAACTTGTCGATAAACTTTAGCAACAAGTCTTGCTTTATAAGTGTGCACATTTCCATCGATGTCGAGTTTCTTTTTGAAAAACCATTTGCATGCAATGGTCTTCAAGCCATCAGACGGATCAATCAAAGTCCAAACTTGATTGTCATACATGGATTGCATCTCTGCTTTCATGGCCTCTAACCATTTAGCGGATTTTGGACTTTCCATAGCTTCTTGAAAGGTTATGGGCTCATTATGATCAATGAGCATCACATTATCATCATCAGTAACGAGAAATCCATATCTCTCGGGCTCATGATGAATCCTATCAGATCTACGTAGGCCTCGTGTTGTTAAAAACTGCTCATCAACAGCTTGTGAGCTCGCTTCAATCTCCTTTTCAAGCTCAATGTCATTTTGTGAAACTTGAATTTCTTCAAGTTGTACTTTACTTCCACTGTTTCCTTTGGAAACAAATTCCTTCTCTAAGAAAAAAAACCATTTCGAGCAACAAACACTTTGTTCTCTGTTGGGATGTAAAAGTAATATCCTTTAGTTTCCTTAGGATATCCCACAAAATAACATTTTTCAGATTTGGGTGCTAACTTGTCTGCAATTGGACACTTCACATAAGCCTTACAACCCCAAATCTTTAGAAAAGATAAATTGGGACGCTTCCCAGTCCATATCTCATAAGGTGTCTTTTCTACAGCCTTTGAAGGAATACTGTTTAATATGAATGCTGCTGTTTCTAAAGCATTGCCCCAGAAATATTTTGGAAGATCAGTTTGACTCATCATTGATCGAACCATATCTAATAGAGTTCGATTTCTCCTTTTAGAAATACCATTCCATTGAGGAGTTCCTGGAGGAGTCAATTGTGAAACAATTTCACAATCCTTAAGATAATCATCAAACTCTTGGCTTAAGTATTCACCTCCTCAATCAGATTGAAGGATTTTAATTGTCTTGCCAAGCTGACATGATGTATAATGCATGGAGGTCATGAAACCTATGGTTTAAATTGTTGGGTTTAAGACTAAGTTTAAGTATGACTTGAAAGTTGTATGATTGAAGTGTTTTTAGCTTGATTTTGGATTGTATATTGATGACTAAACTAGCATGAAATGTAAGAGGTAAGTGCTGCCAAATTATGGTGTTTATTCCTAGTGAATGTAGGCATGATATAGGGACTGATTTTGTGTCCAATTGAGATGCTTATGGATGTAGGAAGGGTGTTGGAATGAAAGGAAGTGAATAGAGAAGTAAAGCTGGAAAATTGATATTTGACCTACTGTACTGTTTTGAGCATAACTCATTGTGTGGTTATGAAAATGAGGCAGGGTTTATGCCCAAATAAACTTTGGTTTGTTGGCTACATTTTTGTGTGAAATAGGTATTGTTTAATTTTAACCTTAAGGGGTTGAAATTTGGCTTGGAAAGTTACTGCTGGAACTTATGTGAACAGTATCCGGATTGTTGACCTATGAGTTTTGATGATTTTTCTAAATTAATTGAGAAGGAGTTAGAGACAATGGTCTAAATGAAAGTTGAAGCCTATTAAATTATCTTTCCATTGCCAATGATTTTTCAATTTTTCGATCTGTATATTGGGAGATATGCATTGTGAAATATTGACTGATTTTGAGCAATTGGTGAAACCTAGCCATCAGTGTAGGTTTTGTGAACATCCTGATTAGAAGTAATTTTAGCAATTTATTTGAATTGAATTGGTTTGTGTGATCTTCTGAAAAATTTCAGAAGAAGTGATTATCTTGAAAATGGTATATATCATGCTATTTTTAGATAACAGAATTGGGACTTATGATTTTTCAAAGATTGGACTGAAGTTAGGTCAGGGACTGTTGAACAGGGCAGTAACATGCAGGACTGTTTTAAATTGGTTAATGATAGAATTTGATTATAAGCCCTTCATGAGAAGTGTATTACTGTGTTTCATCTTTTCATGGGTATAAAGTATGCAATTTTTCGACATTTGTACAAGGAGTTATACTGTTTGAAAAATTACTGTCCAATTTGAGTACTTTCAAGGGCAGCAGCATTCACTGAATTGTTTGACCTAGTTATCCATTGAATTTGATTTTAGACTGTTCATGAAAGTTGTAGATCACATTGTGATCTTACGGAGCACATTTATTGTGTAATTTTTGACTAAGGAAATGGGAAGTTATTGAATTTACAAAATACTGCACTGGTTAGGAACTCTACTACACTGGTTAGGAACTCATTGACTGGACAGAAACTTTGACTAGATTTTTGACACCCTTAGAGGTGAATTTGGCTTCTGTGTTCTTCATGAACATTGTAAATCTTTCTTTTCTCTATGAAATAGACATTAAGTTTTACCCAATATGGAGTTCGGAGTAAAGAGTTACGACCTATGGAAGTTGGTATGTCGGAGAACATTTTGCAGATCTGTCATGGGAGTAGTGTAAGTCGACTTGTATCCTCAGATAACTCGACTTATGCATACATAGTAGCATAAGTCGACTTGTTTTCTCATGTAAGTCGACTTGATCGACCTTTTCCATTCTTTTGCTTATAACTTGTCCGTCCGGCGTCCGATTGACCTGATTCTTGAGGCATTGGATTCATTGATTATTTAATTTCATTTTTTTGAGAAATTGAGGATTTGTGGACGGAAAATTGATGTGGGCCCGGGTAACGGAGCCTTTACTCACTGTTTTATTTAATTGGGGACCTATAGGGGTCCAAATTGAGCGCCGTTAGCGCCATTGGATTTTTAATTTTAAACAGATTTTTCTGATGGAAAAAAAATGGGATTATGGCCGAGAATATCATGAACATGCATTGTGCACCTGCAAACTGCTACATGTGCATTATTAAATAGTTCTGATTGAGTAGTTGGTAATGTTTATATACTGTAACTATTTTAGAGGTACATTTGGAGCGTCGGTCCACCGATGTCACTAAGACTTCCAGATATTAGCTCGGAAGTACAGGTGAGTAACCTAGGTGGTTATCTCAATCTATGTGGTTAATGTGACTTGATTGCCCTACGGGGATTACTGTGCTTGTGAATTATAGACTGTGACTTGTAAATTATGGATTGTGAATTATGAATTATGGACTGTGAATTAGGAATTATGGACTGTGAAATAGGACTGGTTATTGACTTCAATTGGGCATATGCATTCATACACCGATGCATAAACTGATAAAGGAAAAATTGTGAACCGAAGTCGCCATCGACATCGTATGCGAGCCGAGCTCGAAGGGAGTCTACTCCTAGACGCCAAGCGCTCATCGATCGATCATGAAAAGAGCTTCAAGCTCGAAGGGAGTTTACCTCCTGACGCTAAGCGCCCATTTCTTTATTTATGCGCTCGGTCACAACATGAAATAAAATGAAAAAAGAGTCACATGTGCATTGCATCTCGTCATGGATGCTGAAATGAGTATGTGATCGTTTGTCTTTTTTTACGTGGCTGAATATTGGTGTGAAATTTGGTATGTAAAATTGATCGTGAATATTATTTCGATAATCATTGATCGTGAATATCGATGTGTAATCGTGATCGTGAATATTAATCGTATTATTATTATTATTAAGACCGTCTTATTCGTAATTTGTTATATGATGCATGAATTGGGAGAACCATCGATGATGGTTTCTCATTGAGTTCGTAAACTCATCCAAAATTGTAATCTATTTTTCAGGACTAGAAGAGTATCCCGTTTGACACGGGAGTAGGTCTGGGTGCAAGTAGAGATAGAGGTCGGGATCAATTCGCGTCTGCATTAGTGTCTTATTGAATTGTATTCCGCAATCATTGTGCAATAATGCTTTGTATTTATAATGAGCCATTGTGGTTCTATTGTTTTACATTGACTGATTGTAAAATTATTATTGGATGACTGTAATAACTGAAAATGATTAATTATGAACATGGGATCAAGTTTCTTACTGTTTATGTCGCGTTAATGAATGTTTTATACTGAGTGATGTAGCACGCCACCCTCGCGGGGCACGGACCTGGATATCACCGTCGATGTCGGGTTCTGGTCGTGCGGGAGTGGGGTGTTATATTTAGGTGGTATCAGAGCCCAGCAGTACATAATGTATCTGGGCACAGTCTGGAACATAGGTTGCATGCAATTGAGTCGTGTCATTGCAGAACGTGGCAACTGATCCCTAGTCTGAGTTGCACGAGTAGAAATCCTACGTGTGCATATGTGTCAAGTGACTAAGTGAGAGAAAAGTGAGACTGTATTATAGTGTAAATCCCTGAAAGTGTATAAGCAATTAGGAAAGAAAAAAAAGGGATAAGGAGATTGATATTGTACTGTGGTTAGAAACCCTCGTCTGTGATAGTAGTATGATTATGTTGGCCTAGACTGAGTAAGGAAAGAAGTGATATCACAATGAATTCCTGGATTAAAATGGCAAGATTTGTGGTGACAGAAAAACGAATATGTCTAGAACTTGGAGAGGTCCACTGGAGATATGAGAAGCATGCCTAAGTGTGATTAAAAGTCCGGGATGACGAAGTAATTAGAGCTCTGACTGTATATGCGATGAAATTGAAAACATTAGAACTGAGTAAAACGTAGATAGTCCGATCAGGTAGATATTGATTCACTGCATTTGTGTGAGATATCAGTAGATATCATAGATGGATGATGATAGCGAGATTGTGATAAGATCAATAGTGTGCCGTAACGGTCTACCTAGAACTGAAAAAAAACTGAAAGAACTGAACGAGTAAGGTGCCTAGTGCCTAGTAGGGTAAGTAGAAATGGTGAGATAAAAGTGTACAGATAAACTGAAATGAACTCGTTAAACGATTATGATTATGAGCGCATAAGCTTGAGACTGAAACGGGTATGCGAATATTGTGCTAAGATTTTAGAAATCAGTATAATAAGATCGTAAGGGAAAAAGACAGACTGACAATTTCTACTGATTGTATATCGGGAAATTCTTTGAAAAGATGTATATGGACATAGAAATGGTAAATGAATAGGTAAATAGATAGAGATACAGTGGAGTATCTATGATCTTGTTGTGGTTGGGGACATATCCCCGAAGGTACTATCAATGTGAGTACCCTATCGTGGATTGTTTGAGGAAAATAAAGAGAGACGTAGCAATAATTCGGTGAATGATTAGAGTGGCTATAAGTGTAAAGTTCCTAATTGGTTAAAGTAAGACATAAGATGACCGAATGTACCTTTATGAGAGGAAAAAAGTAAATATTATGGCATCGGTCCTCTATTTCGAGGATTAGCATAAACGGAAAGGAGTTTTATGGAAGTCAGAATTGTATAGGTTACTAATTGGCTTCCGGATAAGATGAAATAAGTTCTAGTGAGGTGTAGATTATGGAATAAGTGTTAAAGAAAGTGTTTATGTGACTGTCACATGAAACCTTAGTCAAGGACATTACGATCTTTAAATTATGGCATAAAATTGTTACGATTGAAATAGTGCGTATAGCTAAGAATGATTGAAAAGCAATTAGGGACACTAATTGGTGATGAGAATTTGGTAAGCAAGATAATGACGGTAGCAAGACTAATGGTCAAACGAAAAAAGTACTGCAGACGAAAATAAAAGTGAAATTGAGTCATATCTTAAGAGGAGATTTAGACATAACAAGTGAAATATCGATCGAGGTTATCTCGCATTGTGTATACTGAAATGTAAAGTATCCAACTATGTAAGTGGAATTTAAGGAGGTCCAAGTATGGATGACTAGGCATTGGCATATGTCGATGAGAATGACAGGAAAGCAATTGATAAGAGAAAGTTCATAGCAATAGGAAGTCATTAAGGAAACCAAATCATGCGCGATGTAGTGTTACCTTGGATTCAATGAAAAGTTTGGTGATGTCATTAAAACAACAATGAGTAATGTCTAGAAATTGATATGAGGTAAATAAATGGTATCAACTGATGACTATGTGTTTGCAAATGTTGCAAAGTAAAAGAGTTATATGAATAATGGAAGAACCTGACACTGGTAAGAAGCATTCCTTTGGAAATTGAGCAGTGTGGGATGACATGTTAAGTTGTTAGAACGGTATACGAAGAACTGAATTGTTTTTGATAAATGGTATCAGTGCTATG
Source organism: Erythroxylum novogranatense (assembly GCA_029891385.1). NCBI lineage: Eukaryota > Viridiplantae > Streptophyta > Magnoliopsida > Malpighiales > Erythroxylaceae > Erythroxylum > Erythroxylum novogranatense. Next base: position 51,798,881 of record CM057231.1, read on the forward strand.
AGTGAGATTGTTTCAAGCCTTGGAGACTTTAGATTCCTATAAGAATACATTATGTTAATTCGAGGAAAAAGACGGGCATAAATGACTACTATACAGCTAATTTTGAAATGAATAGACAATTCTGCTTACTAAATTCAAATAGTGAACAGATAATGTTGCAAGGAACAGACCAATTACAGATATAGGGATTTCCAAAGAATGTCAAGTAGATTATGGGTAATTGTGAAGTGTTTCTGGAAAATTGAGATACTAGATAAAGGTAAGAAAGGTTAAGAGTGCAGGAGTTAAAGTGGTGAGTCTTATGATGAGTCTGAATATGCAAGAAAAAAAAACAATATTGAATGATTCAAAGAAGAAGTATGGGAACCCGATTAAAAGTGCTAGAACAAGAAAGTGAACAGTCGAAGCTAGACATTCTAGTAATCATATGTGAAAAGTGAAATTGAATAACTGTGGGTATAGAACGAAGTGATTAGATTCAAGTGTTTATAGGTTTGAATGTTCAACAGGAAAAGTGCTTAAGTGATTTGGGTTTCACAGGATTATGATCGTGATATAGAGTTTCGATTATTGTAGGAATACCGCTACATCTTGCGATTGCCTAACGGGAGTCAAAGACCATAATGGCTTTGAGACTGTGATGGGTGAAACAAAGGAACTCAAGAAAGCTGAATGGGTTAGTGGAGGAGGAACCGGATAGGACAAATGAAATAGAGTAATCCGAATTGCGTGCGTGAATACTATAGAACAGTGAATTGTCTAAGAAATTGAACTAAGAGTCAATGGATTATAAAGCATGACTGCATTAGGTAAATTATCACTGGTTATAGCGAAATGGAGCTAAATGTCATTGTAATGGTACCAAAGGAATGTGAATCGTCCCTGACGAGATAAAGGAGGTTATGGTAAGTATCTGTACTCAATAGAATACGAATTAGACTGCATGGTACTGGAGAAAAAGATATTGAATTGATAAAACGTGATGAGTGAATAGGTTCGGAAATAATGTACTGAGTCATAGCTCTAGAAATGACAAGTGAGATAGTTAAGATAGTGAGATCACCAATTGACAGCCTTGTTGAGTCCGTCTACTGTGATGAGTGACAATGAGTTAGCCAAATAAGTGACGGAACAACTAACTAATTGTGGTTACTGTGACCTTTCAGAAAATGAATCATTGAGTGGAAAAGTGTATGAGATATGTAGGGACATTTGATAATTGTCATAGTGAACCGTTGAATGAGAATTTCGCGGACAAAATTTTTTTTAGGAGGGGGGAATTGTAACATCCCACCCCCTACTAGAAGGGTAAAATAGTAAATTTGGCATAGGATGAGATGGATCGGAATGACTTAGGACTGTTCATGCATAATAAGATTGGTACACAGTATCATTTTTGCACATGAAATTACTGTACATGCATACATGACATTCCCAGTTTTCGTGCCTAGTGTAATTTTATTGTGATTAACGTGGTTATTGGATTTGAAAAATTATTCTGAGTGCGCCATTGAGTGTTTTATATTTTAAGGGATTTTCAAGAATTTTTCTGAAATTTTTCGGAGAAAATTCCCGGACCGAAAAAATATCGCCAAGTGGCAAACCGGTTGATTTTCGGTAGCGAAAATTACTATCCAATGGTACTACAATTTTGGGTATATTATTTTGGGATTGAAATGAGGGCCATTAAAATTGATTGGGTCAAATTAAGGAAATCCTATTATAGCTTTTGTCTTTACCTTATTTTGTTTGGTTTTTAGAAACATGCCAAGTGTCCATGCTCATTTATTAGATTTGTCTCATTCCATCCATTTATCTACGACTCTCTCCTTGCTAGTTTGAAAAAAAAAGTCATTTGAAAGCTCTTAAGCTCTCTCATCCGTGAGTGATATTCCTCCCCTTTCTTCGATGGTCTCTTCTTCTTCTTCCTTACAAGCTTGCAAACTTAAATCTTCTACCCTCTTATCTTGATGATAACCATGCATGGGATGGAGAAGAAGTAGGGTAGTTGGAAAATTAAAGGCTTGAGGAGGTGGAGTTGGAAGCTTTAGGTAAGATGATGTTTATGTTTTAATTATGGTTTTAATGCATGAAGTAGTAAGTAGTTGCATTGATTGGAAGTTATTATTCATTATATATGATGTATAATGCATGGAGGTCATGAAACCTATGGTTTAAATTGTTGGGTTTAAGACTAAGTTTAAGTATGACCTGAAAGTTGTATGATTGAAGTGTTTTTAGCTTGATTTTGGATTGTATATTGATGACTAAACTAGCATGAAATGTAAGAGGTAATTGCTGCCAAATTATGGTGGTTATTCCTAGTGAATGTAGGCATGATATAGGGACTGATTTTGTGTCCAATTGAGATGCTTATGGATGTAGGAAGGGTGTTGGAATGAAAGGAAGTGAATAGAGAAGTAAAGCTGGAAAATTGATATTTGACCTACTGTACTGTTTTGAGCATAACTCATTCTATGGTTATGAAAATGAGGCAGGGTTTATGCCCAAATAAACTTTGGTTTGTTGGCTACATTTTTGTGTGAAATAGGTATTGTTTAATTTTAACCTTAAGGGGTTGAAATTTGGCTTGGAAAGTTACTGCTGGAACTTATGTGAACAGTATCCGGATTGTTGACCTATGAGTTTTGATGATTTTTCTAAATTAATTGAGAAGGAGTTAGAGAAAATGGTCTAAATGAAAGTTGAAGCCTATTAAATTATCTTTCCATTGCCAATGATTTTGCAATTTTTCGATCTGTATATTGGGAGATATGCATTGTGAAATATTGACTGATTTTGAGCAATTGGTGAAACCTAGCCATCAGTGTAGGTTTTGTGAACATCCTGATTAGAAGTAATTTTAGCAATTTATTTGAATTGAATTGGTTTGTGTGATCTTCTGAAAATTTTCAGAAGAAGTGATTATCTTGAAAATGGTATATATCATGCTATTTTTAGATAACAGAATTGGGACTTATGATTTTTCAAAGATTGGACTGAAGTTAGGTCAGGGACTGTTGAACAGGGCAGTAACTTGCAGGACTGTTTTAAATTGGTTAATGATAGAATTTGATTATAAGCCCTTCATGAGAAGTGTATTACTGTGTTTCATCTTTTCATGGGTATAAAGTATGCAATTTTTCGACATTTGTACAAGGAGTTATACTGTTTGAAAAATTACTGTCCAATTTGAGTACTTTCAAGGGCAGCAGCCTTCACTGAATTGTTTGACCTAGTTAGCCATTGAATTTGAATTTAGACTGTTGATGAAAGTTGTAGATCACATTGTGATCTTACGGAGCACATTTATTGTGTAATTTTTGACTAAGGAAATGGGAAGTTATTGAATTTACAAAATACTGCACTGGTTAGGAACTCTACTGCACTGGTTAGGAACTCATTGACTGGACAGAAACTTTGACTGGATTTTTGACACCCTTAGAGGTGAATTTGGCTTCTGTGTTCTTCATGAACATTGTAAATCTTTCTTTTCTCTATGAAATAGACATTAAGTTTTACCCAATATGGAGTTCGGAGTAAAGAGTTACGACCTATGGAAGTTGGTATGTCGGAGAACATTTTGCAGATCTGTCATGGGAGTAGTGTAAGTCGACTTGTATCCTCAGATAACTCGACTTATGCATACATAGTAGCATAAGTCGACTTGTTTTCTCATGTAAGTCGACTTGTACTGACCTTTTTCCATTCTTTTGCTTATAACTTGTCCGTCCGGCGTCCGATTGACCTGATTCTTGAGGCATTGGATTCATTGATTATTTAATTTCATTTTTTTGAGAAATTGAGGATTTGTGGACGGAAAATTGACGTGGGCCCGAGTAACGGAGCCTTTACTCACTGTTTTATTTAATTGGGGACCTATAGGGGTCCAAATTAAGCATCGTTAGCGCCATTGGATTTTTAATTTTAAACAGATTTTTCTGATGGAAAAAAATGGGATTATGGCCGAGAATATCATGAACATGCATTGTGCACCTGCAAACTGCTACATGTGCATTATTAAATAGTTCTGATTGAGTAGTTGGTAATGTTTATATACTGTAACTATTTTAGAGGTACATTTGGAGCGTCGGTCCACCGATGTCACTAAGACTTCCAGATTTTAGCTCGGAAGTACAGGTGAGTAACCTAGGTGGTTATCTCAATCTATGTGGTTAATGTGACTTGATTGCCCTACGGGGATTACTGTGCTTGTGAATTATAGACTGTGACTTGTAAATTATGGACTGTGAATTAGGAATTATGGACTGTGAATTAGGAATTATGGACTGTGAAATAGGACTGGTTATTAACTTTAATTGGGCATATGCATTCATACACCGATGCATAAACCGATAAAGGAAAATTGTGAACCGAAGTCGCCATCGATATCGACATCGCGAGCCGAGCTCGAAGGAGTCTACTCCTAGACGCCAAGCGTCCATCGATCGACTTGAAAAAGAGCTTCGAGCTCGAAGGGAGTTTTACCTCCCATACGCTAAGCGTCCACTGTTTACTGTTTATGCGCTCGGTCACAACACTGAAATAAAATCTGAAAAAAGAGTCACATGTGCATTGCATCTTGTCTATGGATGCTGAAATGATGTGTGATTGTCTTATTTTTTACGTGGCTGAATATTACCGTGAAATTTGTATGTAAAATTGATTGTGAATATTATTTGTGTAATCATTGACTGTGAATATCGACTGTGTAATCGTTGAATGTGAATATTAACTGTATTATTATTATTATTAAGACTGTCTTATTACTGTAATTTGTTATATGATGCATGAATTGGGAGAACCATCGTTGATGGTTTCTCATTGAGTTCGCAAACTCATCCAAAATTGCAATCTATTTTTCAGGACTAGAAGAGTACCCGGTTTGACACGGGAGTAGGTCTGGGTGCAAGTAGAGATAGAGGTCGGGATCAGTTCGCGTCTGCATTAGTGTCTTATTGAATTGTATTCCGCAATCATTGTGCAATAATGCTTTGTATTTATAATGAGCCATTGTGGTTCTATTGTTTTACATTGACTGATTGTAAAATTATTATTGGATGATTGTAATAATTGAAAATGATTAATTGTGAACATGGGCTCAAGTTTCTTACTGTTTATGTCGCGTTAATGAATGTTTTATACTGAGTGATGTAGCACGCCACCCTCGCGGGGCACGGACCTAGATATCACCCTCGATGTCGGGTTCGGTTCGTGCGGGAGTGGGGTGTTATATCTTTCCTGGTAAACAAGAATCACATGTCTCAAAAGATTCAAAAGAATCAATGAATCCATCTTGATGGAGTTGTGAAATGCGTTTTTCATTTACATGGCCTAAGCGACAATGCCAGAGATAGGTTGGGTTCAAATCGTTAGATTTAAACTTCTTGGTATTTATGTTATAGATGGGCTCATTTGTAACAAACTCAGTGTCTAGAGTATAAATGCCATTTAATTGACATGCAATGCCATATAAAATGTCATTCTTATAAATGGAAATACTTCTATTCTCAATAGAAAATTTAAATCCATCATTCTCTAAACAAGCAAAAGAAATAATGTTCCTACTCATAGTAGGTACATAATAACAATTCTTAAGTTCCAAAATGAGTCCAATAGGAAAAATAAGATCATAAGTCCCCACGGATAAAGCAGCAACTCTTGCTCCATTTCCCACGCGCAGGTCGATCTCACCAGACATCAATCTTCTAGTCCTTCTTAGACTCTACACATTAGTACAAATGTGAGTTGTAGCTCTGGTATCTAATACCCAAGATGCAGAAGGAGTAAAATTGATTTCTATAACAAACATACCTGAAGAAGTAGTCGCACTATTCTTCTTCTCTTTTAGCTCTTCCAAATAGAGTTTGCAGTTCCTTTTTCAATGACCAGGTTCATTGCAGTGAAAGCAAACTCCCTCTATGGGTGCCTTAGTCTTAGCTTTGGGCTTAGGCTTGGACTTAGGTACTTTACCTTTGCCCTTCGCTGTGCCCTTCTTCTTGAAAACCTTTCCCTTTTGAACCATAAGAACTTCATTGGTGGTCTTAACCTTTCCCTTTAAGTTCTCTTCAGTAGTTTTCAGCATCCCATGCAATTCATCAATGGACTTCTCCATATTATTCATGTTGTAGTTAAGAATGAACTGATCATATTCATCAGTCAAAGATGATATAATAAGATCAGTTGCCAATTCTTGACTAACAGGTGCACCTAATTTCTCAAGATGATGAATGTAACTCTTTATCTTGAGAACATGAGCACTCAAGGGTATGCCAGGAGTCATCTTGCATGAATTCAATGCCTTGGTAGTTCTAAACCTCTCTTGGCGTGCTTGCTCTTGAAAGATAGTTTTCAATTGAGCAAGCATGTCATAGGCCTCCATTTCCTCTAATCCTTCTGAAGGTCAGAGATCATGGCGCCTAACATAAGGCATGACACATCCGTAGAGTCATTGATATGCTTCATGTAAGCATCCTTTTGAGCCTTAGGTGTATTTGCTGGTGGTTCCTCAGGGATGGGCTCTTCTAAGACATAAAGCTTTCTTTCTTGCTTGAGAACAATTCTCAAGTTCCTATACCAATCTAGGAAATTTGTTCCATTAAGCTTTTCTTTCTCTAAGATAGATCGCATGGAAAGGTTGGTGAATGGAGTAGCCATAATCTACAAAATTATGCAATAAGGGTCAACATTCTTATTATTAAGAGGTATTAGCTCCCACTCAAATAAATAACCCTCAATTGAAGAATGGGAGAAACAAGATCCATATTTCACTAAGTCCTAAGAAAGCTTTGGCTTAACACTCAAGACTTAGTTATTTAGGTAGAAAACTCTTTTCAATTAAATCACATGTAACTTTTGATGGGTTTATGTTAAAATACATCTTATCTACTGCATGTATGTAAAAACCCAATCTTATGCCCTAAGCCCAAAACTGTTTTGATAGCTTAGTCAAGTTTAACCATACTTTACCAATGAATAGTACCATTATTCAAATGTCTTCCTTAGATGATCCCTACATGCCTTGCTTTGGCAAAAACCCACATAAGGATAAGCTAGAGATAAACATAGGTAAAGTTTTATGGAAGGCATATAAACTTAATATTATCATGAGGGTCGTTCTTAGTACATTATGAAGGTTACTAATCCTATTAGTAAGGGTGTTTGTACTATGCTAGTTCTAATCCTATACTACAACATACTTGAGTATATATATATTAGAAGCATAGAATAGTAATTTACATATGAATATAAATATTCAAATAATATAAATAAACACATGTAAAACCACCCAGAATATATAACACGGTTTATTAACAAGGAATTTCTCAAAATCCCGAATCCACATCAAATATGGAGATTTTCGTGGTTTCCAATTCTTGGTCTTTTAGAATCCTTATCCAATAAGGAATCTATACCTTTACCGAAATCATATCACATATGAAGATCGGTTGCCATCTTAGTATCCTTGTCCAACATGGATACTTGTGGTTTCCTATTCCAAATCCATGTCTTACATGGTAGAAACCCTAGCAGCCACCACCCATGCATATTCGGCCATAACCTTAGCCGCCACCTTGAAGGAAATTTTGGTCATCATCATATGTCATGGCCGAAACCCTTTTTGGCCAAAAGAACCATGATATAAGCATCTCATGCCCGAACTTATTTCCTTCCGAAACAAGCCATAACCGAATCACATCTTAATGCAATCAACATCGATGGCCGAAAATACATCATGCTTGTCATATATTCACATCAGTACCAAGATAATCAACAAATCCGAAAATAGCATGCATGAAAATAAATCACATTCGTATCATGCATCCAAAACTTTAGCACATGTATTCAAAACATGCTTATTTTCATGAATCCAAATCCGTGAAACACATGTAATCAAAACATGTATATTTTCGATTATACAGAAGAACCTAGCTCTGATACCACTGTTGGATCGCGTACGGTCTGAGTATTCATAACACACTGCGAAAAAGACCATACAACAACATGATGTATAATCAAAAATACCAAGGATGTACGAAAATACCTTATTTTTGTGGATAGATTGCTTCCTTTTCAGATTCGAAGACATTGCAAACGTGAATGCCCTCTACCGGTATCCACACGAGTATGCACGATCCGGGCTGCGGCTGTGGTGTGCTAGCACGTCCTGAAACTCTTCCCAAATGCCGCACAGTTTTCCTCTCGGATGGTGGCTAGGGTTTCCTGACAATAGTGTCTTTTTTCTAATGAGACATAAGCTTCTCTATTTATAGAGAAACCCTAATCCCATTGAGGCCTCAATAAGTTTCGGCCTATTATATCTCAGATAATAAAAGCCCAACAACTTAATTCGTTCTAGCCTAATAAATATATCTACATATATTTATTCAATACCTAATAAATTAGGCCCAAGAGAATAAGCCCAGATCACATCACTCTTTGTGTGCGACCCTGTAGGCTCATTTGATGTTGGCAATGAGCTTGATCACACTTCAAGGCCCATAAGTCATAAGCGGCCTCTAGCAAGACATTATGACTACCCAAATCAAATGAGGATCGATAATTCGATTTAACCTGTAACGATGGTTATAGGCTCAGTCCTTTTGTAACACGATATCAAGAGTAATCACAAGGCATGGTACATGTCAACCTTTGATTAATCATAGTTTCTTGATCCCCAAGTTGACTGATTATAACAAATGACATTGATGACTCTTCATCAATTCATTTGAGCACGACCATGCATTTCTTCATTCACACTTGTCAAGAGGCCCAAATGATATCTCTCTCATTCAAGAGAGGTACAAATCCCATCTACGTCATTCACATCCCTCCACATGATTCATTTAGTGTCCAACATAAGACTACTTGTTATTCGGTTAAAAATAACTTAGTCTAATATCAAAACACTAAATTTCTCATGTAGGGAACCATGATGACTTCAGGTCAAAGGACTAAATTCAAACCATATAAAGAATCACTAATGAAATGAAACCATGCAGTATTCTTTATGTGGGTCGGTCCAATATATGTTCTCTAACATATATCTATATTTCTGATTTGATATCTCATATCCATGATCAGTAAAACGTGATCATCAATCAGAACACATACTAGTCTTAATTCATTATTGTTCCACCAATAATGATCGACCAGGGACAGTCTAGAATAGTGTTATAACGCTCATGGTTTTACTATCAAGTCACATTCTTGATGACATAAGTCTAATACCATTCATGGAATGTAAATCACATTACATAAATAAAATACATGCATATATGAAAGGAATACCTCATAATATATTATTAACAAGTCATAATGTTAATACATGAATCACAAATATCCATTGGCCTAGGGCACACTACTAACACCCAGAACGATTCTGAAAGGCTAAGGTAGGACATCATTGATCTTACCATTTCTAATAGAGTTCTATTTCTCCTCTTTGCTACACCATTTTGTTGAGGTGTTCGAGGAGCTGACAAATTGGAAACAATTCCATTGTCAATTAAAAATTGCTGGAACTCTCCAGATAAGTACTCACCACCTTAATTCGATCGAAGTTGTTTTAATGGCTTGCCTAGTTGCTTCTCAGCTTCAATTCACTCTTTTTATGCATCAAATACAAATAGCCTTGTCTTGAGTAATCATCTACAAAAGTTATGAAATATTCATAACCTCCTCTAGCTTGTAAGTTCATGGGCCTAGACACATCAGTATGTACCAGGTCTAACGTGGATTCAAATATGTTTCCTTTAGAAGGAAATGAGGCTTTGGTCATTTTTCCTTCAATATAACATTCATAGGTGGATAATGGATCACTATCCAAGCCCATAAGGATCCCATCCTTTACTAACCTGTCAAGTCTTTTTTGATTGATATGACCCATTATTAAGTGCCACAAATACTTTGAATTAATGCTAGAAACATTGAATTGTCTTGGTTTTATCAATGTTGTGGTGTTTAGTGAGCCTGTCATAGGTTCTATAAAGAACAATCCATGTTTAATTATCGCATTACAAATAAAATCCTTATTCTCATATATTGAAACAACTTTTTCAAAATATAAGGATTAATCAAATTTTATTAGACAAAAAACAGAAATCATGTTCCTTACAATCATAGGAATGTAATAAACATCCTCCAAATATAACCTATGACCACTAGGAAAATTCAAGATAACTACTCCCACTGATTCTGCTAAAACATAGGAGTCATTTGCTATCTTGACTTGAAATTGGCCTTTAGGCAGTCTTCTCCTTTGCTGGAACCCCTGCAACGAATTACAAACATGGTTAGTGACTCCTGTATCTAATATCCAAGAAATAGATAAATCTTCCACATTTCTAGTTTGTAACAAACTTAGGAAACCCATACCTAGTTTGCTTTTGAGGAACTCTAGGTAGACTGACTAGTTTCTTTTCAAGTGACTCATCTCATCACAGTGGAAACACTTTCCTTTGATGTTTTCTTTGGCCTTATTTTTCATGAGTTTGGTGTTGACCCCTGTTTGGGCCTTCTTTTTCATTGGACCCTTCTTCTTTTCCTTGCCCTTACCCTTGGGCTTAAAAGAAGAAGTTGCATTAACTTCTAGCCTATGAGCCTTAATTCTAGCCCATGAGCCTTAATATTCAATATGTTTTCCGTGCTTTGGAGGGTATTCATCAACTCACTCAAGGTGTTATCCTTGTTGTTGAGCTCATTGTCCAACTTAAACTGCTGAAAAGAAGAGTTTAAGCTATTGATGATCATAATTATCTGCGTGTTTGCATCCATATCCGCTCCAAGCATCTCAGCCTCAGTGACTGCAGAGATTAACTTTATCATATAATCCCATAGCGGTTCACCAGATTTTTGTCTGAGATTATGAAAGGTTTAGATAGCTTTCACTCTTGTAGACCTAGTCCTCACACCAAACATCTTATATAGTTGATGGACCATTGCACTAGCAATTTTCATACAAATAATTTATTTTTGTAACATGCTACTGACAAAAGCCAAAATATAACACTTAGTAGTCTTATCAGCATTCTGCCAATGCTGATGTTGTTGGACTTGCTCAGGAGTTGAAGCTTCACTCGGAGGTGTAGGCTCACTTTCAGTTAACACCCATGAAATACGTTCATATTAAAGAACAATGTCAAGGTTACGTCTCCATTCATCAAAATTGTCTCCATTTTCAAATTTTTTATTAGTCAAGAGAAGTGTGAGAGGATTCATTTTATAGTTGATAATGTCTGAAAATATAAATTATTAAAACATGAGCGTACTAGTCAACAATTAATGGAAATTTGTATAAAATCATGATGCATGTATGCATGATGATAGATTTAACAAAACTTAAAAAATTAAAAAATTATACAATGATTATTTTTCTTATCTATAACGAACTAAGTGACGGTGGGGTATTTTATCCTTTAAAAGAAAAATTGGGACCCTCCCTGTAACATCTCATCACCGATGGGAAGGGTAGAATAGTAATTTGAAATGGTTTATGAGTGTTTAGAATCGCCTTGATATGTTCATGTATACACATACTCATGAATAGTGAATTTTGCATATGAAAATGACTACATGCATTCATGACATTTCTCGGTATATTTGTTAATAAATGTGATTGTTATGAAAAAAATGTGATTTATGTGCTTGAAAATTAAGTTGGAGAGGGTCATTGAGGTTTGAGAATTTTTAGTAAATTTTAGAAATTTTTCTGAAAATTTCGGGGTACTTTATGGACTAGGAAAAATGCCAAGTGGCATATTGATTATTTACCGGTAATAGAAATTACTGTCCAATGGCACTGGAAATTTAGATCAATGAGTTTAGGATTTATTAATTTGAGCCATTGAAAATTTGGGGAGAAATTAGAGTAGAAATGGACATTTAGTTGGAAAGAGCTTAAAATTGTGACATATGGCAAGTGACACTTGTCACTTGCCTAACATGCCACCATGTTAGTATTTGTATAAGAAAACCCACCCTTCTTTTAAGCCTTTCTCGATGCTTCTTCTTTAAAAGTGGTTTTGGTGATTTAAGTTAAAATTCTCCACCACCTTCATAGCTCTCTTCTTCCTTGCTTCTTCTAGAGTTTTGATCATCTTTTCTACCCTCTTTCACCTTGCTTTCCTCTTCTTGTGTTCACTAAAAGCCTAAGCCTTCTAACCCCCCCCCCCCTCAAGTGGATGATGGTCGTGGGTGTTAGTGGGAGTTAGAGAAGTGGTGGTAATTTTGAAGGTTAGAAGATTTGGAAGCTTAATTAGGTAAGCAATATATTCTATATCATGGGTTTTTAGTTAAATAAAGCATTTGTGATGTTATTTGAACTTAATTTCATAGAATTGTGTTTAGGGTTTATGGGTGTGAATTCTTGTTTGATTGATGATAAATGATGTAGAATGTGGTGTAGGTAATTTAGAGTTGGTTTGGATTGAATTTAATGATGTTAGATGAGTGTATGAAAAGGAAGATGATTAAGTGCATGTTGCTGCCATGCTGTGGGTAAATGTTCAAGTGAAGGTTTTGCCTTGGTTGTGGTTAATATATTGAGTGAATTGAGTAGTGTTTGGTGTAGAAATGGTATGGAAGAGATAGAAGAAGAGTTAGGTGGAAAATCTAGAAATTTGATTTGTGTATGTTTCAATGATTTCGCCATAACTTCTTCTATTATGGTGCAATTGAGATGATTTTTAGCTTAAATTAAACTAGAAGTGTTTGGCTATATTTCTTGTCAAGGAAGTGATGTTAAATTTTGGTTTGAAGAGTTCCAAATTTTGACTTGAATGTCGCAATGTGTGTATGGATGAATAGTGCAACTTTAGTGACACTAAAGTTAAATTTGTGATATGAAACTTCGTGAATTTTTCTAGATTGATTTAAGCAGATTTTGCTCAATTGGTCTTCATGAAATTTGTATCTTTTCTTGATAGCTTTCTATCTCCATAAAATGTGCCATTTTTTGACATTGGAGTTGATAGTTATGAGTGATTGAAATTTGGATGCTGTTTAGGGTGCAATTATGGGGGAAGAAACTTTGATTGAAATTTTGACCGAATTAGAGGTTGAAATTTCTTTTAAGTGCTTGATGAAAGTTGTAGAATATGTTCCGATCTTTTCATTGATATAAAGCATGAAATTTGTGGACAGTAGGATAGGAAGTTATGAATTTTAGAACATTGTATTACTGTTTAGAATGACATTTATTAGGCAGTAACTTTGATTAGGATTTTGACTCCTTTAGAGTTGGAATTTGTTTGTGAGTCCTCATGGAAATTGTAGGTCTTTCGGTGATCTTTCCAATGATACCTAAGTTGTCAATTTTGGACACTTGTGCGAAAAGTTATGTATTGTAGAAGAAGAGAGGGGAAATAGGTGGAAAAAGAAAATAAAGTAAAAAATAAAAATGGAGCAGGCGAGCATGCAGTGCTCCTCGCGAGGGCAAGCACGCCGCTCTCCTCCCAAGCACGGGGGCGTGCAGCACGCGTCTCGCGGTCGCGAGTGGCCAATTTCCCCAATCCAACCCTTTTGCCACTTTTTTGCTTATAACTTTTTCATCCGACCTCCGATTGATCTAATTTTTGAAACGTCAGGTTCGTAAGAAATTTATTTACCTCTCCATGAGAATTTGTGAATTTTTGAGAATAAATTGAAAATGATGGAATTAAATCAAAGTGAGAGGACCGAGTGATTATTTTTTTAGACAATGTTTTTGCAATATCCTGACCTATAGATATTTGAATTGAGTAATTTTGGTGTCTATAGATTTCTAAAATTTAGGGGAACATTTTGATAAAAATTTATGGAATGATACTGGGATTGTCATGAACATGCATTATACATATTTTATTTCAGTCATGTGCATTATTAAACACTTATGATTGTACAAATTGTGACGTATGTGTATCTTGCATAAATCACTTGTGCAGGCTAAATGGCCGCATTTAGGCGTTTCCAGAAACGGGAAACAAATGCTAATCTGGAACGTACTGTGAGTAGATCGAGATGGTCTTACTTTATTGTTGGCTTTGTTTCATTTTGTATAAATTGACTGCTGAATGTGATTGATTGTATTGGTTTCCAGACAGGAGGTCCGATGATTGTGATGTTGATTTGGATATTGAAGTTCTACTTGAATGTGAATTGGATGGAGTATGTGTACTTAACGTGATTGATACATGTGTTATGAATGTGCATTTGCATATGAATGAACGTGTGAATTTTTAACTCTAATGTTAAATGCTGGACTAAGGTCCGATGACATGAGAAAGTGATTGAATGGGATATGCAAATGTGAACGATGCATGTCATTGAATGAATGAATGAAATATAATGGCAGTTGTGACCAGAGTAGCCAACGATTAGAGCCTAAAGCTCAACGAGAGGAAATGAGTCACGAGCTCAAAAGTGAATCAAAGCCTCATGCTCAACGTTTAATGAGCCTTGTATCCCCCAAGTGGATAAGGGATGGTCATTAATGAGCCCTATATGGGACAATTTAGGCACTCGGTCACAATAAAGTAGCAAACGAAAAGTGAGTCTCACGTGCATTGCATATGCATAATATGAATGATTAAGTGTATCGAATGTGAATAATGTGAATGTGAAATAATGTGAAATGTGAAATAATGTGAAATGTGAAATGTGAAATAATGTGAGATGTGCGAATTATGTGTTATGTGACTGGGTGAGCCATCGATGATGGTCACTCATTGAGTTCGCAAAACTCACCCAAAATTAGCCATTATTTTTCAGGACTCAGAAGAATACCCCGTTAGGCAACGGGAGTATATCTATTGCATGTGAGTGAAAAAAGAGGTCAGGATCAGTTCGCGTCTGCATTGTTTCCCTTTATTTTCACACTGAATTGTAATTTCCGCAAATTATTGTATCTTGTGTATTTGAGTATATTTGTTGTGTTTAACTTTCCGATTGAAAAAAAAAGTTTTGCAAAAGAGCTTGATCAAAGTGTAATATGATTTGTTTTTGGATTGGGCTAATCGACATTTTGTCTTGTAAATGAAAATGTTTTGAATAAAAGTGGGCCCAAATTTGTAATTATTGAAAAAAAAGTATACCGACTTTTGATTGTTTTAGTGCTTTAGCACACCATTTTTGCGGTATACGGACTCGAATATCACCATCGATGTCAGGTTCGGGTCTTGCAGGAGTGGAGTGTTACACTCCCACTCAAAAAACTACCAAACATCTCATGCTCAACTATTTGAGAAGCGTCTTAATTTGGTCCATACTTTTACCAACAGAGCTACTGTAGGTAGTTTATTGATAAAAAATGTTGAGTGTTTAACTATTTAATTCATATACTAAAGATACCTGCAAGCCATGCCTCGGTAGAAGGTCACATTTGCTATCAATAAGTGGACTTATCCCTAAAGAGACCCAAACCATGCAAGATCTAGGATCCATGCCCTCCGATGGGGAGTAACACTTCACCACATATAAATGGACCATCATTTGGAGATCGTGGACTCTCACATGAGCAACCTCTCCCACTCAATCTTTTTGGGCTTTAAGTTTTAATTACCATCTTGTCTAGATGCAATTTATTATCCATCCTATATTGTTTCTTTATATATCTCATACATAATGAATGCATGTCAATGACTAGGGTTGGCAATTTTCTAATTGACATGCAATCACATCATATCACATATTATAAGCATTCATTTCTCCATTCATCACATGAACTAATAAAGCCACTTTTGATTGTCTATCCTAGAAATATAAAATAATTACAAGTCTTTTAGGCCCAAAGTAATCTTCTTGGACTTGGATCTTTCGCTTTGAACTCTTCACTCACATGATCCGGCCCATTCGGTAAACAAAATGTAATGAAATATATAAAAACTGAATTTTTTCACTTTGAAAAACAAAATTCCACAATACATTTTTAGAAAACCGAATCTTTGTTATGACAAAAAAATCCAGCACTTGTTTTCATTAAAACTGAAACTTATTTCATGAAAATAAAAACCAGCACTTAATATTTTATCAAAATTGAAATTTGATTCTTTGAAAAAAAAATCCAGCACTTGTTTTTACAATAAAAACCAAAAATGTGATCCATTGAAACAAAATTCCAGCATCTTTGTTTTCGCAAAACTTATGCCAATACACAAAAGGATACACCGAAATGTTTTACCTCTCCATTTCTTCAATCCATGGATGCTTCATCTTCATCATTACATCAATTTGTACATTACAAAATCAAAGAAAACAAAAAAAAATGAAGCCAAGGAGGAAACATGGTGATGATAGACCACCCTCCTTGTTACAACCAAAAGAAGAAATCTTACAACATAATTGTAACTTCTATGAACAACCAAAAGAGCAACACATACAACATATATATTTCTATCACATAAAAATATGCAGCATACACATAAACAATTGTCAACCTATGCATCAAATATATATAAACCGAAATCATGCATTAGAAACTAGCTTTGATACCAATTGTTAAATCGGAAAAAGAAAGCATGCTATATTTAGATAAATAGTAGATTTCAAAACTTTTATGAAATCATTTTAACAAATCCAAATCATCAGGCTAATCCATACATGATATGGTATAAGGATAATAAAAACATAAACAAGATGAGGAGTATTACCGACTCCTTTGTTACAGCTTTAAATCCTCACTGCGCTATCCTTTTTTTTTGGTAAATCACTGCGCTATCCTTTCCTTCTTCTTGTATCCAAATCATTTGCCTTTGAATCTTTTCCTTTAGCAATCTATCTTCTCCTTGTTGTTGTATCCTCAACCAATTTGATTTACCATTTGTTCTTCAAGGACAACTAGGTTAACAAAATCCTTTGGTGGGAAAGGAGAAGAAATGTTTGGAGGAGATTTTCTTAGAAGAAGATGAACAAAAAATGAAACTCTTTCACTTGGTAATTTCGGTTCACCCTTTCATAAAAGGGGCGAGTGTGTCTAAAAACATGCAAGAAGACTTTCTTACACAATCAAATTTGGTTATGCATGGAATCGAAGAAGAGAGAGACATCCAATGCATCACTTCTTTCATTAATCAATCATAAAGCAACCAATAAATGAGACTCTCTTCATTTATCTTTAAAATGGCTATGTGAAAAGACCATAACCTAAAATTGAATTATCAATTTTGGTTTTTGTAAGAAGAAAAAAGGAAGATGGTCCATCCAATGTACATCTTTCTTCTTTAATCTAATGAATGCAAATAGGTTACATGTTAACATTAAAAGATAACCATTAAAATATTTAATGGTAAGTTCATAACTCCATTTAATGATGATAAACCATAATAAAGACCACCTTTATTTTAATATTTTAATGTCAAATGTGCAGCTGCACATTTAACCTAAGAAAACCAAAATTGCTACTTCTCTTTTTTAAATTTTTTAATATAATTAATCTAATTAATTACATTAAACCAAAATCTAGTCCATTTCTAAATGTACATTTAGGCTTTTAATTAACCATTAATTAGAACAAGCCCAATATTCAATTATGTGCTTGTAAAACTTCCATTTATATTTCTTACTTAGCTTGATAACCTTCCTTAAAGCTAAGTGAGGAATCTTATTGGACTTTGATAATTCAAGCTTCAATAAGCCCATAATTAATTTAATCTCATTAGAATTAATTCTAGCTTATTAACTAAATGTCATTCCACTAAAGACATTTAGTTGAAATCTTGAATTATTAAATATTATGAAAACACATATTTCATGTCCAATTGCAAACCCTATTTAGAACCTTATTATAGCCATCTGCATAACAAAGAGTAAAATTACCATTTTGCCCTTATATTGATTTTTCCTTTTAGATCTCCTGTTTGACATTATATGGTGATTAACACACAAGATCTCATCTTGATGTCAAGACTTGATGGGTAACTAGTCCATCAAACTACTGGCGCCAGTTTAATCACCAAATCTCCTTAAAACATCTAGAAGTGATGATAGCACTATAAACTCTTTATTTGAGTGAATGTTCCTTGATACATGTTTCAATTAATAATTCCATCATGCAGACATTGGATTAATACTCTATAAAAATCCATTATGATCATATCAAGAATTATGATGAAACACATATGAGTTCACCATTCATCAAGATTATAGTTCATAATAAGCGAATGTTTATGTTGTATGTTTTAAGATTAAAGTAACGACCCACTTTATTCTTAAAAACATACTTAATTCCAGATTCATTTAATAGTGCCATTATCGATAATCTACTACTATCATGGTATGAAACTCATCATTCCCTTTAAGTAAACTCCTTTACTTATAAGGAGATAAATCGTAACACTATAGTCTAAACCATAATCAAGTGACCAACTTGATTATTCAACTGTGAATCAATTACTTTAGATTCTTATAATATATATGTTTCCCATACATCTCTATGTATATCTATATTACTTACAAAAGAATCTTGGTACCTTTTGACCAAATATATAACGCTCACACAAATAAAACCAAACACTTTTGTTTTATTAATAATAAATATTTTCATTACAAAATTGTAACTGAAGAAGATAAATTTATATGTAAATACACTTGTTTTCCAGGGTACTATATTTACATAACTCCAATAGTACCATGATTTGTTGGTAAAAGAATCATTGGGGTGAGGTTTCCACATGATTGTATCTTCATTGCTTCTATTTTGGAGGTTTGGAAATAGTTGACTAGGAGTGTGAAATCCTTTATATTGTCCATTCCATTGCTTTTTGGATATGAGCAAAGTGACTCTGGCATTATGAGGGATGCGTCGTCTAACATGCTTTAGATCATTTCTTCATATTAATGGACTATAGTTAGTCTAATTATCATACTAAACCCATATGGAATCACCATTTCTCAGCTGATAATAAATATACAGATAGATAATATCTCTTATTTTTAGCATGTGTTAAAGGATCCAAGATCCACTCTTAGTGATCGGTAACTGCCAGAAGCTTTAGGAAGAAAGATATATTTCATGCACCTATTTAGTCTAAATTTAATTTTTATTCGTTAGTAATCGCTAGATTTTTTGGCAAAGAAGAACCTTTTGCATAAAAGTTGTAGAGAGTATGTCTAGGCCTCCTTGTTGTTTGGTAGCAGTTACCTCTCCCCACGTCACTTTTGTTTTCTTGGAATTATCCATAGAACTAGACTAGAGGAAGACTTTAATAATTCTGTCAAGTTCTTTGATCGCTTTCTTAGGCAATATTAAGTTGTTGATGTAGCGTATGTGTAAACTAGTAAGAACTGGGATAATAAACGTGACCTTTGCAGTTATAGAGAGAAACCTATTTTGTCAAGCTAGAATTTTTTATTTATATCATTCCAAGAGAGGAAGACAACCAAAGTATGTGAGTTTTGCATGAAAGAGGGGAACACCCAAGTACTTAAAAGGTGGTGTGTTTAACTCCATTCCTAAAAAACTAGCAGGTTCAAGAGAGTTTTGTATGTTCGAGGAGCAATATAAGCTACTTTTCAAGAGATTTATATTCAGCCCATACTAGCTCGAGAAGCGAGATAGGATGTCTTTAAGAATATTTATACACTCTATTAGCTCCAGAAATTAGCAAGAGATCATCGACAAACATTAGGCTTGTGAGTTTAAGAGCTTCACATTTATGGTGATAATAAAAATGACCATTGTATGAAATCAGCTTTCCAATGATTTAGGACAACCCCTCCATAACTAGAACAAAAAGATACGGTAAGAGGGGATCACCTTGCCTTATCCCCTTCTCACATTTCAGTGGTTTAGTTGGATTACCATTAACAATGATGCTTACTGATGAGGTTTAAGGACATAACATGATCCATTTCGTAAGTTGGATTGAAAATTGCATGGCCTTAAGGCAAGCTTGTATAAATGTCCAACTGATTGAGTCGAATGCCTTATAGAAATCGATTTTCTAGATGCAACTCTTTAGTTTTTTCCTAGATTGATACTCCTTTAGTAGTTCTTGTATAAGCATTATATTGTCTCTAATGGAATGACCCTTTATGAAAGCACCTAGAGTGTAGGCGACTGCATCTTTTAAAACTCATTTCAATCTTTGAGCTAAAAGCTTGGCAATGACCTTGTATATGGTATTGCAACATGATATAGGTCTATAATCTGAAAGTGAGGAAAGTGTTAACTTCTTTGGTACTAGGCATATAAAGGTGTGATTGATTTCTTGCAGCATTTTACCTGAAAGCAAAGTTTCCAATATAGCTTGGGAGAAGAGTTGACCAGCAATGGTCCAAGTCTGTTGGAAGAAGTGAGCAAAGAAGCCATCAGGTCTTGGGGATTTCAATGGGTTTAGTGAGAAAAGAATTTATTTAATCTCTATTTCTAAGAAACTAGCTAGAAGGAAGTCTTTCATATGTTGGATAATCAAGTCGTCAAAGTACCATCTTAAGTCTGATAAATGATTGGACTGATGAGGACTTCCCAATAATTGAATAAAGTACTCACGAGTGATATTCATAAGAGATTACTGATTAAAGCATTTGATTTCATTCTCATCTATCAGCTGCATAGTTCGATTGCTATTTCTTCTTGTAAGTAAGGGTGCATGAAAATATTTGATGTTCTAGTTCCCTTCCTTTAACTAAGTTACCCTTTCCTTCTGTTAAAGTGTAGACTAGTACAGAGAGAGAGCTTGTTGATACTCTTTGAGCAAAAGATTTTCTAGAATCCTGAGTTAAGAATCGTGAGGAGATAGATATCATTCTTCTTGAATTAGTTGGAGCCTATTGTATTCTTGTATTTGTGAAGAAGATTGATAAGAAAAGGTTTTGAGTGATGCTTTTACCCTGTGTAATTTTTGTATAAGCTGGAAGGACTTATATCCTTCATCATTGATTTGCGATCATCTCATGACTAGGTCTAGAAAACCTTCCTATTTAGTAAGTCCATTAAAAAATCTGAATGGAATTCCTCTAAAGACAGGTTAGGCAACTTATAGATCATGATGCTTGAATGATCGGATAGAATATTATCACCAAAATATGCAAAAGATTGAGGAAAAGTATATAATCAACTTGGATTAACTAATGCATTGTCCAATTTTCTATAAATTAAGTAAGAGCCTTGTTGTTGTTTGTCCAGGTAAGAAATCTACCATTAAAACATAAGTACATTAGCTGGATTCTTTGGAGAAAAGATTCCAACTCTTTTCCTATTATTGATTGTAAGCCTCACCCTAATTCATTTTCTGTGACAGATTTGATGTAGTTAAAGTCCCCAGCCATTAACCATAGGTCTGAGATATTACTTTCTAATTGTTGCAAAGAATTCCATAACAAATCCTTTTGAAATTTGAAGTTGAAAGCATATATAATAAAAAGAGCAAAATGGATATTTATGTTATTGAGGAGACATAATAGATTCAAGTGTTGTACACTTTCTTCAAGCACCTAGAAAAATACTTGTTTCATATTGTAGTTGCAAAGAATTACGTCATTATAGTGAGAAGATATATTAGTAATGATATACCATTTATTACCCATAATCTTAGAGATCTAAGAAAGTTTGAAGCTTTAATTTTTTATTCCAGTAGTCTTCCTATACAAGGTTGTTTATCCATAAATATATCTTTAACCATAGCCTATTTATAAGGTTCATTCGACCTTCATAAATTCCATATAAGTATCATCATCGAGGGGTATCTCCTCTAGAATAAGTGTTGTTCTTCTTACAAGCAGATCTTCTTCTAGAACTCTTAGTAGGATTTGAAGTGTGAATAGTGAAGCTACTTTGAATATATTGGTTAGCAATTTGGTCCTTATTTTCATTTTAAGGAGATGCAAAATTATGATTCTCACCATACTCAATATTCTCCAATGAAGAGGGAGATCGAGTCAACATATCTAAAGCATTATCATATTTTAGAGGGAGTATCTCCCTAGTATCTGAAGTATTATCTGTCATTTTTGGAATGTTGATTGCCTTAGTGTCAATCACAGTTGAATTGATAGGCTATGATTTTTTACTTACTGTAGTTGTTGCTAGAAGGTATTGGATGTTGGATTGGAAAAGAAAACATGCAAGATTTGGTGAAACAATAGATTTCAAAACTTTTTTTAGAGATCATAACACAACGAAAGCAAGATAACCAAATCAACATGTCAATCCATACATGATATAGTACAAGGATGATATTTAATATAAGAACAAGATGGTAGAAATGTTACTAACTCATTTGCTACAGCTTTAACTCCTTGCTGTGCCATCCTATCCTCGGCAATGTATCCTCTCCCAGGTGATATATCCTCTTATTTTTGTTATTGTTTCCTCTTCTCGATATTGTATTCTCAATTAACCCGATCTACCACTTGTTCTTTTTAGGCAACTTGATTAACAAGATCCTTTGGTGGGAAAGAAGAAAACTTTGGAGGAATTTTTTTTTAGAAGAAAGAAGTCAAAAATGAGACACCCTCTCATGCAAATTTTGAATCACCCATGCCTGAAAGGAGAGAGAGTCCAAAAATGCAAGAACCCCTCTCTATCACCTTGTCAATTTTGGTTATGCATGAAAAGAAAAAAAAGGAAGAGCATCCAACGCATCATACCTTTCTTTAATCAAACATAAAGAAGTTATTAAATGAGACTCTTCTCATTTATTTTACGATGGCTCTAGGACAAAACCAACAACCTAAAATGATATGTCAATTTCAATTTTAGTGATGAAAGAAGGAAGATCATCCATCAAATACACCTCTT
The DNA here is from genome assembly GCA_029891385.1 of Erythroxylum novogranatense. NCBI lineage: Eukaryota > Viridiplantae > Streptophyta > Magnoliopsida > Malpighiales > Erythroxylaceae > Erythroxylum > Erythroxylum novogranatense. Next base: position 51,821,595 of record CM057231.1, read on the forward strand.
TCATCTTCAATCAAATGAATGCTAAAAAGGTTACATAACATTCCATCATTAAAAGACAACCATTAAACCATTTAATGGTAAGATCATAACTCCATTTAATGATGATAATGCATGACAAATACCATCTTTATTTAGCAATTGAATGCTAAATGTGTAGCTTCACATTCAGCTATTAAAAACTAAAATTTCCTTTCATTTCTTAAAGAATTTTGTTTCAATATAATTAATTAAATTAATTAAATTAAACCAAAGTTTAGCCCATTTCTAAATATTCATTTGAGCTTCTAATTAGCCATTAATTAGTGCAAGCCCAACATTCAATTATGGGCTTTAAAACCTCCATTTATATTTCTTACTTTGCTTGATAACCATTCTTGAAGCCAAGTGGGAAATCTTATTGGATTTAGATAATTCAAGCTCCAATAAGCCAAGAATTAATTTAATCTCATTATAGTTAATTCTAGCTTATTAACTAAATGTCATTCCACTAAAAATATGTCCAATTGTTATGAGAATACATATTTCAAATAATATGTCCAATTGTAAACCCTATTATGAACTTCATTATAGCCATTCATACAATAAAGGGTAAAATTACCAGTTTGCCCTTATGTTGGTTTTTCTTTTTACATCTCCCATTTTACTTTATATGGTGATTACCACATAAGATCTCATCTTAGTGTTAAGGCTTGATGGGTAGCTAGTCCATCAAACTCCTGGCGCCAGTTTAATTACCAATCTCTATAAAACATCTAGAAGTGATGACATTACTATAAACTCTTTATTTGAGTGAATGTTCCCTAATACATGTTTCAATTAATAATCCCAACATGTAGACACTGGATTAATACTTTGTAAAAATCCATTATGATCATATCAAGAATTATAATGAAACATATACGAGTTCACCACTCATCAAGATTGTGGTCAATGTATGTTTTATGACTAAAGTAACGACCTACTTTATTCTTGAAAACATATTTGATTCGAAATTCATTTAATAGTGTCATTAATGATAGACGTCTACTATCATGATATGAAACTCATCATTCCCTTGAAGTAAACTCCTTTTTACTTATATGGAGATAAATCGCATCATTACAGTCTAAACCATAATCAAGAGACCAACTTAATTATTCAAGTGTGAATTCGTTATTTTAGATTCTTATAATATAATGTTTCCCATACATCTTATATATATGTATATTATTTACAAAAGAATCTCGGGACCTTATGATTAGATATATAATGCTCATGAAAACCAAACTCTTTTATTTTATTAATAATAAATATTTTCATTACAAAACTGTAACTGAAGAAGATTAAGTTACATGTAAATACACTTGCTTTGCAGGGTACTATATTTACAAAACTCCAATAATCTCCCACTTGCCCTGAAGCAAGTTTGACATATCCCTTATTCCCATCCCTACTAGGTGACCCTTAAAACTCTTTTGAGACAATGTCTTTATGAACGGATTAGCAAGGTTTTGCTTTGTGAGAATCTTTACCACATCCACCTCACCACGTTTTATTATCTCTGTTATGAGATGATACTTTTGGTTAATATGATTGATAGTTTTTTGATTTCGAGGTTCTTTAGAATTAGCCAATGGCCCACTATTATCACAATAAAGTGCAATGGATTTTTTTTGCCTCTGGGACTACCTCCAAATCATTTAAAAACTTGCAGAGCTAGACTTCTTCCTTTGCTGCTTCACAAACAACAACATACTCAGCCTCTATAGTCGAAACAACAATACAAGATTGCTTGACACTCCTTCGGACTATGACTCCACCTTCTAAAACAAATATAGAACCAGAAGTTGATTTTCTTGAATCAACATCTGATTGGAAATCAAAATCTGTATATCCTATCGAAATAAGGTAACTTCTTGAGTAAACAAGTATTAAGTTCTCCGTCCTATGAAGATACTTAAGTATACACTTAACTGTAGCCCAATGCTCAATTCTTAGATTGGACTGAAATTTGCTTCCCAATCCTACTGTGTAATAGATATCCAGTTTAGTGCAATGCATTGCATACGTTAAACTTTTTCCAAAGCATATGGAATGTTATGTATGTGTTCAACCTCCTTTTGGGTTTTAAGTGCTTGTTCTTTTGAAAGTTTGATTCCATGTCTAGTAGGTGTGAAACCCTTTTTAGAATCTTGCATGGCGAACTTATTAAGGATATTCTCAATGTAGGTTAATTGAGACAAAGCTATCTGTTTGTACTTACAATCCCTTATAAGTTTGATTCCTAGAACATAATTAGCCTCTCCCAAATCCTTCGTTGACAACCGTTCATTTATCCATCCCTTAACTGTAGATAACATTCCCACATCATTCCTAATGAGTATAATGTCATCAACATACAGGATTAGGAAAGTAAATTTGCCTTCTTGTATTCTTTTATAAACACAAGGCTCATCTAGGTTTTGTATGAATCTATAGGTTTTGATAAACTTATCAAACCTAATATTCCAAGACCTGGATGCTTGCTTAAGTCCATAAATGGACCTTTGCAACTTACATACCTTATGCTCATTACCTAGCTCAACAATACCTTCTAGTTAGGCCATATAAATGGTCTCCTCAATATCTTTATTAAAAAATACGATCTTGATGTCCATTTTTCATATTTCATAATCAAAATAGGCTGCTATGACTAAAAAAATCATGATGGACTTAAGCCTGACAACTGGAGAAAAAGCCTCCTCATAGTCTATACCCTTCTTTTGAGTATAGCCCTTAGCTACCCATCTCGCTTTAAAGGTCTCTACCTTTCCATCTGATCCTCTTTTCCTTTTGTAGATCCATTTACACCCTATGGCTTTTATATTTGATGGTAAATCTATAAGGATCCAAACTTCATTAGTGTACATGGAATCAATTTCCAATTCCTTCGCCTTAAGCTATTTTTCTACATCAACATCATTAATAGCCTGTATATACATAATGAGATCTGTTTCTTCTTGTTCTAAGATGGCAGTTAAACCTTCTCCTAGACCTAGATACCTATCTAGTTGTCTAGGCACTATTTGATGTTCAGGTTGTCCTTTTGATTCAACTCTTGAATCCATTTCGATATCTTGTTCTGTTATATCCAAATCAACTCTCAGTTTGGATGAAATAGCTAAATCCTTTATTACTACTTCACTTCTTCCTTTGTGATTTCTTAAAAACTCTTCCTCTAAGAAGGTTGCATTTTTTGACATAAACACCTTCCTATCCTGAGGACTGTAAAAATAGTACCCTCGAGTTCTTGTAAGATATCCTTCAAATAAACATATTTCTGAACTTAGTTCCATCTTTGTGTATTCAGGCCTTGGAACATAGTCTAGGTTGTCCCATGCCCTTGAGTGTCGCAGTGAAGGAACTCGACTAGTCCACAACTCCCTAGGTGCTTTAGGCACTTCCTTGGATGGAGGAAAGTTAAGAAGATATGTTGTCGTTTGTATGGCATATCCCCAAAATAATTATGGAAGGCTAGCGTAGGATATCATTGATTTTACCATTTCCAATAGAGTCCTCTTTCTCCTCTCAGCTACACCATTCTGTTGAAGTGTTAGAGGAGCTGACAAGTTGGAAACAATTCCATTGTCAATTAAATATTGTTGGAACTCTTCATATAAGTACTCACCACCTTGATCCAATTGAAGTTGTTTTAATGGCTTGCCTAGTTGCTTCTCAGCTTTAGCTTTGAATTTTTTGAACTTTTTAAAGTATTCACTCTTTTATGCATCGAATACAAATAGCCATGTCTAGAGTAATCATCTATAAAGGTTATAAAGTATTCATAACCTCCTCTAGCTTGTACATTCATGGTCCCGCACACATTAGTATGTACCAGGTCCAACATCTATTCAGATCTATTTCCTTTGAAAGGTAATGAAGCCTTAGTCATTTTTCCTTCAATACAAGATTCACAGGTAGGTAATGGATCATTATCCAAGCCCGTAGGATCCCATCCTTTACTAAGCTATCAAGTCTTTCTGATTGATATGACTCATTCTTAAGTGTCACAGATATTTTGAGTTAATGCTAGAGACATTGGAATGTCTTGGTTTTATCAATTTTGTGGTGTTTAGTGAGCTAGTCCTAGGTTCTATAAAGAACAATCCCTGTTTAATTATCGCATCATAAATAAAATCCTTATTCTCATATATTGAAACAAAAAATTCAAAATATAGTGAATAAATAGATTTTATTAGATAAAAAGAGAAATCATGTTCCTTACAATATTTGGCATGTAATAAACATCCTCCAAATATATCCAATGATCATTAGGAAAGTCTAAGATAACTACTCCTACTGATTCTATTAAAACATAGGATCCATCTGCTATCTTGAATTGAAACTGGCCTTTAAGTAGTCTTTTCCTTTGTTGGGACCCCTCTAAGGAATTGCAAACATGGTTAGTGGCTCCTGAATTTAATATCCAAGAATCAAATAAATCTACCACATTTTTAGTTCTTAACAAACTTAGGAAACCCATACCTTCTTTTCTTTTGAGGGACCTAAGGTAGACTGGAAAGTTTTTTTTCCAGTGGCCTATCTCATCACAGTGGAAACACTTTCCCTTGATGTTCTCTTTGGCCTTCTTTTTCATGGGTTTGGCCTTGACCCCTGTTTGGGCCTTCTTTTTCATTGGACCCTTCTTCTTTTGCTTGCCCTTACCCTTGGGTTTAAAAGAAGATGTTGGATTAGCTTCGAGCTTATGAGCCTTGATATTTAATATCTCCTCCATACTATGGAGGTAATTCATCAACTAACTCAAGTGGTAATAATTGTTGTTGAGCTTATAGTCCAACTTAAACTACTGAAAAAAAGAGTTTAAGCTATTGATGATCATATATCATCCGCGTGTCGACATCCATATCCACCCAAAACATCTTAGCCTTAGTAATTGCTGAGATTACGTTAAGCATGTAATCCCACACCGGTTCACCAAGTTTTTGTCTGAGATTATGAAAGGTTTGGATAGCTTTCACTATTGTAGACCTAGTCCTCACACCAAACATCTTAGGTAGGTGATGAATCATTGCACTAGTAGTTTTCATACAAATAATTTGCGTTTGCATCATGCCACTGAAAGAACCTAGAATATAACACTTTGTAGTCTTGTCAGCATTCTGCCAATGCTCATATTGTTGGACTAGCTCAGGAGCTAAATCTTCATCCGGAGGTGCAGGCTCATTTTTAGTTAATACCTATGAACTATGTTCATATTGAAGAATAATGTCAAGGTTACGTCTCCATTCATTAAAATTCTCTCTGTTTTTCAATTTGTCATTTGTCAAGAGCAAAGTGAGTGGATTCATTTTGTGGTTGATTATGTCTGAAAATATAAATTATTAAAACATGAGTATACTAGTTAACATTGTTGGAACTTTGTATAAAATCATGATGCATGTATGCCTGATGATAGATTTAACAAAACTTAAAAAATTTAAAAATTTATATGACGGTTATTTTTCTTATCTATAACAAACTAAGTGAAGGTGGGCCATCTTACCCATTAAAAGAAAAACTGGGATTCTCCCACTAAAAAACTACCAAGCATCTTCATGCCTAACTTTTTGAGAAGCGCTTTAAATTGGTCCATACTTTTACCAACAGAGCTATGGTGGGTAGGTTATTGATAAAATATGTTGAGTGTTTAACCATTTGATTCATTCATTAAAGTTACTTGTAATCCATGCTTCGATGTGAGGTCATATTTTCTACCAATGAGTGGACTTATCCTTAAGGAGACCCAAACCATGCAAGACCTAGGATTCATGCCCTCCGATGGGGAGTAACACTTCACCATAAGCAACTGGGCCATCAATTGGAGACCGTGTACTCTCACATGAGCATCCTCTCCCACTCAATCATTTTGGGCTTTAATTTTAATAAATACCATCTTATCTAGATGCAATTCATTATCCATCCTATATTGTTTCATTATATATCTCATGCATAATGAATGCATGGCAAGGCCTAGAGTTGGCAATTTTCTAAATGGCATGCAATCATATATTATTTGCATTCATTTATCCATTCATCACATGAAATAATAAAGCCTCTTTTGATTGTCCATCCTAGAACAAAAAAATAATTACAAGCCTTTTAGGCCCAAAATATTCTTCTTGGACTTGGATCTTCCACTTTGAACTTTTCGCTCATATGACACGACCCATTCGGTAAAAAAATGTAACAATCGAATTTTTTTACTTTGAAAACAAAAAATCCAGCACTGGAATTTCATAAAATCGAATCGTTGTCATAAGAAAAAATTCCAACACTTGTTTTCATTAAAATTGAAACTTGTTTCATTAAAAAAACCAACATTTTGTTTTTTATCAAAACCGAAATTGGATTCATTGAAACAAGAATCCAACACTTGTTTTGACATAAAAATTAAAAATTGATTTATAGAAACAAAAATCCAACATTTTTGGTTTTCATAAAACTAAAACTATGCCAATACACAAAAGGATACACCGAAACTATTACCTCTTCATTTCTTCAATCTATAGATGCTTCATCTTCATCATTACATCAATTTGTACATTACAAAATCAAAGAAAACGGAAAAATGAAGCCATGGAGGAAACATGGTGATGATAGACCACCCTCCTTGTTACAAACCAAATGAAGAATTCTTACATGGTAAATATAAATTCTATGGACAACCAAAAGATCAAAACATATACCATATATATTTCTATCACATAAAAATATGCAGCATACAAAAAATAATTGCCAACCTATGCATCACACATATAGGAACCGGAATCATGCATAATAAAAATGACTCTGATACCAATTGTTAGATTGGAAAAGAAAACATGCAAGATTTGGTTAAACGGTAGATTTCAAAACTATTTTTTAGAAATCATAATACAGTGGAAGCAAGATAACCAAATCAACATGACAATCCATACATGATACATTATAAGGATAATATTTAACATAAGAATAAGATGGTAGAAATATTATCGACTCCTTCACTACAACTTTAACACCTCACTGTGCTATCCTGTCCTGGGCAATGTATCCTCTCTAAGGTGATGTATCGTCTTCTTCTTCTTGTTGTTTCCTATTCTTGATATTGTATCCTCAACCAATCCGATCTACCACATGTTCTTCTTGGACAACTTGGTTAATAAAATCCTTTAGTGGAAAAGGAGAAGAAAACTTTGGAGGAGATTTTTCTTAGAAGAAAGAAGTCAAAAATGAGACACCTTCTTACGCAAATTTTGGCTCAAAATATATATATGCAAATTTTGGCTCACCCATGTATGAAAGGAGAGAGAGTCCAAAAATGCAAGAACCCCTCTCTATCACCTTGTCAATTTTGGTTATGTATGAAAAGAAAGAAGAGGAAGAGCATCCAATGCATCACACCTTTCTTTAATCAAACATAAAAAAGCCATTAAATGAGACTCTTCTCATTTGTTTTAAAATGGCTATATGAAAAGACCAATAACCTAAAATGACATGTCAATTTCCATTTTAGTGATGAAAGAAGGAAGATCATCTATCAAATACACCTCTTTCATCTTCAATCAAATGAATGCTAAAAAGGTTGCATAACATTCCATCATTAAAAGACAACCATTAAACCATTTAATGGTAAGATCATAAATCCGTTTAATGATGATAATGCATGATATATTCCATCTTTATTTAACAATTGAATGCTAAATGTGCAGCTGCACATTCAGCCATTAAAAATCGAAATTCCCTTTCATTTCTTTAAAAATTTTGTTTTATAATAATTATTCTAATTAATTAAATTAAACCAAAATTTAACCCATTTCTAAATGTTCATTTGGGCTTCTAATTAACCATTAATTAGTGCAAGCTTAACATTCAATTATGGGCTTTAAAACCTCCATTTATATTTCTTACTTTTCTTGATAACCTTCCTTGAAATCAAGTAGGGAATCTTATTGGACTTAGATAATTCAAGCTCCAATAAGCATGGAATTAATTTAATCTCATTAGAATTAATTTTAGCTTATTAACTAAATGTCATTCCACTAAAGGCAATTAGTTGAACTCTTGAATTACTAAATATTATGAGAACATATATTTCAAATAATATGTCCAATTGTAAACCCTATTATGAACCTTATTATACCCATCCGCATAACAAAGGGTAAAATTATTGTTTTGCCCTTGTGTTGATTTTTCCTTCTACATCTCCCATTTTACTCTATATGGAGATTAACACACAAGATCTCATCTTGGTGTTAAGACTTGATGGGTAGCTAGTCCATCAAACTCCTGGCGCTAGTTTAATCACCAATCTTCATAAAACATCTAGAAGTGATGATATCATTATAAACTCTTTATTTGAGTGAATGTTCCTTGATACATGTTTCAATTAATAATTTTAACATGTAGACATTGGATTAATATTCTATAAAAATCCATTCCGATCATATCAAGAATTATAGTAAAACACATATGAGTTCATCACTCGTCAAGATTGTGGTCCATAATAAGCAAATGCTAAAATGTATGTTTTAAAACTAAAGTAACGACCTACTTTATTCTTGAAAACATACTTGATTCTAGATTCATTTAATAGTGCCATTATCAATAGTTGACTACTATTATGATATGAAACTCATCATTCCCTTAAAGTAAATTCTTTTACTTATATGGAGATAAATTGTAACATCACGTCTAAACTATAATAAAACAACCAACTTGATTATTCAACTGTAAATTCATTATTTTAGATTCTCATAATGTACATGTTTTCCATAGATCTCTATGTATACGTATATTACTTACAAAAGAATCTTAGTACCTTGTGACTAGATATATAATGCTTATAAAACCATTCTCTTTTGTTTTATTAATAATAAATATTTTCATTACAAAGCGTAACTAAAGAAGATTAAGTTACATGTAAATACATTTGCTTTGCAGGGAATTATATTTATATAACTCCAAAATTGGATTCCTCAGCTAGAGTAACAGGATCAAGATTCATATCTGCCTTAAAATTATCTAATGAGTTCATAGATTGGTTTACCCTTTCAGGGGATGTAGATGAAGGATTCATGTCAGTTTCATCATTTGTTCTCACTTTTGGTTGCAGAGTTGGTGAGCTTAAGTCCATAAAGGTGTTAACATTAGGAGATGTCAGTAATTCATCATGCCATCCAATCTTGAAAGTTTTGCCAGTAGGCCTCCATTATTTGTTGATGGTATCGGGGCACCAGGGGTATAGGATAGGAATATCAAAACATTTGGGTTCACCTTGTTCATCTAGCTTGAGTAGAGGTAGTGTATTAGGTAAAACAGAGTGTTTGCAACATCCCACTACCATAAGGCAAATACCCGAACACCCGAAGGACATTCAAGTACACACCTTATGATAATGGTATGTTGGAGCAAACATATCTGACTTACACATGGCAATCCAACCTACACATGGCATCATCTAACACACTCAAAGTCACTAAATTTTTAAAACCATTCAGATCCATTCATTCATAAAGCTTACACTGATACCACCAAACAACTATTCATAAAAGCTTATACAATATCCAACAAAACGACAAAAATAAGGCTAGAACACTTCTGGTGTCAGCTGACAGACCTCTGAGCCATATCTCTATCCAAAAGATTCCTTAAGTCTTGACTAAGGAACTAGGTCTCCTGACTCGTACCTGAAAAATCACATTGCAATTTTGATGAGTTTTGCAAACTCCATTAGTGAACCATCATCGATGAATTCACCGGATCATAAGCACATATCACAAATTACACCAACATTCATAACAGATACATTTATAATTCAAAACTCACACAATAGGGTATAACATTCAATCATCGCCAAACAGATCATAAATAAACAATTACATATGCCTATGAGACTCACATTCATTCTTATTGTTGTGACTGAATGCCTACCACATACTTATACAGTTGCTGGCCCATAGGGCTCAATCAGAACATAATCACGGAGCATAGCTCTACGTGCACACACATATATATCACGGAGCAAAGCTCTACGTGGAAGCGCTTCATTCGGGCAATTCAAGTCACAACGCCTTTATCTGAGCATGCATTTTATGAAATGCATCAATCTGAATATCGCATGTATCACAATCACATGTTCAACAAATCTCATAATCATCGGACCTAAATCCGGCATTCAACTTTCGTTGAGGATTCACATAACATTCATAATCACGTTCAGAATTCCATAGCAAAAAAAGTCACAATCAAAACACTTCTAATACATTCCCAAATATTGATCTCCTCGGACAATTGAAGTCTGAAATTCATAATTAAATCGCAAGCAATAAAACAATGTTGGAAGCTTAAACAAATCAAATTAAATCAATCCTAGGAAAACATCTAAGTTGACTCACAGTACGCTCCAATAAGCTATTGCCTGGATGGTCCGGCTATGTCCGATTGGCGTCCGATATGCTCCTCTAAAATAGGCAAAACACATTCACAAATATCACACTTTGCACAATTGCACAAATGTTCTTTCATAAAAATATCAATGTATAGAATGTATGCACAATGCATGTTCAATGACAATTCCGGGGTGCAATAATGTGATCCTTATCAAAAATCATTTAGGAATCAAAGCCCTCTTTAATACCATGTATTCTTACAATTGAATTGGACCAAACAAAGTCAAATAATTTCATAGCTTCATTGACCACTTCAGATTTTTCCTATAGAACATATTCGGGTCAACTTTCCATACTAAATTAGATCAGGTAAATGACCAAATTAGACAAAACTTCCTTCTTTAAAGTTGTTCTCCCATTTCTTAGCTTTCTAAAGACACCAAAATCATTTAATTTTGATCAGTATACCAAGAGATATCCTCAAAATATTCCATACGGTTCATAAGTTCTAGAAAAATTCATACCTCAACTTCCAACCAAAACTTTAAACTCTTAAAAACAGAAGTAAGACTCCATTTCTTCATAAACGTTGTAACCCTATGTCTCTAGTTTATAGGGAAACAAGAATCACCCAAATTGGATCAGTATAGAGAAAGTTATGGTCAAAATACGAAAGTATGTTCGAGCAGTCAAAGGATGGGTGCTCGTCACGACGTGGGGAAAATATGAGGTCGCGATGAACAACCCAAAAAATCAATTTTCTTGGGATTTTTACAACGTTCTCCGCGACGAGTTCAAGGGGGGTCTCCTACGTCGCGGCAAGGAAGAAAATGGACGTCGCAGCGAGGAAGAAAATGGACGTCACGACTAATAAACAAAGTAAGCTACACGTCTCGACGTACAAATAAAAACACGTCGCGACGTCTGGTTCTGCAACTCATCTTCCCCGATTTCTATTTCCAGATTTTTCACTTCTATACCCAAAATAATCTCTAAAACTTCACTCCAATTAACTCCTAATCCAATTCGAAACATTTACATAAGATCAAACTCAAGATTCATTCTTAAACATCAACTTCACTTCTACTGATAAACAACGGACACAATGCATGCATGTATCATTTCGACTATCTAGATCATTCATCACCGAAACTTAGCTTCCATAACCTCACATGCATGCATTCATCTCCACAATAAAATATCACCAAAACTTAGCTTCCATAACCTCACATGCATGCATTCATCTCCACAATAAAACATCATTTAACAACAACAAAACCCAACTTAAACATAACTTACCTGAATCGGCTATGAACTCCAGCAAAGAGAACATATTAACAACAGCTAAAGTCCCAAAGTTTTCATTCGGATGTCAAGTGTTTCTTCACCGAGAACACTTGCAATATCTTTTTCCTAACTCAAACTCATACTCAGCTATGCATGCCTTACACATCATCACTAACATAAGCCATTTGTCTCACAATAATAAGCCCATGTGTCACACAGACTTTTATCCACTTTTCACTCTATAATTGGCCCAAAAATCATAATTTTTCACAAAATTCACTAAAAATTCTAAAATGTCTTAAATAATACCAAAATCACCAAAACACATTTTAATCATAATTAATAATTCAATTGTACCCGGAAATGTCAAGGAATGCATGTACAATCATATAAATGTGCAAAAATGTGCATGTCACAAATAATAATGCATGATGTGCATTTTCCTAATTTCTCATCAATTAATCAAAAATCACAATTCTAGCCCTAGCATGAGTAACGGGATGTTATAACTCTCCCCTCCTAACAAAAATTTCGTCCTCAAAATTCTTACCTAAAAGATCAAATAGGTAGGGGTACTGACTCCTCATGAGCTCCTCCGTTTCCCATGTGGCTTCTTCACTCGAATGATTCTTCCAAAGGACTTTAACCATTGGGATCACTCGGTTCCTCAAATGCTTATTTTGATAGCCAATTATCTTCATAGGTTCCTCAACATAACTTAGATTACTAAAGACTTCAATCTCCTGAGTCGGTATCACGTGAGTTGGATCCGACCGATATTGCCTAAGCATACTCACATGGAACACATTATGAATCTGAGCCATTTTCGAAGGTAAGGCTAACCTATAAGCCAATGGTCCAATTCTCTCAATAATCTCAAATGGACCAATATACCTTGGACTTAACTTACCCTTCTTGCCAAATCTCAAGACACCTCGCCAAGGTGATACTTTCAGAAATACCTTGTCACCAACCTGATACTCCATATCTCGCCTGTGTTGATCCACATAGCTTTTCTGTCTATCTTGTGCCATTTTAATTCTGCTACGGATCAATTTCACCTTATCAACTGTATCTTGAATCAATTCTGGGCCCTCGATAATTTGTAGACCCTCTTCATCCCAATATATAGGCGAATGACACTTTCTGTCGTACAACGCCTCATATGGAGCCATACCAATACTGCTGTGATACTGATTATTATAGGCGAATTCAATCAAAGTTATATACTTATCCCATGCTCCCTGAAACTCCAAAACACAAGCTCTGAGCATATCCTCGACAGTCTTGATCGTTCTCTCGCTCTAACCATCTGTCTGATGATGAAATGATGTACTGAAATTCAGCTTGGTACCCAAAGCTGTCTGTAGACTACCCCAAAATCTCGAGGTAAATCTAGGATCACTGTCCGATACAATGGACACTGGAACTCCGTGTAACCTCACAACTTCATCCACATATCGCTGAGCCAACTGATCCAATGAATAATTCTCCCTCACTGGTAAGAAATGAGCCGATTTGGTTAGTCTATCAAATGGCATCATGTTGCCTCTGTTAGATTAGTGCCCTGAAGGCAATGGCCTTTAGCGCATTTTGTACCAATTTGTGTACAGTCTTTATGAATAAATAAAGAAAGGCATATTTCATTAATTTGATGTTCATTATTTATGAATGGATATTGATCTATAAGCAAATTAATGAAGTCCTTGATATATGACATAGCATGAAGGAAATTATGATGTGATCATACTATTGAGATTCCTATCATGTGCAATTATGTCAAGATCTAAATTATCCCTAGTCATAGGATTACCGAGGTGGACATCGGTGAATCCGGAAAGACTAGACATCTCAAACTCCTTGATTTGATCAAGCAAAGGATCTCGTAAACTGTAAATATGAGATATTTAGGGTTGAGATATGGATGCTTACTAGAGGTAGTAAGTACATTGGATGACCTGCCATGAGATCATCACATGGATGTACTATTCTAATGTTAGTGATAATCTCATCATAGCAATGGTGCAAGTATCCTTAGACTTGAGGTACTCAAGGATATCTTGGATACCGATTCTGTGCTTTGACTCCATTCCTTGTTGCCTTTCAGAGGTCGCTCATAGGGTGGTGCTTGGGTACAGTTTGAGGTATTCGAAGGTAATTGAGTAGCCAATAAAGGATTCACCACTTCTGTGATAGCAGAAGATGATACCCATGGCCTCTTGTCAGGGTCATTACTTGGAAATCTCTGATCAGAGTACATATGTCATGAAGAGTGTCTTCATTGACATATTAAGTATTAAGTAATGAGTCCCAGGACAAGAACTGAAATCACTTGGACTAGATTTGACGTAGTCAGTCTAGTAAGAGTTGACACATTCCCCATACTCATAACCAAGTGGGGTATAGCATGGTGAAAGGATGAATTGCACGGTAATTGTCTATGGAAAGGTTCGTGATATGGTCCATGATGAATATAGCTTCATTCGTCAAACCAATTACTTTCCGGTCAATTGGAGGTCATGATGTGTTGCTAGATACCGCTCATGACTTGCTCAGATTAAGTGTTAATCTAAGTGGCTAACATAACCGGGAACCTAATGGGTCACACGCATAAGAGTGTCTCGTAGAATTTGTAAAATAGTTTTGGATAGAGATCCAATAAATGGAGAGAAAAAGGAGTAAATGGATCCTAATGAGATCGAGATATGTCCCGATGAGATCGCGACATTGATATTGCTGAAAAACGTTTCCGGGGGTTTTTCCCATACCGGGACCCGGTAGGCCGGTAGGACCGACCCCAGTGAGACTGGACCACTTCAACAATTATATGCATATATATATATATGGTGTGTACGTGGAATGAAGGATGAAGATGGAAGAAGCTTCCATTACTTTGCTTAGTCATTAATGTAATTAATGACTAAAGACAAAAACAAGTTGATGAAAGAAGTGATGATCATTGGTTTAGCAATCTAAGATAGGTTTTGGAATAAAATCTAAGGGTTTTGAAAGAGAGTGATCGTGGGTTGATGAAAAAGGAAGAAAAAGTGTTTTTCAAAGGCTCTTTCACTCTTCTCCAACGATCTCTTCATTCTCTCCAAGCTTCTACAAGCTTCATCCTCCTTCCTTCTTCATCGTTGATTCAAGCTCTCCAAGGACAAAGGTAGGAGCTAGCACTCTTTACTTTGTTCTAGCTATTCTCGGGTCAAAGGGTTTATCCCGGTTAGGTTTTCCGATCTCTGCGTGGATACCGTTAGAGACGGTCTCCTTTGGTCGTTTTAGTTTGACTTTGTTATATAGTCACATGGATCCTGGCTTTCGGCAAGGTCCCGGAATAAAAAATTTTTGTTTTCCGCACCGTGGGCATGTGAACCGGGATTTTCCAACAGCCTCGAAGTCCTAGGCAAACCTATAATAAAATCCATCGTGATGCGTTCCCATTTCCACTCCGGAATGGGTAACGAATGCAATTTTCCTGTCGAAGCCTAATGCTCAGCCTTGACCTGCTGACAAGTTAAACACTTGGAAACAAATTCTGCTACTTGCTTTTTCATACCAGGCCACCAGTAATGCTGTTTCAGCGTGTTATACATCTTAGTAGTACCAGGATGCATAGCATAAGCTGCTAAATGAGCTTCCTCTAAAATCTCTTTCCTCAGATTATCAACATTTGGCACACATAATCTCTACTTTAACCTCAAGGTATCATCTCTCACTTCAAACTCAGAATCTAGATTCACTTTCAGCTTCTCAATTAACTTCACTAAATCTGGATCTCTGCTCTGAGCCTCTTTGATACGTTCAACCAAAACAGGTCTCAACTTCAAAGTAGCTATCAATGTATCATTCTGCTCCAAACTCAAATCAACATTCAGTGCCCTCAACTGAACTAGGCTAGGCAACCTCGATACCTGCACTTGTGCCACACTGCTATATGATTTTCTACTCAAAGCATCAGCTACAACATTAGCTTTGCCAGGATGATACTCAATCGTGCAATCATAATCTTTCAACAATTCTAACCATCTCCTCCATGTCATATTTAACTCCTTCTGGCTCAACAGATACTTCAAACTTTTATGATTAGTGAACACCTGAAATGTCTCTCCATAGAGATAGTGTCTCCAAATTTTCAAAGCAAAAACAACTGCAGCAAGTTCCAGATCATGAACTGGATAATTAAGTTCATGAGACCTCAACTGTCTCGATGCATAAGCTATTACTTTACTATGCTGCATTAGAACACATTCTAGACCCTGATGTGATGCATCGTTGTATACAACATATCCTCCCGAGACAGACGGAATAGCTAACACTGGTGCCGCAGTCAACCGATGCTTAAACTCCTCAAAACTCCTCTGACAATCATCACTCCATCTAAACGGCACATTCTTTCTCAGAAGTTTTGTCAAAGGGGCCGAAATCAGTGAAAACCCCTCGACAAACCTCCTGTAATACCCGGCTATTCCAAAAAAACTCCGGATCTCAGACACATTCTTCGGAGCCTCCCACTTCATTACTGCTTCAATTTTCTTTTGGTCTACCAGAATGCCTTGTCCAGACACTATATGACCCAAAAATATTACTTGATCAAGCCAAAATTCACACTTAGTGAACTTGGCATATAACTGTTTCTCCCTCATCAACTGAAGAACCATTCTCAGATGTGCCATATGATCTTCTCTATACTTTGAGTATACCAAAATGTCATCAATAAAGACAATTACAAACTGATCTAAATAAGGTTGGAATACCTTATTCATCAAAGCCATAAATGTTGCCGGAGAATTAGTCAAACCAAATGGCATCACCAAAAACTCGAAGTGCCCATATCTGGTTCTAAATGCACTCTTGGGAACATCCGCCTCAGCTATCTTCAGCTGGTAATACCCCTATCTCAAGTCTAACTTTGTGAATACCTGAGCTCCTTGTAACTGATCAAACAAATCATCAATCCTCGGCAATGGATATGTATTCTTAACTGTTATCCGATTCAACTGTCGGTAATCAATGCATAATCTCAGAGTTCCATCCTTCTTCTTTACAAATAAAACCGGAGCTCCCCAAGGTGACACACTAGGCCTGATAAACCCCTTATCTAATAATTCTTGTAACTGAGTTTTCAATTCCTTCAGTTCAACAGGTGCCATCCTATATAGAGGAATTGATATAGGAGCGGTACCTGGAACAATATCTGTAACATCCCATTGCTAGTGGAAAGGGGTAGGATGGTAAATGTGAGTGACTAATGAGAGTTAGGAATGTATTCTACATGTTCATGCATAACTTGCTACATACTTAGACTTGATTGTTGCACATGAAAATACTTGTACATGCATTCATGAATAATTCTGGGTATAATTGGAATGATTTGAGAATCTTGAATGTTATTATTATTGAAAATTTTATGGGTTAGTGAGATCTTGATGTTTTGAATTTTAGTGGAATTATTGTATTTGTATATGTTGGTGAAGTTATGGAGTATTAAGAGAGAGATATATTTATAGTAGGGAACAAGAAATAAATTAAATAAAGATTTGGAGATAGTTGGGTTGTAAAGATGATTGTTGTATTGGAAAGAGGGGAATTAAATGGAGTTAGTTTCCAAAGAAACTAAGTTAGGGTTTAATCATTTAGAAAGTGACATGTGTCACTTAGACCTTGTACTCTAGCTAGAAGTAGGTCACTATTCCTTGAGAGTTGGCAGGTTAAGTCTTGTCCAAGTCTCTTCTTTATTCTCATCTTTCCAAAACTTCTCTCTTCGAAACATAGAATTTTACAGCAAAATATCTTCTAAGGGACTCTTGTGTTCTTCCTTTCTTTCACCAACCTTACTTTGCCATGTGTGTCATCTATTCTAAGGAAAAACCAGAAGCTGATCATTTCACTCAGTGAAGTACGAAAACGTGTGGAGTTTAGGGCTTGAAGATTTTGGAGATTTCAGCAGGTAAGTGTTAGAGAAATTCCTCACTGTTGGGGGTTTGTGAAATAAAGTTGATAGATTACTGTCATCTGCATAAAAAAAATGTACTTCATGTATTTGTTCTTAAATACTAGTTAGTTGGGGAGAAATAAATTTAGTTATAGTGTTAAATTAGTTTTTGAGAAAACTTTTGGTGTTTGGTGACGTAAAGTGTTGAAAGTTAGAAAGTCTGGAAAATTTCTCACTGAGCATGTTTCAGTATTTTGGCCATAACATTTTCTGTGGTTGTCTAAATAAGATGATTCTTGATTCAGAGTAAACTAGGAATATATGGCTACAATTCGTATGAAGACATTGAATTTCAGTTCTGTCTCTAAGAGTCTCAAAAGTTGTCACAAAGTTGAGAACTAGGTGCAGGATGTTGAGAGTTGAGCGAAAATTCATGTTCCAACTTCGGGAGGAAATTTGGAAGTGATTTAGATATATTCTGGCAAATTTCCCTTCTGAAAAGTTGTAGATATTTCTTTTAGCTTTCCAACGGTATAAAGTTGGTAAAATTTGGATATCGAAGTCAAAAGCTATGATCTTTTTAAGTGGATGCGTTCTAGACGCAAAAAACTGAGACGCAGACGCAAAGACTGATACGGAGACGCAAAAACTGAGACGCAGACGCAGAGACTGAGACGGAGATGCAAAAACTGAGACGCAGACGCAGAAACTGAGACGCATACGTAGAGATTGAGATGGAGACGCAAAAATTGAGACGCAGACGCAGAAACTGAGACACAGACGCAGAGATTGAGACGGAGACACAAAAACTGAGATGCAGACGCAAAGACTGAGACCGAGACGCAAAAACTGAGACGCAGACGCAGAAACTGAGACGCAGACGCAGAAACTGAGACGGAGACGCAGAGACTGAGACGCAGACGCAGACGCAAAGACTGAGACGCAGACGCAGACGCAGAAAAACAAAAACAACAGATTGTACTTTTTGGTCATAACTTTTTCTCTAGACCTCCAAATGACCTGATTTTTGAAGCATTGGATTCCTAACACATTTATTTATCTCTCCACAAAAATTTATGGTCTTTGGTATTATATTGGAAATGATTGATGGAATCAAGGTAAGGGTACCGATGGAAGGAGTATGAATTGGATATTTTACTGAATGCATTTCAGTATTTTGATGATATCTTGGTCTATAGGATTCTAATTGAGGTAATTCTTGATTTTTAGTGAACTAGAGTAATAGGGCTACAAATTATATGAAGGAGCTGAATCTTGATACAGTCTCTAAGGTGTTCAATTTCTGGATGGAAGTCGGATATAATACACTGTTTTGGAGAAAGATCTGAAATGGTTCATTGGATTATGAGATTGGATTCAAATGGTTTATGGAGGTTAAATCCCTAGAATGAGGCTAATTAAGTGAGTTTTGATAGTTGAACTTGTGAAGAAATTGATGGATTGATACCCGGATAGTCATGAATATGCATTGTACATATTTCATCTCATTCATGTGCATTATTAAACACTTATGATTGTTCAAATTATGATATATGTATATGTTATTTGTTATAGAGAGTCATTGAACGTCAACCTCCAGACGTTGTTTGGATCTTCCGCATTAGCTTCGGGAGAAACTAGTGAGTAACCTAGACGGTTTTGCTCAATTAATTGTTTGCTTTAGAATATGTTTCGAATGAATTATTTAAGTGCTCCAAACATGCAAAAATTGTGAGTGTGCAAATGAATGCAAAAGTGTGCTAAGCATTTCTACTGAATGCCGGACTAAGGTCCGATGATAAATGTGATCAAAACGTGAATGTGCATCCATGTAATTGACTGAGATTATGATATGTGAAACATTCATTACATGTATGCATGAAAGATAAAGGAAGTTATGACCGAGTTGCTGTGATAAGGAGCTAAAAGCTCAAAATGTGAATAGAGCCTCGCTCGAAAGCGATCGTCCCCGATATTCACGAAGAGATATGGGACGTTATTCGACTAAGCTCGACATCCAAAAAGGGTGAGCTGGAAAAAGGCACTCGGTCATAACGACAATAATAAACGAAAGTGAGTCTCATGTGCATTGCCAATAATAATTCATGTGTGTTTTTACTTGAACAATATGATACATTGTGAATATGCGATGAAGTGAATATTATGTTATGTGCGATAGTGTGATACATTGTGAATATGTAATGAAGTGAGCGTTATGTTATGTGCGATATTTTGATGCATGAATTGAGTGAACCATCGATGATGGTTACCTCATTGAGTTTGCAAAACTCACCAAAATTGCAACGTTGTCTTTTCAGGACCGAGAGACGACTCTAGTTGTTATAGAAGATCTTCTAGCCGAGTAGATTGCGATTGGAGATTGAGGTCATGGCTCAAAGGTCGGTCAGCTGGGGTTCTTTTGGATGGTTTAAATAGATTTGATACACTTTCCTCATTCACGTAGTACTATTGTATTAGGTTTTCTGATGATGTACATACGGATATTGTGGTCAGACAATGTAGACCCTGATTTTTGTGAAATGTAATGAGGAAAAAAAAAGGTTGGTTTTAAAATATTGTGATCTTCTTATGATGCTTTGATCTTGAATTATGTTACCATGCCATAGAAAGGGATGTGATGATCGAACGTAGCGTGCCTTTGATATTTCAAATTGGTCGACTAATGTATCAACCAATATTACATCAAACTTTTGATATTTCAAATTTATTAACTTTAACATATATTGATCAATCTTTAACCTATATAGGTTGACTAATCCTCATAAAAAATGTTTTTAACAACTTAAAATGCTTAAACCAATTTTGGTTGGTGTAATTATGATTTAAATATTTTCCCAAAATGTTCATTAAGGAGTGTTTAAAATGATGAGATTTTTAATTTAGACAAAAAGTTTAATACCTCTTGGTGAATGAAAAGATTTATGTAATAAATTAAAAAATATTTATACGTAGTGAGCCTTTAAGATTATCACATTAAAAGTGAAATTTCAATTAATAACACAAAATATAAAATGATCTTGATGAGCTTTGATTTTCTTTTGTTCTTGGTTTGATCGTAATTTTGAGAGTTGCAAACTTTAAGTTCTTTTATCATCTTCATAAATGATCTTATTAAGTTTATATCTTTATTCTATTCTTTTATTAATTTTTATTAAAATTATATACTCATTAGTAGTAATTGTGTTTTGTTATTATCAAAATATTAATTAAAACCTTCTTTAATTTAAATTTTTTAATTTGAATTTTTTTAACTTAGAACTTAGTTGTATCTTAACATCATTTTGTTACCTTTAATGTTGATGGATCAAAGATCTATCCTAACGTTACATTCATCATATGTTCACTTCTTACAAGTCACGGGTTTATTTTGGGTTCTTGAACTTTTCCTGCATTTGATTGAAAATTGTATGCAATAGTTATTTGTTTTATTTTGGTTTGGCTCTTTCAACCATTGTCTTGTTATATCCTAACATTATTTTGTTGCTTTTTTTGTTTTAGGAATTTTTAATTCAAATGTCCTTTAAACTGTTGGATCACGTACGGTCCGAGTATTCACAATACACTGCGGAAAAAGACCATACAACAACATGAAGTATAATCGAAATACCAAAGATGTATGAAAATACCTTATTTTCGTGGATAGGTTGCTTCTTTTTCAGATTCCGAGACACTGCAAAACACGAATGCCCTCTACCGGTATCCACACGAGTATACACAATCCGGGTTGCAGTTGTGGTGTGCTAGCACGTCCTGAAACTCCTTTCCGAACGTCGCACGATTTTTCTCTCGGATGACGGCTAGGGTTTTGTCTCTTCTTCCTTAACCTAATGAGACCTAAGCTTCTCTATTTATAGAGAAACCCTAATCCCATTTAGGCCCTATTAAGTTTCGGCCCATTATATCATATATAATAAAAGCCCGACAACTTAATTCGATCTAGCCCAATAAATATATCTAAATATATTTATTCAACACCTAATAAATTAGGCCCAAGAGAATAAGCCCAGATCACATTACTCTTTGTGTGCGACCTTGTAGGCTCATTTGATGTTGGCAATGGGCTTGATCACACTTCAAGGCCCATAAGTCATAAGCGGCCTCTAGCAAGACATTATGACTACCTAAATCAAACGAGGATCGATAATCCAATTTAACTCAGAATTATGGTTATAGGCTCATCCTTTGTAACACGATATCAAGATTAATCACAAGGCATGGTACATGTCAACCTTTGATTAATCATAGTTTCTTGATCCCAAGTTGACTGATTATATCAAATGACATTGATGACTCTTCATCAATTCATTTGAGCACGCCATGCATTTCTTCAATCACACTTGTCAAGAGGCCCAAATGATATCTCTCTCAATTAAGAGAGGTACAAATCCCATCTACGTCATTCATATCCTCCGATGATTCATTTAGTGTCCAATATAAGACTATTTGTTATTGGTTAAAATAACTTAGTCTAATATCAAACACTAAATTCCTCATGTAGGGAACCATGATGACTTCAGGTCAAAGGACT
This sequence comes from Erythroxylum novogranatense, assembly GCA_029891385.1. NCBI lineage: Eukaryota > Viridiplantae > Streptophyta > Magnoliopsida > Malpighiales > Erythroxylaceae > Erythroxylum > Erythroxylum novogranatense. Next base: position 51,843,748 of record CM057231.1, read on the forward strand.
AAAGTCAAACCATATAAAGAATCACTAATGACATGAAACCATGTAGTATTCTTTTGTGGGTCGGTCCAATATATGTTCTCTAACATATATCTATGTTTCGATTTGATATCTCATATCCATGATCAAGAAACGTGATCATCAATCGTAACACATACTAGTCTTAATTTATTATTGTTCCACCAATAATGATCGACTGTGATAGTCTAGAATAGTGTTATAACGCTTATGGTTTTACTATCAAGTCACATACTTGATGACATAAGTCTAATACTATTCATGGAATGTAAATCACATTATATAAACGAAATACATGTATATATAAATGAATACCTCATAATATATTATTAACAAGTCATAATGTTAATACATGAATCACAAATATCCATTGGCCTAGGGCACACGACTAACATAAACTTCTAAAAAATATATAATAGGAACATTGTAACCTATGAAAAAAAGGCATTTATACCAACATCTTTGAAATAAAAAGTCTAAAATTAAAAAAGAGACATGGAGAGAGAGACTCCATCTTCTCTCTTGAAGCAGCTATAGGTATGTTTGGAATGTCACTCATTTCTCTTTGATTTCATCCCATTTGCACTATGATTTCTCCATTGCACTCCTTACTCCCCATCAAATTCTAGATATTAGCTTCTCCCTTCTTGCGGTGGTGGAGGAACTGGATCGGATAAAAGAGGGATTCTAGTTGTAAGATACCTAAAGAAATTGTCGCTAGAATTAAGATCTCATTCAAAGAGAAAGATATCAAATATTTGTAGCACACTTTCTTGCTTCTGTCTTCTACACCAGGGGCATCTTAGAGCTTTCCACTAAATTCCACACTCCCGCCTATTTTCCTAATCATTTTTTATAACCAACTTTTGACAGAATACATGTTGTAAAGCTTCATCTTTCCTTTTCATGTTTAAACCATCACGATGCTCCATGGAACTCTACTCACCACCTTTGATTTTCCACCTTTTCCATCCCTTACCCCTACCTCCGCTTCCACTCAAAATACTTTAGACACATTCCTAACCTCAGTTACTCCTTATGCCTAGAAAACTTGGAAATAAGTGGTAAAGGATCATATCCCCTTAACCCTATCTTATACACCACCCCTGGAAATGGACGACAAACTTATTATTTTCCCTGACCTTGAGGTACTGAAGGAAGGAGCATGTAGCTAGGAATCTTCTTCGACCAACGACTAACTTTTCCAATAATATTAAGATGGGCCAACAAAATTTGAAAACATAAGGACTAATGGATGTTCTCTCTCTGAAGACAATCTGATTCTATTTACCTTCTCTTCAATCTTTGAACCTCAAAAAGTCCTAGAAGAAGGACCATGGCATCCTAGTGACCAACTAATATTTCTACAAACCTGGCAACCGAGCTTAAGACTTTAAACCATTAAGGTCTAATGTATCCCACTTTGGATAAACTTCCACAATGTCCTTGAATATTAGACAACCCATAGGTTAAGCTCCTCAACTAGCTACATTAGACGACTGTTATGCATAAATGAACACACTGCTAAAAAGAAATGAATAGGTTATGCAAGGATATGCATCAGTATGGAACATTCCAAAGATCTCCTATATGAAACTGTGATTATGAGACTATGGGAAGATGATAACTTATGGGCAAATAGCATAGCCATTTCTTACCACTAGAAGCCACCCTTTAAAACTCCAGGTAAGACTTGGAAACCAATAAAGAAAACATTTAAAATTGGAAGCTATCAAGAATTTATGGGGGTAACAGAGGAGGCTCAACCTCTAGAGACCATGGAGAAACACAATCCTATATTGCTAGCTACATAAACTATAACAATACAGGATGGTACTATTACATTGTCAATCCCTGAACCTTTTACCATCTTAGAAAAAATCAAGTATCAAAATAATGAGATGTAGAAGGAAGGAAATGATGAGCATAGTTCTGACTTCAATGATCAAAATCTGTTGCACAATACAGATAGGAAAAATATGGAGATATATGATGCAACATTTACAAACCAAAAGGAAGACAATAAACAATTACTTGCCACTACTGCTACTTTAGAATGTCTAAATCACCCTATAGAAGAGCTAACAAATGTTAATACCAAAGTACCTAGAACATCACATGTCCCTGCAACTCTTATTGGAACTAAAGGAACCAAATATGTTGAAGGCAGTGCCAAATTTCAAACTGTGGAGAGAAGGAGATCAAAAGGGGTAAAGGAAAATGATCTAGAAACCAAACCCTTTAATATGTCTATAGTTACATGGAATGTTCGAGAATAAATTATCCCACTAAACTCTCAACTTTAAGGGAATTTGTTTTGAGGGGGATGTCTCTCATTATTGGTTTGCTTGAAAACAAAATTAGAGTAGAAAATCTTGCCAAAATGGAAACTTATGGTTTCCATTGTCACATGCTTACAAACCATAATCACCGTGCTCTTGGTGGAATTATTATTTGCTATAAGAAGGATGAGATCAAAGCAGATTTACTAGACTCCACAGATCAAGCTATACACCTTAACCTCTTTTTCATGCAGGAGCACATTGACTTGAATACATCATTTATATATGCAAGCAATTTCATATTTCAGAGAGAAGCCTATGGAACAATATCAAAACTATCAATAATAGCGTCTCTAAACCGTGGATCATCTGTGGAGATTTCAACTCAACCTGATACACTTTAGAAGCTTAGGGACACTACATGTTGGGCCCCGATTCGCATTAAGCATGTTTTATGTATTTTGATGATTAGTTTGATAATTCCTTTTAGTTATAACAATTTGGGATTTTTAGTACTTAGTTTATAGAAATTAAATGAAGGGATTAGTTAAGATTAAATTTTTGATAATTTTTAGAAATTAAAAAGAATAAGATGATGTAGGGAATTTGCATATGTTTAAGGCTTAAGGTTTTTAAAGTGGGCTTTTAGCCCTTTTAACTATCATTTAAAAGAGGAAGGAAGGAATTAAATGGTGATTATCGTGGATCAAGAGAAAGCCCATGGAATTTTTAAGTTTAAGAAGGAAATGCTTGATGATTTAACCTTAAAACATGAAGAAGGAAACGAAAATGGCAAGGAAAGGAGGGAACAAAATGAAACTACGTAGTTTTGCTTAGGTTATAAGTTAAAAACAAAGCTTCCTTAGTCAATTACTAGGAAAGCTATGAAACTTACAAGAGAAAGGAGAAAAAGAAGGGTGACTTTCGGCTAAGGGGAAAGAAGAAGAAGAAGAAGAAGAGAAGTAAGAGCTTTGGTTTATTTTTCTTTAGAAAAGGGAATTAGAGTGATCTTTTAGAAGAAAGGAGGTAGAGGAAAGTTTAATCATCTATTGGAAGCAAGAAGAGAATTTCGTGGGTCATCTTCTAAGGTAAGAAAATTTCGAAATTCTTGGGTATTTTAGGTAGGTTTTGGTTTAAATAGCTTAGTTTAGGTATGGGTAAAGTTAGGTAGGTGTTAATTCAAGTTTTCCTTTCCTTAAAAATGTTCGATTTTGATATCATATGTTAAATTGGGATTTTTGTGTTGGTAAAGGTGAATTGAGGCAATTAGAGGAAGAGCCAAGGCAAATTGACCAATCCTAGAGCTAAAGGAATTAAGGTGGATGATTCCTTAATAATTGAGTTAATAGGTAATTTAACGTTTTTAGAATAAATGCAAATTAATGCTTTCCAATGATTTAAGAAGTTTGTATTAATTGTTCTTTATGAGGATTTAAACTTGTATGTGATGTCTCTTGAATGTAAATTTATGTTGGAAATGTTGGCGAAATGATTTAATAAGTGAGAAAGATTGATTATGTGATATTGGCAAATTGATGTTTTCTAATGACTTAGAATGTTAGTATGAATTACTCTTTGTTATGTTTTTCACTTGTATGAGATGTTCTTTGATTGTGAATTATGTGAGAAATTAATTGTATAATGTTTGTTATGTGAAAAATACTCGAATGTGTGATTTCGAAAAAAGATTTGCCAGTTTGACCTAATTATGCGAAAGTGAATTTGTAAAGGCCAATTACGGCTAATAATTTCGAATTGTGTGAATTATGTGCTTTCTTTGGGTTTATGGTGGTCTCATCTGAGTCAGGTGCACCTGTCTACCCATAGGCTTCTCCCGCCTGCCCGCTAGTGGCATCGGAGTTCCTCTCAAGGACTCCCATCAGTCACGGCTACACATGACCGCTTTGCGGGAACGTGTAGTACGTTCCGTTTCGGATCCACCCGAACCACTTTCTCTGTGCTTATGTGATATTTGATGTGTAATTGGTTTGATGAAATAAGTTTTACAAGAGGTTTTGATGAATTGAAAGTGTTTTGATCAATGTAAATTGGCTTTGATAAATTTGAAAGGTTTTTACCAACGTGAAAGTTGTTTTGAGAATGAATAAATAAAGAATGCTTTTGCTTAATTATTAAGCTGTTACTCACTGAGCCGTCCAGCTCACACCCCATTTCTCCTCCACAGGCATCGAGCAAGAAATCGAGTCATCGCATCGGGATTGAGGAAACACTCCGATGCATTTTGCTTTTGAAGTCATATTTGAGAAAACAATGGTTTAGGTTGCATTGTGGAGAAATGGTTCTCTTTGTATTTTGGATTTTGCTACTTTCGATGTATTCGGGCTAAAATGCCCTATAAAGCTTTGTATAATGTATATCCTCCTTGTAAATGCAAAAAGAATTGGGTTTTAATGTATTTTGTGTATATTGGTCAAAATGTATTGTTGTATGCTTTACAAATGATTAGCAAAGGAAGATTGAGGTTGCTTTATGTTTGAGAATAATTAGAATCCTAAGAGTGTGGTTGCTGACATTTGAGGATATATATTTAGATTGGATTGAGTTTTGGAAGTTAGAAGAACGAGTTTTTATGCAGGTTGATGAGTTGGATTGAAGATTTTGGCTAGAGCATTTTTAGGGGAAGTGCAGTCCAATTTTTCCCAAATTGGACAGCAACTTGTTTTGGGTTTTAGAGTATTTTAGAGTGAGATTTTCAGTGAGATGCCTTCTTGAAGATTGTAGTGCATGATTAGATCTTTCCAATGAAATAAAGTTTGTCACATTCGGACTTAAAATGAAAAAGTTATGAGAGGTGAAAGGTTTCAGCTACTGTTGATGGAAGTTACAATTTTGTAGTCCCTTTGAATGGGTTTTTCACCCTCTTAGAGACAGTTTCGAGTTTTTCTTTCTTCATAGAAAATGTAGATTGTCTTTCTATCTTTAAAATGAGGTATAATTTGCAATTATTGGAGTTAGGAATAAAAAGATATGAGGTTGGGAATGTTGATAGTTACTGTTCATTGTGCCAAATTATTGTTCCATTGGTTTTTCATTTAGGCTGAAACTTTAAGTGTGTTTTTACCTCCCTTAATGACCGATTTAATTTTTTCACCCTTCATGAAGTTTGTAGATCCTTTCCTTATCTTTCCAATGAGGTAAAATGTGTCATTTTTAGACTTTTGTGTTAAAATTTATGAATTTTCAAAGTTCTGATCTAGTGTGGGACTTTTTCAAATTTAGCTGAAATTTTGAAGCAATTTATGACCCTCTTAATGACTAAATTAGTTTTTAAATCCTTCTAGAAAGTTGTAGAACTTCCTTTTATCTTTCTATTGACACTAAATTTACGAAATTTCGATTTCGGGGTGAAAAGTTATTAAATTACAAAGTTAGAGAAGTTTTATTGAGTAAAAAAAGAAATTAGATATATATATATATATATATATATATATATATATATATATATATATATATATATTTGCCTCGCATCCTACTTTTCGGTAGAGTGCGAGTCCTCGCAAGGAAAAAAATGTAAATATTTTTTTTTAATTTCTGAAAAATCAAAATTAACCCTTTTTTCTTATTTTCTTTGTCCTTCCTCCGTTTGACTTCCGATTTGCACGATTTTTGAAGCGTTGGGTTTCTAAAAAAATTTCTACCCCCCTTTTTGGTAAAATGAGAGTGTCAGGTTTTAGTCGGACTTTACGGATAATATTACAGAGAGTCAATTACGTGACGATTTTGAATATAATTCCGTTTTCGGGCGATTCTGTGATCTATAGAGATCCGATTGAGGCGATTTCTAATTCTATTTAACCTAGAGACATGGAATTTTATTTTAGCTTAGGAATCGAATTTAATTATGGGCCCTAAGAAGATCAATTTTATTGAAGGATAATTAAGGCGAATTTATCAAGTTTTGTTCGGATGACGTTAAATTATGTTCGATTTGAGGTTTCTTTTGTGGTGAGGAATTCCTCCCTCGTGAGATGCGCATCCAGATGTCATACAAGACGTCGGACCCGTGACTCACCGGGGAGGGGTTCCAACACTACAACTTAAAGAACTACACAACTGATACGAAAGAATGTGTGGAGGACCTAGGAGTGACTGATCTCAAGATTGTTGGACACACTTTCCCTTGGACCAATAAAAAAATTCTGATTGATATATTTGGAAGAAATTGGATTATGCCTTATTCAATGACATTTGGCTTAACAAATTTCCTAATAGTATTGCTAAATTCAAAGATCCTCTCTTTTCATATCATACACCAATTGTTGTTGACAACTTGTTCTAGAAAATCATTAAACATCATCCCTTTCAATTTAACAACTTTCTAGTGAATATACCAGGGTTCTTTAAAGCATATAGACGAGGGGCAAAACAATATTGTCAAGGGACCAAACAATTTATATATGTTCAAAAAATGAAGATCCTTAAATAGGAGCTAAAAGTGCTGAACTCTTTACAAGGATCAACAGTTTCTGCGATTAACTCCTCCAAACTAGAACTCAAATACATCCAATCCATAATTGCTTCAAATCCTACAAGTCAACTGCTATTGGATGGAGAAAAATTGATCTTGTCTCAATTTATGTAGGCTATGCACAATCATAGGTCCCTTTTACAATAAAGAGCTAGAGTGAGTTGGTTGAAAGTTAACTCAATTCTCACAAGGAAAAATTGCAACAAACTATACTCCATTGTCTCCAAGGAAGGCTCAAGGCTTTAGACACATCAGGAAATCCAAGAGGAAGTAGTCAAGTATTTTGAAGCCTTGCTTGGTAGCCCTAGTCCCTTAACTGTCTCTTTGGATGATCTCAGAAAAATCGCACTCAATCAAGTCTCACCTTTAGATTTAGATTCTTGTAAGAAATGTGTGGATAAAATTGAAATTGAGAATACAGTATTTGGAATGGCTAATTTGAAGGCCTCAGGCTCTAATGGTCTTAACAACTATTTCTTTTAAAAATCCTAGAGCATCATTGGAAACTTCATTAAACAAACATTCCATAAGTTCTTCTCTAAGGGAGTTCTTCTTAAGGGGATTAATAGAACTTTGTTTTATTGATTCCCAAATGCTTTAAAACCTCAAAATTTGGTGAATTCAGACCTATATCCTGCACAAATTTCCTTTACAAAATTATCTCCAAAATTTTAGCAACTAGATTGAAGAAAGTACTAACCCCTCTGATCAATGAGAATTAAGGTGCCTTCAGAAAAATTGAGGATAATATTCTAATAGCACAAGAGCTCATAAGGGTTACTCTAAATCCACTCAATCTCTAAATTGCCCAAGCAAGATAGACTTTTACAAAGCTTATGACAGTGTGAGCTAGGACTTCCTATGGAAAATGAAGGCCTACAGGTTTCTAGACATATTTATTCAATGGTTAAGGAAATGCATATCTTCTGCTTCTTTTTTAGTACTAATCAATGGTAATCCTACCAAATTCTTCAAAGCAGTTAGAGTCGTAGACAAAGGGATCCCTATCCCCTATCTCTTCATTCTATACATGGAGACTTTTAACTTCAATCATCAAACAAGAAGTGCTCCTCAACTCCAGTTTCAGACATCATGCAAAGTGCAAGAAAACTGACTAAACTAACCTTTGTTTTGTAAATGATCTTGTAACACCCCACTCTCGCAAGACCCGAACCCAACATCGATGGTGATATCCGAGTCCGTGCCCCGCGAGGGTGGCGTACTACATCAGTCGATCAGTTAAAACTTAGTATATATATATATATATATATATTTTTTTTTTTTTGAACCATTCATTCCACGTTAAAAGGAAATAGTTTCAATCAACGCAATCACGCAGAATAAGCAGTAAACAGTAGAAAACATTTGCAGTAGATACAATCATTTAATAATATTTTACAGGAACCATAAAGTACAATTACAAATCAGTTTACAACAATTGCGGATTACAAAATTAGGAAACACTAATGCAGACGCGAACTAATCCCGACCTCTATCTCAACTTGCACCCAGACCTACTCCCGTGTCAAACGGGGTACTCTTCTAGTCCTGAAAAATATATTGCAATTTTGGATGAGTTTGCGAACTCAATGAGAAACCATCATCGATGGTTCTCCCAATTCATGCATCATATAACAAATTACAATAATAAGACAGTCTTAATAATAATAATACAGTTAATATTCACAGTCAACGATTACACAGTCAATATTCACAGTCAATGATTACACAGTCAATTTTACACAGTCAAATTTCACAGCCAATATTCAGCCACAGAAAAAAAAATAAGACATCACACGGTCATTTCAGCATCCAAAGACAAGATGCAATGCACATGTGACTTTTTTTCGATTTTATTTGATGTTGTGACCGAGCGATAAACAAGAAATAAAGTGGACGCTTAGCGCCTAGGAGGTAGAACTCCTTCGAGCTCAAGCTCTTTTTCAAGTCGATCAATGGACGCTGGCATCTAGGAGTAGGACTCCTTCGAGCTCAAGCTCGCGAGATCGATGTCGATGGCGACTTCGGTTCACAATTTTCCTTTATCGGTTTATGCATCGTGTATGAATGCATATGCCCAATTGAAGTCAATAACTAGTCCTATTTCACATCCATAATTCCTAATTCAAATCCATAATTCCTAATTCACATCCATAATTTACAAGTCACGCCTATAATTCACAAGCACAAGAATCCCGTAGGACAATCAAGTCACATTAACCACATAGATTGAGATAACCACCTAGGTTACTCACCTATTACTCCGAGCCATTGTCGGAAGTCTCGCTACGTCGATCGAACGACGCCCTATTGGGCCTCTATAAGAATCGAGAAGAAAACGATCATTAATTATCCAAACCGAATTAGTTAATGATGCACATGTAGGTGTATAATGCATGTTCATGAATTCCCTACCGATCCCATTTCTTTTCATTCTATAATCCGCTTAAAATTAGAAAGCTAATGACGCCGATGGAACTCAATTCGACCTCTATAGGTCCCCAATTAAAAAACGATGGTTAAAGACTCCGTTACTTGGACCTACATCAATTCCTCGTCCGAAAATCCCCAATCTCTCAGAAAATGAAATTAAATATTCAATGAATCTGATGCCTCAAGAATCAGGTCAATCGGACATCGGACGGAAGAGTTATTCACGAAAGAAACCAAAATTCACTTTAAGCAATTAATATCTATATATATATATAACCCTTATTTCCCTTTTTTCTGATTTCCAACCAAACTTCCAACACTCATAACTCTTTGCACACAATTCAGGAAATTATAAACCATATCTCATTGGTAAGATAATGAAACCCTCTACAAGTTTCTTTTAGACCATTCAAAGTAATTCCCCCCTAAGGGTGTCAAAACCCCATGAAAGCTACTGCTCACTCAAAGTCACTCAACACAGTACAGTATCTTGTAAATTCAGTAACTTTCATTCTCTTTAGTCAAAAATTACACAATAAATATGCTCATCAAGATCACAATGTTATCTAAAACGTTCATGAATAACCAAAATCCCAATTCATTTACTAACTAGGTCAAATAATTCACCGAAGCATCTGTCTACTAAACTGTCCCAATATGAGCAGTAAATTTCCAACCAGTATATCTCCTAGCACAAATGTCAAACAAATCACTACTTTATATCTCTGACAAGATAAGATCTCAAACTTCAATCTTCATGAAGAACCTAAATTCCAATTCAACCTCTAACAATTTGAAATCTGCCAAACAATGTACTGATCAAGGCAGCAGTGAGAAACCTAATGTAGGTTCAGTTCTTACAAATTCATTGCTCCCAAATCTGACATACAAAAATTACATGCCATATATAATTTTCAAGATAATTTCTTCCTCTACAACTTTTCAGAAGGTCACTCATGCCAATTCAATTCACATAAATTGCTAAAATTGCTTCCAATCCGAATGCTCACAAAATTTACACTTAGGCTAGGTTTCATCAAAATGCTCAAAACCAGTCAATAGTAAACAGGTCATATCTCCCAATATACAGATCTAAAAATAGAAAAATCAGTGGGAATGGAAAGCTAACAATATAGGCTTCAACTTTCATTTAGACCATTTCCCCTAATTCCATCTCTATTAATTTAGAACAATTAGCAAAACACTTAGGTCATAGTTTCGGTTACTGTTCACAGTAACCTTAACAGTGATTTTCCATGCCATATTTCAACCTCTTAATGTTAAAATTAGACAACACCTATTTCACACAAAATTGTAGCTAACAAGCCAAAGTTTCATTTGGCATAAACCTCACCTCATTTTCATAACCACACAATTATTTATGCTCAAATCAGTGTACTAGGTCAAAATCAATTTTCCAGCTTTTAACACCTAAACCAAATCCTATCATTCCTACACCACTCTTAACTTAGTAAACATCCAATTCAGCCATAAAATCAACCACAAACTCAGCAATCCATTTATTTGACTACCTAGTTATACTTGGGCAGCACACAAATACACAATTTTCCTACTAAAGTTCCACTCATCTACCATCATACTAACAACATCCCAACACTTAATTCATCTCATCTATTCATTTCTAATTCATCAATCATCAATCATCAGTCAATCAAAGGCTTAACATATCCATTTAGTCAATGCACAACTACATGCAAGTGATACACAAGATGTCCCAATTATGTCTTTAACTAACATAAACACAAGACTTACCCATTTGAGCTCCAAACTTCCAAGCTTCATCAACTCACCAACTTCCTACTCCACACCTACGGTCATCACTCCAACACACCCACAATACATCATCTTACAAGGCTTGAGTTTAGTCTTGATTGTGAATAAAGGAGGAGCAACTACGAGCAAGGAAGAAAGAGTAAGCTAGTAGACAAGGAAAGGTGGAAGATGAAACCCACGAAGATGGAGAAGAAGGAGGACATCCGAATGGAAGAGAAGGAAAGTCACTTACTTTTTTCCTCTTCCTTATCTTAAAGAGTCGTAAGTGGAAAAATAGCATGAGACAAGATCATTTAATGAGAGAACACTTGTCATATAAAATGGGAAAAGACAAAATAGTAATAAAACAAAATTTGTAATAGAGTTAGAACCTTAATGAAATTTGACCCATTCTAGTCCAATGGCCCTAATTCCAATCCCAAAAGAATATACTCACTATTACAGTGTCATTGGATAGCAATTTTCGCTACCGAAAATCAACCGGTTTGCCGCTTGACGATTTTTCCGGTCCGAGAATTTTCTTCCGGAAAATTCTAGAAAAATTTCTAAAAATCTCTTAAAATATAAAACACTCAATGGCGCACTCAGAATAATTTTTCACACACAATAACCACGTTAATCACAATAAAATGCCGTTTAGGCCCAAATACCGAGAATGTCATGTATGCATGTACAGTACTTTCATGTGCACAAATGATACTGTGTACCAATCCTATTATGCATGAACCGTCCTAAATCATTCCAATCCATCTCATCTTATGCCAAATTTACTATTTTACCCTTCCAGTCGGGGGTGGGATGTTACAATTCTCCCCTCCTTATAAAAATTTCGTCCTCGAAATTCTCAGTCAACGGTTCACTATGACCGTTATCAAATGACCCTACATGTCCCATACACTTTTCCACTCAATAATTCATTTTCCGAAAGGTCACAGTAACCATATTCAGTCAGTTGTTCCGTCACTTATTTGGCTAACTCATTATCACTCGTCACAGTAGACGGACTCAACAAGGCTATCAGTCGGCGATCTTACTACCTTACTATCTCGCTTGCCATTTTCAGAGTAGCCATTACCTTTAGTTCCAATGCTATGACTCAGTTCATTATTTCCGAACCTGTTCACTTATCATATTTTATCAATTCAATACCTTTCTCTCCAGTACCATGCAGTCTAATTCATATTCCATTGAGTACAGATACTTACCATAACCTCCTTTATCTCGTCAGGCACGATTCACATTCCTTTGGTACCAATACAATGACATTTAGCTCCAATTCACTATAACCAGTGATAATTTACCTAATGCAGTCATGCTTTATAATCCATTGACTCTTAGTCCAAATTCTTAGACAATTCATTGTTCTATAGTATTCATACACGCAATTCGGATTACTCTATTTCATTTGTCCTATCCGGTTCCACCTCCACTAACCCATTCAGCTTTCCTGAGTTCCTTTGTTTCACCCATCACAGTCTCAAAGCCATTATGGTCTTTGACTGTTAGCAATCTTGCGATGTAGCAAGAAATCGTAACTCTATAATACGATCATAATCTGTGAAACCCAAACCACTTAAACATTTTTCCGTTGAACATTCAAACCTAGAAGCACTCGAATCAATAATCACTTCATTCTATACCCATAGTTAGTCAATTCACTTTTCGATATACTTACTAGAATGTCTAGCTTCGATCGCTCACTTTCTTGTTCTAGACTTTTGTCGGTACCAATACTTTTCTTTGAATCGTTCAATATTGTTTTTCCAATGTCATTCGCATATTCAAACTCCTCATAAGACTTGCCACTTTAACTCCTGCACTCTTAACCTTTCTTACCTCTATCCAGTATTATTAGTTCTACAACCTCAATTTTCCAGAAACACTTCACAATTACCCATAATCTACTTGACATTTGACTCTTTTTTTTGAAAATCCCAATATCTGTAATTGGTCTATTGATTGCAGCATTATTCGTTCACTATTTAAGCTTAGTAGTCAGAATTGTCTGTTATTTCAGTAGTCATTTATGCCCATTTTTTTCCTCGAATAAGCCCAGTGTATCCTTATAGGAATCTAAAGTCTCCAAGGCTTTAAACAATTTCGATCATAACACCAATACCATTTATCAAAGTCAATTCAATTTATCTAATATTGTTTGAACATAATGTCTCAGTTCATCTCACACTGCTCCCCCCTCTCCAAGGGTATGCTCATCATCAGTATCAAATTCCTCCATTATTCTTTTACTTTTCAACACTTTCAAACACATTCCGTCTATAAACATAGTCACTACCATTTGCTTACCTCACATAATTCCCTATTAGAGGCTTGTTGACTTTACCATACATCATTCAATTTTATTTTTTTTTTAGTCCACAAGTAGTGTATTTGCAATCCCTTTATGAAGGTAACACTACATCACGTCATTGTCAGTTTCCCTTTAGGACTTCTTGTCTCTACTCATTTTCTCTTTTCAATTGATTTCCTGTCATTCACATCAACATATGCCAATACCTAGTCATCTGTACTTGGACCTCCATAAATTCCACTTCATTTGAGTATTTCACTTCGCAGTTTGGGACTATTTTATTCTTAGTTTCAAATCTAGATTTCCCAACAGTTTGGCATCACATAAGGAGACCTATTCACTTCACATTGCAATAGAATCACCTCAAATTAAAGTTCCACTTACGTAATTAGATACTTTATATTTCTATACACACAATGCAGAAAACCTCAGTTGTATATTTCACTTGTTATGTCTAGATCTCCTCTTGAGATATGACTCAATTTCACCTTTGATTTCGTCCATACTTCTTTTCGTTTAACCATTAGTCTTGCTACCGTCATTATACTGTTCACGAAAGTCTCATCAGCCAATTAATGTCTCTAATTGCTTTTCAATCATTCTTAACTATACGCACTATTTCAGTCAGAACAATGTTATGCCATAATTGAAAAGATCAAAACATTCCTTGCACTAAGGTTCCCTGTGACAGTCACCTAAACACTTTCTTTAACACTTATTCAGTAATCTACACCTCAGCATAACTTTTTTTCCATTTTATCCGGAAACCAATTAGTAACCTATACAATTCAGACTTCCATAAAATCCTTTCCATTTATGCTAATCCTCGAATAAAGGACTTATGCCATAATCATTCTTTATTTCCTCTCATACAGGTGCATTCAGTCCTCTTATGTCTTACTTTAACCCATTATGAACTTTACACTTATAACCATTCACCGATCATCTCCTCTGTTATTTCCATGTATCTTTCACTTACGTTTCATTAATCATGATCAACTTTACTGTCCAATAGATACTCCCAACGGTAAATCGACTTAAATGTGACAACTCTCTTTATCTATCACTATCCTTGATTCATTAGCATTTTCATTGTTTCACTATCTTTATCCTTGTTTCCTTTCTCACTCATCATTATACTTTTTTTCACATAGGTTTCTTCTTATATCATGAATGTGTCAACTTGACCTTTTAAGGTCATATCCACTTGGCTTATATACTGTCATTGTATTATTGCTATGTATCTTTGTAATTTTCTGAAACAATCCACGATAGGATATTCACATTACTAGTACATTCGGGGATGTGTTCCCAAGCACGACAAAATTATAGATACTCATACACTGTCTCTCTCTCTATTTACCCATCCCATTTCTATGTCCATATTCAGACATTCAACTAATCCAGAATTTTCCAATACATTATCAAGAAAAATTGTCAGTCTGTCTTTTTCCCTTACAATCTTCTGATACTAGTTTCCAAACTCTTAGCACATTATTCGCATAACCATTTCAATCTCAAGCTTATGCGCTCAGGATCATATCCTTTTCACGAGTTCTTTTCAGTTTACCTGTACACTTTTGTCTCACCATTTCCACTTTTTCTTACCCTACTAGGCACTTTGCTCTATCAGTTCTTTGTAGACCGTTACAATACAATATCGATCTCAATACAATCTCACTATCATCATCTATGATATCCACTAACACAAATGTAGTGAATCCATATCTGCCTCATCGAACCATATACTCTTTGCTCATTTCCAGTTCCCATTTCGTCGAAGATACAAGTCAGAACTCTAATTACCTCATCATGTAATTGCACATAGGCCTACTATAACCAGTATGTTTCTCATATCTCCAGTGGACCTCTACAAGTTCTAGACATGTTCGTTTTTTGTCGCCGTAATATTGCCACATTAATCAAGGGACTCAGTTCGATATCAATTCTTTCCTTAATCAGTCTAGGCCAACATAGTCATTCTAACCACAGTACATTATAATTCTCATTATCGATGTTTCCTTTTTCCCATTCCTCATTGCCTATACACATTCATGGGCTCACATTCTAATACGGTATAACTTTTCTCTCACTTAGTCACTTAACACGTATGCACACGTAGGATTTATCCTCGTGCGACTCGATCAGGATCGATTACCACGATCGCAACGACACGACTCAAATGCATGCAACTTGACCTATGTTTGATCGTGCCAGATACATTCGTCATATTATCGGGCTCGATACCACCTAATGTAACACCCACTCCCGCAAGACCCAACCCAACATCAATGGTGATATCCGAGTCCGTGCTCATGAGGGTGGCGTACTACATCATCGGTCGGTTAAAACTCAAGATATATATATATATATTTTTGAACCATTCATTCCACGTTAAAAGGAAATAGTTTCAATCAACGCAATCACGCAGAATAAGCGAGAAGCAAGAGAAAACATTTGCGAGATACAATCATTTAATAATATTTTACAGAACCATAAAGTACAATTACAAATCGGTTTACAACAATCATGCGGATTACAAAATTAGGAAACACTAATGCAGACGCGAACTAATCCTGACCTCTATCTCAACTTGCACCCAGACCTACTCCCGTGTCAAACGGGGTACTCTTCTAGTCCTGAAAAATATATTGCAATTTTGGATGAGTTTGCGAACTCAATGAGAAACCATCATCGATGGTTCTCCCAATTCATGCATCATATAACAAATTACAATAATAAGCGGTCTTAATAATAATAATACAGCTTAATATTCACGATCCAACGATTACGGTCAATATTCATAATAATGATTACACAAATAATATTCACGGTCAATTTTACACGGTCAAATTTTACACCAATATTCACCACGAAAAACAAATAAGACAAACACACGGTCATTTCGGGCATCCAAGATGCAAGATGCAATGCACATGTGACTCTTTTTTTCGATTTTATTTCAATGTTGTGACCGAAAGATAAACAAAGAAATAATGGACGCTTAGTGTCTAGAGGTAGAACTCCTTCGAGCTCAAGCTCTTTTTCAAGATTACCAATGGATGCTTGGCGTCAGGAGTAGGACTCCTTCGAGCTCAAGCTCGCGAAGACGATGATCGATGACGACTCGGTTCACAATTTTTCCTTTATCAGTTTATGCATCGGTGTATGAATGCATATGCCCAATTGAAGTCAATAACCAGTCCTATTTCACAGTCCATAATTCCTAATTCACAGTCCATAATTCCTAATTCACAGTCCATAATTTACAAGTCACAGTCTATAATTCACAAGCACAGTAATCCCCGTAGGGCAATCAAGTCACATTAACCACATAGATTGAGATAACCACCTAGGTTACTCACCTATTACTTCCGAGCCATTGTCGGAAAGTCTCTGCTACGTCGATCGAACGACGCTCCTATTGGGCCTCTATAAGAATCAGAGAAGAAAATGATCATTAATTATCCAATCCGAATTCGTTAATGATGCACATGTAGGTGTATAATGCATGTTCATGAATTCCCGGCCCTGATCCCATTTCTTTTCATTCTATAATCCGTTTAAAAATTAGAAAGCTAATGACGCTGATGGAACTTAATTCGGACCTCTATAGGTCCCCAATTAAAAAGAACAGTGGTTAAAGACTCCGTTACTTGGACCTACGTCAATTCCTCGTCCGAAAATCTCCAATCTCTCAGAAAATGAAATTAAATATTCAATGAATCCGATGCCTCAAGAATCAGGTCAATCGGACGTCGGACGGAAGAGTTATTCACGAAAGAAACCAAAATTCACTTTAAGCAATTAATATATATATATATATATAACCCTTATTTCCCTTTTTTCTAATTTCCAACCAAACTTCCAACACTCATAACTCTTTGCACACAATTCAGGAAATTATAAACCATATCTCATTGGTAAGATAATGAAACCCTCTACAAGTTTCTTTTAGACCATTCAAAGTAATTCCACCCCTAAGGGTGTCAAAACCCCATGAAAGCTACTGCTCACTCAAAGTCACTCAACACAGTACAGTATCTTGTAAATTCAGTAACTTTCATTCTCTTCAGTCAAAAATTACAAAATAAATATGCTCATCAAGATAACAATGTTATCTAAAACGTTCATGAATAACCAAAATCCCAATTCATTTACTAACTAGGTCAAATAATTCACCGAAGCATCTGTCTACTAAACTGTCCCAATATGAGCAGTAAATTTCCAACCAGTATATCTCCTAGCACAAATGTCAAACAAATCACTACTTTATATCCCTGAAAAGATAAGATCTCAAACTTCAATCTTCATGAAGAACCTAAATTCCAATTCAACCTATAACAATTTCAAATTTGCTAAACAATGTACTGATCAGGGCAGCAGTGAGAAACCTAATGTAGGTTCAGTTTTTACAAATTCATTGCTCCCAAATCTGACGTACAAAAATTACATGCCATATATAATTTTCAAGATAATTTCTTCCTCTACAACTTTTCAGAAGGTCACTCATGCCAATTCAATTCACATAAATTGCTAAAATTGCTTCCAATCCGAATGCTCACAAAATTTACACTTAGGCTAGGTTTCATCAAAATGCTCAAAACCAGTCAATAGTAAACAGGTCATATCTCCCAATATACAGATCTAAAAATAGCAAAAATCAGTGGGAATGGAAAGCTAACAATATAGGCTTCAACTTTCATTTAGACCATTTTCCCTAATTCCATCTCTATTAATTTAGAACAATTAGCAAAACACTTAGGTCATAGTTTCGGTTACTGTTCACAGTAACCTTAACAGTGATTTTCCATGCCATATTTCAACCTCTTAATGTTAAAATTAGACAACACCTATTTCACACAAAATTGTAGCCAACAAGCCAAAGTTTCATTTGGCACAAACCTCACCTCATTTTCATAACCACACAATTATTTATGCTCAAATCAGTGTACTAGGTCAAAATCAATTTTCCAGATTTTAACACCTAAACCAAATCCTATCATTCCTACACCACTCTTAACTTAGTAAACATCCAATTCAGCCATAAAATCAACCACAAACTCAGCAATCCATTTATTTGACTACCTAGTTATACTTGGGCAGCACACAAATACACAATTTTCCTACTAAAGTTCCACTCATCTACCATCATACTAACAACATCCCAACACTTAATTCATCTCATCTATTCATTTCTAATTCATCAATCATCAATCATCAGTCAATCAAAGGCTTAACATATCCATTTAGTCAATGCACAACTACATGCAAGTGATACACAAGATGTCCCAATTATGTCTTTAACTAACATAAACACAAGACTTACCCATTTGAGCTCCAAACTTCCAAGCTTCATCAACTCACCAACTTCCTACTCCACACCTACGGTCATCACTCCAACACACCCACAATACATCATCTTACAAGGCTTGAGTTTAGTCTTGATTGTGAATAAAGGAGGAGCAACTAAGTAGCAAGGAAGAAAGAGTAAGCTAGTAGACAAGGAAAGGTGGAAGATGAAACCCACGAAGATGGAGAAGAAGGAGGACATCCGAATGGAAGAGAAGGAAAGTCACTTACTTTTTTCCTCTTCCTTATCTTAAAGAGTCGTAAGTGGAAAAATAGCATGAGACAAGATCATTTAATGAGAGAACACTTGTCATATAAAAATGGGAAAAAGACAAAATAGTAATAAAACAAAATTTGTAATAGGAGTTAGGAACCTTAATGAAATTTGACCCATTCTAGTCCAATGGCCCTAATTCCAATCCCCAAAAGAATATACTCACTATTACAAGGCTATTGGATAGCAATTTCGCTACCAAAATCAACCGGTTTTTGCATTGACGATTTTTCCGGTCCGAGAATTTTCTTCCGAAAATTCCAGAAAAATTTCTAAAAATCCCTTAAAATATAAAACACTCAATGGCGCACTCAGAATAATTTTTCACACACAATAACCACGTTAATCACAATAAAATGCCGTTTAGGCCCAAATACCGAGAATGTCATATATGCATGTACAGTACTTTCATGTGCACAAATGATACTGTGTACCAATCCTATTATGCATGAACCGTCCTAAATCATTCCAATCCATCTCATCCTATGCCAAATTTACTATCTTACCCTTCCAGTCGGGGGTGGGATGTTACAGATCTCCTTTTATTTTGCACAGTAAAGATGGAATCCATTCAAACTTACGTGAAAGCTCTCGACATTTACAAGTTCTTTTAAGTCTACAAAGAAGCCCAAATAAGAGTCATTTCCTTTTATCCGAAAGTGCTAATGCTAACAATTGGACTGAAGTTCAAAAATCCACCCCTTATGTATTTGGGTTTACCTGTCTCAACTAAAAGGCTCAACATCATGGAGTGCACACACCTTCTAAAGAAAATTCAAAAAAGGATCAACTTATGGGTAAATAAATTTCTCTCCTATGCTGGGAGGATGCAACTCATCAAATTGGTGCTTAATTCATTACATATGTATTAGAGCTCCCACATTTTTCTCTCTCAAGGCATAATTAAATCGATTGAAAGGCTACTCATGCTAAAGGATTTTCCAAAGTAAAGAGGGAAGATATATGTTTTCCCAAAGAAGAAGGTGGATTGAACATTACTCCAATCATGACCACAAATCAGGTTTTGATTCTTAAAAGACTCTGGTGGATACTAACAAATAAAACTTCACTTTGGATAAAATGGCTACACTTTTACTTCTTCAAAGTTAAAAGCATACATAGAATTAAAGCAAAATGCCTCATACTCTCACTTTCTCAACCAACTTTTGAAGCTAAAAGATAAGGTGAAAAATCAAGTCTCATGTATACTCAGGAATGGTAGATTGATATCTCTTTGTTATGACAACTGGTCGGGCATGGGACAACTCATACAACATTTCAACAGCTTAAACTGTCCACAAACCTCATCTCTCAACATAAGACTTAGCTTCATGATTAATGATCTATCTTGGCATTTCCTTCACAGCCTGAGACACTTATAGCCTACTTATCCACCCAACCCAAACTCTTTTGATACCTTTTACTGGCAAGACCAACCCATCCATAAACTTACCAATAGAAGCATCAAAGACCTATTAAGAAGAAGAAGCTCCAAGGTAGTTTGACATAAGATCATATAGAGTAAGACTTTAACTCCAAGAATATCCTTTATATTGTGGTTAACAATCCAAAATAAACTCAATACATCCAATAGAATGACATATTTGCAAGTGGACAAAACTTGTCCAATGTGTTGGGTTCATTGGAAAAAAGAAATCATCTCTTTTGGCATGTCCTTTCAACAGTACCATATGGAATCATATCATAAGGAAATGTCTATGGGTTGATACAAGGAACTCCTTCACTATTATTACATAATTGCTCAACCTGACAACTCACTCTAATTCAAACAATATGATTCATATCATGTCCTTGGGGCTTTATATATATGTATTGTGGAAAGAAAGAAACTTTAGAAGGTTTGTAAACAAAAATTCCTCCAAATAGTCCATGATTACAGAGATCTTCAGGGAACTCGAGGAGTCGTCTCAACTTAAAAATCTCAACCAAACTTACAACATAAACATCTTATCCTCATTTAGGTATGACAATTTGAATCAGGCTTGACCTAGGTTGATCGGACAATAGGTCAAATTTCTTGGCCCCTGCCTAACTCAACCAAGCATGTGACTAGATTGAGAGAGACAAAATGACGTCATTTTTAAATTTTTTTTAAAAAATTAAATCAAACCAACCCAGCCCTTTCAGCCTTCGGCCCATTGGGTCATGGGCCTGGCCACTCCACCTCGCCCATTGCGGTCCATATCCTCGTTGAACATTTAGCTCACTAATCTATTATAACTTGTCATTTTTAAATTTTTTTAAAAAAATTAAATCAAACCAACCCAGCCCTTTCAGCCTTCGGCCCATTGGGTCATGGGCCTGGCCACTCCACCTCGCCCATTGCGGTCCATATCCTCGTTGAACATTTAGCTCACTAATCTATTATAACTTGGTTGATTATCTTATTATAATCTTCTATTTTGTTTAGTTCTTACCCCTTACATACCCTTACATACATGATTATACGCACTACTTTTGCCATTTTATTATCTTGACATAATTGTATTACCTTCTCGATTCTATTAATTTAGATTATTATTTTTTCAAAAAAAATTACCACAAAAAAACAAAATAAACAGTAAAACATAGGGATGTCAATAACTCAAGCTGAGCTTGACCGTGACTTTGGCCAACCTGACAAATCATATGTATATATATATATATAAAGCTAAAATTGGCAAAACGATGTTAATTTTGAAATTACCGTCAGGTCATTACCTGAATCGGCCTGGCCTGATTTTGACTAAAGTTGACTAGGCCTCTGGAGGGCTGTTACATCCCTTTCACAGCCCAATTCATACACATCAAATTAATACGTTCCAAAAGCGACAGCGTTTGGCATCTAAGTTAAGAAGCACATTTCTGGTACCTGCTTCTCAAGCTCAAACCGAAACATGGCAGCTCTAATGAACTCCTGCCAATTCGCAACCATCCTTCGCACTCCACTTCCCCATCACCGCCACCTCCAACGCCACCAATCCGCCATCGCCTCCTCGTCATCGTCCTCATTCACACCCTTGAAAACTAGGGGAACACCCTTTTCCCTGAATATTGCTGTGAACCGACCTAGGGTTTCGGCTTCTGCTTCCGCAACACCCACTCTTTCACGTTCCACCAACTCACAACCACTCCTCATCGGCTCCACACGAACCGTGACCACCATCGCAACTTTAACGTTCTCTCTTTCGCGCATATTCCTCAACTGCCTAGTCAATTTTGTTCAAGGAATCTCGATCCTCCCTGGTTCCAATCAATTCGCAGCCTTGCAATGTAATTTGGCACATTCAATGGGTCCCCTCTTCTTCGCGGCGCTTAAGGACCGACACAGAGGGTATTTGAACACTCCGTTAACGGTGGTGGCGGCGGGTTTAGCCAAGTGGCTCGACATTTACAGTGGGGTTTTGATGGTTAGGGTTTTGCTTAGTTGGTTTCCTAATATACCCTGGGACAGACAACCCTTGTCGGCTATTAGAGACCTTTGTGATCCCTATTTGAACTTGTTTAGGAACATAATTCCTCCTATTTTTGATACTCTTGATGTGAGCCCTCTTCTGGCTTTTGCGGTTTTGGGGACGCTGGGTTCGATTCTCAATAGCAGCAGAGGAATGTAGTGGAGAGGTTGGTGACGACTGACGATTTCGGAGGCAATTTTATGGAGTAAGCGTCTTACTTTAGATTATATGTTGCTCTGGGCTCAATTGTCTTGGGGCATCGATGTGTTTATTGTATAAAATTCTAGTTGTGGTGTTAGTCATAGTGAGTTACTCTTTGGCTTCTTCAGTCTGTTTCTTTAAGTTTCAAGTGGAAGATTGATAGATTTTGTTTAAAAGCATGTCGTGTATTTTACCAGAATTGAACTGCTTTGCTTTATTCAGGCACGTATTTCAATATCCATTTGGTCTTCAATCCTAGTCTGTATAAATCAAAGAAAAGCCTCTGCCTATGGTTTTCGGATGTATCTGGGCATCTATAGAAACATTATGAACTGGGTTAGAAACATTGCCAGAGAATAAAGAAAATGTTTTTTTATGCTATATCAGCAACTGAGATATTAAAGTCTTTTAGATTTGGTATGAATGTTGCTGTCTATCTCAGACATCTGTTCTTATTGTTGAACGGACGCCTAAATGTCAAATGAGTGCAATAACCCCATTTGATGATGTACTTTTTTTTTTTTTTTACAAGAAATGGTAGGAACTATTATTGGCTTTCTAGCCGAATAGAGTCATAAATACACATAGGCGGTCGTTGGGACCAAACCACCTTGTCTGTCGAGATGGTAACAACTCGAGCAAGCCGATGAGTGATACCATTCGCAGACCGCCGATGAGTGATACCATTCGCAGACCGCCGAACAAAGACTAAGCTCACATCTCTAACTTCAGTGAGAAGGGATTTACAATCGAAAACTAGTAGTCCAAAAGCAGATTCATCCATATAGTTGGGGTCAAGAATAGCCCGAACACATGATTGGGCATCGGACTCCAGTACAGTAGGCGACCACCCGACATCTTTAATCCAACTCAAAGCTTCGCGAATGGCCATAACTTCAACAGTATTGGCCTCAAAGTGACCCGGGACAACTACCTGCATAGCACTAATAAAAGAGCCAAGAGAATCACGCATAACAATACCCATGCTAACAAAAAGCTCATCAAAAAGAGCTCCATCAACATTCAACTTAAGATGGCCGTGAGCCGGTTTAGACCATCTTGCCGGGGTGACAGATACAACAGAAGGAGAGGGGGACTGATGAGTTAGGAGCTCCGAAAAGGTGAAGAGAATAAGATTGTAATAGTGTAGTAAGGAATTACAGAGTTTGGAGACTCTACCCAAGCATAAGCCGAGAATTCCTTCCCAAAGGAAAATTATCAAAACATCATTCCCCCCCAATTCCCTTCTGTCTTATTTATAGAACTCGCCTTCTATTGTAGTTGTAAACGTTTCTGTATTACTAATTCTCTCTCCTTTCTGTTACAATTTCTCTTTCCTCCTTTCCGTCCACTAATTCTCTGTCCTCCTTCTAGAATAAACCAGTAAGGGTTTATTCCCTCCATAGTGCTCGTTATCATTGCCTCCCCCCAATTGACAAACCTTGTCCACAAGGTTTGATTCAGGGAATTGACCATGGGATTTCAAGCTGTGTAAATTGTCCCTCATCTGCCACCCTTTAGGCACGGCGGTTCCATTAACTTCCTCTAGTAGGCAAGACCAGATTTTCTCCTTCGTCTTCGTCTGCTCCCAAAATAAGAGTTCAAGGATTGATTCTTACATTGATGTAGAGGATGATAAGGTTGGTGGCACCGAAAGCACAAACCCTTTGCTCGTAATTCTTGAAACTCCTTCTGCGAATAGCGCCTCACTCCCCGACTCCCTCCTGAGCTTTGAGGATTCGGTTTCATCGTCGTGAGCATAGCTCCTGAATTTTCTATAGCCTTAAAATTAGTGGGTGGGTTAGCAATGGATGAGTTAGAATGGGTTGTGTCCCATTTAGTGAGCAAGTGTGAGGGCCCCTGTCCACTAACTTTCGTTTCGCCTTAGCCCTGACTTCGATATCCTAGCCCAAAGCCTTCTTGTTTGCTCGTCTTCTTCTTCCTCAAAACCTCAATCTCATATTCGATCTCCCTAGCCAAAGTCATGGTGCGATACAGATCTATAATCTCATGGGAGCGCATATGCACTCTGATTTCTTCCTTCAACCCATTCAAAAACTGGCCAATGAATGCTTCTTCCGGCCATGACAGAATTTGGGATGATTTTGACACAAAGTCCTGGATATATTCTTCCATGGTCCCTGTTTGCTTGACAGCCGCAATAGCTTCATATGGGTTGGAAGCAAGAGCATCTCCAAAGCGAGTCAAGACCTCCTTCTTCACATCCTCCCAACATACGAATGGTCGTCGATCTTGTAACCACGCCATCCAGTGAAGGGCATGCCCCTCCATGCAAACAAGGGCTAAGGACACCTTCAGATTGTCCGGCGTTTGTTGTATCTGAAAATATTGTTTCGCCCTTCGAACCCATGCCAAGGGCTCATTGCCATTAAAATTGGGAAGCTCCACCTTCTTAGCCAAATCAGACATCCTCCAAGGTGACGGTTTATTCGTGATTTAACCATTCCAGAGGTGGGAAAGAACCTGCATCACTGGGTTGGTGATATCGCCTCCATCGAATGTAAGGGTTCTTGCCTCCTCATACGGACCCTTACCCTTTAGAACTGTAGTCAACAAAGTTTTAAGTTCCTCCAGCTGTTTGCGAGTTTCTTCCAGTTGTTGACGATTCCCAGCAATCTCCGAACCCAGTCCTCCAACCTGCTGCTCTAAAGACCCAAGGCTCCTCTCCATCGTTTCCACTCTACTTTCCATGCGTGTGTTTGTCATTGGAATCACTTCTCTCTTCAAAACTGTATCCACACTCACCGCACTAATTGATGAGTTAGGACCTCCGAAAAGGTGAAGAGAATAAGATTGTAATAGTGTAGTAAGGAATTACAGAGTTTGGAGACTCTGCCCAAGCATAAGCCGAGAATTCCTTCACAAAGGAAAATTATCAAAACATCATTCCCCCCCAATTCCCTTCTGTCTTATTTATAAAACTCGCCTTCTATTGTAGTTGTAAACATTTCTGTATTACTAATTCTCTCTCCTTTCTGTTACAATTTCTCTTTCCTTCTTTCCGTCCACTAATTCTCTTTCCTCCTTCTAGAATAAACCAGTAAGGGTTTATTTCCTCCATAGTGCTCGTTATCAGGGACTCAGTAGCTTGAAGCCAACTATGGAGGGAATTAAGCGCACGTCTTGCCACTGCAGCGGAGTCATTCGTACTTGATGATGTACTTGATTGATATGTTTCGTATGCATCCATGTTGTTCGGCTTTATGGCTCTATGGTTCCTTTGGATATTTTTACTACTTAAAAATCACCAATTGATATGGTATAATCATTCTTAATTCGATTTTCACTGGAAACTTGAGCAGTCACGTGGACAGAACCAATGTTTTTGTTTTTTTGAAAAAGGAAATGAAATGAAATAATAAATAGAGAAAGTTTTGCAAAACAAATAAAGGACGTTGGGGAGTACCTTGACAACCTTGCTTGACAAGCTATGTTCTAAAATTCAGACCGGTCATCGAACCGGTGGCCTTATTGGTCACTGGTTTGATCGTTTCGGCCGGTTCAACCACCGGTCGAATCGGTGTGACGTAATAATTATGCAATAATTATATTTAATTATATATAATATTAAAAATATTCAAAAAATAAATAAATTATATGACCGATTTTGACCGATTCATACTGGGTCAATTTGTAACCGATTTTGAAGCATCAACCGGACCGGACCACCGATCGGTCGGACCGGCCGGTCCGATCCGGGTTTTAAAACAAAGGTGACAAGTATTAGACACAACTAGAACCAACGTTGCGTTTAGGATTCTTGGAATTTTACGGGTTATGTTAAAGCATTCTAATTTCAAGAGTCTTATCTTTTAACTTATTCGTTGGTCGTATATACCGTTTGTAATACTATCCCAATCAATGGATGAAACTCGGTCAATAATGCTAAAACTTTAGAAGGCATGCAATTTAAGTTTTTTTTTTAACAATGGAAAGAGAACAAAAAGATCACAATAGACGGGATACAAAGCCCTGCTCGTGTCTTGTCGAAGAAGCTCCAAAATGGCCCCTGGCGGCTCTCGAAGGATGAACAGGCCCGAATCTAAGAAACTGGCACAGGCCGCGAGTCTATCAGCACACTGGTTGCTCTCTCGCCCGACGTGGCGCAGGACTACCTCCCAGTCCCGATGTAAAAGCCCTCGAATACCTGCAACCAACAAAACATCCTCAGTCAGAACCTGCTGGGAAGAGGAAAGAATATTAATGACCTCCAAAGAATTGACTTCAAGGACAAGCTGGCGGTAACTCCGGTCCCACGCCAATATGAGGCCAGAATGGACCCCGGAAAGTTCTGCTGTGAGGGGGGAGCTGCGGACAAACTGCTGTTGAAAACCGCCGCACCATTATCCAAACCGATCTTGAATTAACCCACCTGTCAACGCCAAATCAGTTCCGGGGGAGACTGCCCCATTCGTATTCAACTTCACCCAGCGCTCTAGGGGCTTAGACTAGCCCACTGGAGTTCCGACAGGTATAGGAGGGCCCGGGGCTACACAGGACTCCATAAGTCGAGCTTTGGAGATCCACTCAACATACTCCATAATCAACCAACGACTACCCGTCGGCCAAAGAAAGCCCTGCTCGAACAAACTTTTGTTACATCAGGTCCATAAGTACCAACAAGCCACCCCAAAGATAACCGACCATTCAATTTGTTGAAAAATTCGCATGTTGGTAAGGTTAACTAGAACCCACGCCCTGTCCCCCTGGTGGAAGAAATGTGGCCCCAACACATCCCGAGAGAACTGGGCCCAAAAAGTGCGAACCCGCGGGCAATCCCGCATCACATAGATCGTGGTCTCATCATGCCCACAGGATTTAAGTTTTTGTTTCAGGTACGAATAAAAAGCAAACAGGGATAAGGTGGGTTAATTAAGTGACCTTTTGGCTTTACTTATATTTTTTTATTGTAGTTTTTAGTTTTTAGTTTATGTATTTCTTTTAAATAAAAATACGATTTTTTTGTTTGTTAACGTTAATATCCTAATTATATATTAGGTAAAATTTAAAGATAATTTTCAATTAATTAAATTTATTATATAATATTTATTGATAAATTATCAATGAAATTATTTTATTTTATTAAAATATATAATTTTCAAATAATATTTATTTTAACTATATTTTAATTTTAAAATAATGTTTATGTGCTTCAAATGGACTTTAACATCTTATGGACAAGACCATAGTCTATGTTATGGATACATGTATCATTAGTTGTCGTTAGTATCATTGTAACAAATTTCTCATCATTCTTGTAACAGAACTGTAATAGAATTATATATATATATATATGTATGTATGTATATATATAAATATTCCACCCACTCAAAGGGTAGGGAGGTTCATTCACTATCTTACATGGTATCAAAGCAGTTTCCTTGATTCTCCCTGTCTTTTTCAATTCTTTACTATTCTTTCTGTCTTCCCTTGACATTCTGCTTCTCTACAATGACCCCCTCAACTTCAATTTCTTCTACCACCACTCTGATCTTTTCCTCCTTTGCCTTCCATGTCAATATCACTGATTATGTTCCTAAAAAACTTGATATGACCAACTACCTTGTCTGATTCTATTTGTTTCGTTCAGTTTTAGACATTTATGATCTGGTTGATCATATTTCTCACCCTATTTCTCGACCTTTGGAATACATTTATAATCATTCTATCACAACCGAGGTTCCCAATCCTGAGTACCATACTTGGAAAAAACTTGATCGTTTTATTCTCAGCTGGATGAATGCCATTATTAAAAACAAAATACTCCCTCTTCCTATCACTCGAAGACAGCTTCTAAAGCCTAACATGTACTTGAATCTCATTTTCTTGACCACTCCACATCATGAGAAGTGCAACTGAAAATAACTCTTGATGATTTAAAGAAAATGATCTTTCTATTGACCTATACTGCCAAAAATTCAAAGAACTTATAGATGCTTTGTTGGCTATTGGCCAACCTTTAATCGAAAGGGATCAAGTGCATCGCCTCCTTTGTGGTTTACCCATGAGCTATGAATCTCTCATCACTGTGATCTCCAACCATAAACCTCCACCAACCTTCGCAGAATTATGGACAATACTTTTGTGTCATAAAGCTCAACTTGAACATCTTGACTCCATCAACTCAGACTGCCCTTGTTACATCTCAGTCGTCCTTTTCTACTAGAAATAGTTGTGGGTCTTCTTTCTGTTGCAGTGACAATCATGGGGGTAATCATTGGCGTAGTGGTGGTCCCAATGGCCATGATAAAAATGGCCGAGGTCAGTATTACTCCTTTAATTTTGGATTTAACTTGTTGGATTGGTCTCCTTCTCCTGACAGAGGTCATGACATTTTTGGTCCATCTTCTTTATTCCCTACTGCTAGTTCTTCATTATGGGACTTGCTTCTCGTATGGACTCCCTAGCTATATAGCTACTACTTGTCCTTATAGCAACACTAACACACCTCTTTCTGGTCAATTTGTGGGCTTATTGGTCTTTGATTCTTTTGATCCTTCTCACTATATGGACACAGGGGCAACAACTCACGTGGTCAATGACTCTAGTATGGACTCATCCTTCTCTCCTTACGACAGGTCTGAATGTATAATAGTAGGTGATGGTTCAATTCTTTCTGTAAAATCCGTTGGTAATAGACAACTTCACTGCTCTAATCATACTTTCTACTTGCCTTGCACTCTGCATGATCCTTGTTTAGCCAAGAATTTAATATTCGTTAGACAATTTGCATATGATAATAATTGTTTCTTTGAATTTCATGCCTGGATTTTGTTATTAAGTGATAGGGCAGGAGATTCTTTGTTGCCCTATCCTTGATTTCCATCCTCACCAAGCTCAACTGGACATCATGCCTTGCAGTCTTCATCATTTGATATTTGGCATATTCGTCTGGGTCATCCACATACCAATGTTCTTCGAGTCTTACTTCCTCATTTAGGCTTCTCATTTAATAAATGGGACAAATGCTCCTATTGTTGCACTTTTCTTGAGTCTAATACCTATCATTTACCCTTTTATGATTGAATCAATTTTATTACAAATTTTCTGGAATTAATTCACTGTGACGTATGGGCATCACCACTTTCTCCTGTCATTGACAATAAATATCATATTTTGTTTGCGGATGATTACTCTCGTTTCAACCTGACTTTATCCAATGAGACACAAATCTGATTCAATGTAGTACTTTGTTACTTTTAAGCAACATGTTGAATGCTTATGCTCCACCATTATTAAGTATTTTCACTTAGACAATGGTGGTGAATATATCAGTCACCATTTTCAACAGCATCTTTCTTCCTATGACATTTTTTTTTCAATCTTTATGCCCCCAAACACTACAACAAAATGGTGTTGCTGAACGCCAACACCGACATATCTCTGAAATGGGCAGAACCATGCTTCACCATTCAGGTGCTCCGTTATCTTTGTGGGTCGAAGCCTTTCAAATTGCCATCTACACCACCAATCATCTACCAACACCTGTACTACAAAATTGCTCTCCCTTCTCTATTTTATTTCGAGGATCACCTGATTATTCTTATTTGAAAGTTTTAGGTTTCCTTTATTTTCCTCTGTTACAAATACGACACAAATTAGAATAAAGGTTTACGCCTTGTGTTTTCTTAGATTACAACCCACATTAAAAAGGGTACTGTTGCCTCAGCCTTGCCTCTGGTTGCATTTTTATCAGCCGTCGTGTTCAATTTGTTGAAACCTCCTTTCCCTACTTAGACAAACATCCTCCGACCACCTCATAACTCGTCCCTAAACCATCCAAATGACGATCAAGTCAATACCGCTCATTCCTATAGCTGTGCTACCACACTCTTCTCCATCCCCAACACCCACATCTTCTTCTCTACAACCCACGGTACAGTTACCAACAAATCCTTCACCCACTTCTTCCTCTCCATAACCCACGACACAGTTACCCACAAATCCTATTCCCACAACCCTCTCAACTCATCCAATGATCACAAGAGGCAAAGCCACCATTTTTAAACCTAAGTAGCATCTCTTTATTCCTAACTTTGTGTCACAGCTACCTCTCAATCACAATGCTACATCTATCAATTCCACTAACCTAGTAAAACCCAACATTCGTCTCTATGCTGTCATTTCATTAAAAAGTCCCCTTCTTCTCTATATGACACTGTTTCTGTCATCACCACTTCCCTTTACCTCCATAACCCACACAGTGCTGACTCTACCTACCATTCATCACCTTCATCCAATATTGGTTTGACAGAACCTACCATTGTCAAGGACGCACTCACCGACTCATACTGGAAAACAACGATGGTAGATGAATTCAACGCCTTAATCGCCAACTCCAAGTGGACCTTGGTACCACAAAAACCTGATATGAACATTATAGGTTACAAATGGATCTTTCGCCTAAAGTACAAAACAGATGGCAACATAGATCGATATAAGACACGTTTGGTTGCAAAAGACTATAATCAACGCGAAGGAGTCGACTTCTCATATACTTTCAGTTCGGTTGTGTGTCCCACCACTATTCGACTTCTTCTCACACATACCTTCACCAACAACTGGCCCATTAAACAATTAGATGTCAAAAATGCATTTCTAAATGGGGAATTAACAAAAGATGTATATATGTTACAACTCCTAGGATTTCATCACTCTCAGTTTTCCAGTCATGTGTGCAAACTTAGGAAGGCTATCTATGGTTTGAAACAGGTTCTACGAGCATGGTTTCAAAAGTTTAGCCAATTCCTAATCACGATGGGATTCTCCAATTGTAAATTGAATAGCTTAATGTTCGTCTACCATCATCATGGAATTTGGTTAATTCTTCTTGTTTATGTTAACGATATCATTATCACTGGTTCTCATGATGGGTTTTTACAATCATTCATTGATGAGCTTAAGCAACAATTTGCTATGACCTATCTTGGCAATCTCCATTATTTTCTTAGTATCCAGGTCACTCGCTTTTCCACTGGCATTTTCCTCAACCAAAGGCGTTATGTGGAGCAACTATAGACTATATATGTTGGACTGTCATCCGGTTACCACACTGATGACCAGCTCCAAATTATCTACTACAGATGATGATCCCCTTTCCAATCCCTCTAAATTTTGTAGTATTGCTGGCGCACTCCAATACCTCACTATTACTAGTCTAGACGCATCTTTTGCCGTCAATTCCGTTTGTCAATTCCTACATAACCCAACCACCACGCCTCTGCAAAATGTATCTTTTTTATGTAAAAGGTAAACCTGACTATGATCTCCATCTTCTAAGGTTATCTAATCGTGATCTAAATGCCTATGCAGACGCGGACTGGGCAGGATGCCCAGATACAAGGTAGTCCACCTCTGACATAGCTATTTTCTATGGTGATGTCTTGATCTTAAGGTTTTCTAAGAAGCAACGAATAGTTTCCAGCAATAGCACTGGGGCTGAATACCGAGTAGTTGTTCAAGTTGTCACTGAAGTACAGTAGATCCAAAACATCCTACAGGAGCTTGGAATTCTCCTACGAAATCCTCCAACTCTGCTATGTGATAATGTCAGTACAATTTATCTCACTGCCAATCCTCTCTGTCATGGACACACCAAACATTTGGAGTTAGATTTTCACTTTGTCAGGGAGAAAGTTTCCAGTGGAGCCCTCCAGATTCGCTACATTCCTTCTGAACTACAACTTGTTGATACTTTAACCAAGCCCTTAAGCTCTTCCCATTTCATATCTTTCAGAGACAAGCTCAACATTTGTGCGATACGTTGAGCTTGCATGGGGTGTTACAAATACATGTATCATTAGTTGTCGTTATCATCATTGTTGTAACAAAATTGTGACAGAATTTTATGTATATATACAACCCCACCCCCTGTAAGGGTAAGCAGGTTCATTCACTATCTTACAGTCCAAGCCATAGATGCTCTGATTTCCTCTAGGGGAGAGACACGAACTTTGACATGCTCGTACTAACAAATTGTGGATCCTCCTCCTATTTTTCTAATGACTAGCATATAGTTTATGACCTAGTCGTGGCTCAAGCCGTGTTACTTTACAAATTTTTTTCAATCACCACACAATCTTTTTCTAAGCCATAGTATAGGCCATGCTTCTTCTTTCATTTGATTCATATAGGGCATTGGTTACACACAGCCTTGAGCCATTTCATGTTCCTCCAAGAATTGTGATTTTCTTTTTGTTTTTACTTGAAATCATACAAAGGTCAAATATGTACAATTATATGAAAATATATCTAAAAATAATTAAAAATAAGATATTTAATATTAAAATCAAACAAAATACTTAAAAAAATTTGTATATATTTCATGCACTTCAGTACGCTTTGACTTGTGCTTATTGGAGCATTTGGGACCTTGAAGATAATGAATTGCAATGGAGCTAAAGAAGTGATTTTAAACGTTGATGTCATTAGAAGAGTCAACATAAACTTGGTTGCTGCGGTAAATATCTGCAAGATGTCTTTGCTTGCAACTGCCACCAAAAGTGGAATTGGGTTGAAGAAGATATTGGAGCTTTCTGTAACCTTCTTAACAATCCTCGTGGTCGTACGCCTATTTGAAACCTTTTGAAATGAAGGAAAGAGAAGATAGGTGAAAGTGTCCCATTGAGCATGCTAAAATTTTGTAGACAAATTTCGTGTTTGACGAAACTAAGATATAAAGTTGTTAGAAAATCAATTAATGATAATTACAACAAAGTGGCCTCGCTCCTCATGAATTTTAGTGTTGTTTGAGTTGATTTCGTACGCGTCTTGCCTTTATGAGAGCCACTTAACTTACTGCTTTATGAATGTTTTTTGTAATTTCAATCTCTTTATAAACTTGACGAAACATCAAAGTATTTTCTTTAACTTTAGAAACACGTAAAAATTTAAAATTTCTAAGTTCTTCTCAACCTCAAAGCTTCTTCTCTCAAAATAGGTTAAAATCTCTCATAAAACTTATCCCAAAATAAGTTGAATCTCTCTATTTATAAGGATTGAGAATACTTCATGAAATAAATTTTTCTTTAAAGTCTTTAATTTGTAAAATAAACCGCAAATAATGTTACATGACGCATTTCAATCGGTTGGAGGTAAAGTAGAATTAAATAATTTTTTTTCTACGGAGAAATGTAAAAGGTGCACATGTTGCACTTGATGAAGTAGTACTTGAGATAATACTGGATTCTTATATTTCTCTGTTTTTTCTTGTTCGCTAAACCCTTAAGAGAAACCATGAACTAGGAAACAATAGCTCCAACAAGGGAGGAAAACTGAAATCTGCAGCAATTGAAAACAAAGCTGCAAATAAGTTGTAGAGGGGGTCATCAACACTGACACACCACCGGCAAAGGAGAAGGAGATTACGCTTCCGCTGCTGGAGGGTCACTGAAGTCTGGGCTGTATATAAGAGTTCTACCCTATTATGTTAGCCTTAAATCATTCAAAAACCAAAACTACGTCATAGTACTAAATCCGACATGTAGTACATACACAGATGCTGATATACACATAAAATGCAACGGACGCGCACAATTTATTTTCTGCCAAAGTATGAAAAAAGGGTCCGCTGTTGATCATCACCGCTCGTAAGGTTGGCCTTCTTCGCACGACCAGAATGCAATTGTTTGTTTTCATCTGTACTCGCATCTGAACCAGCTAAGAGCTCCTCACGGTCCCGCTTTGCTTTGTTCTTTGGTTCTTCGTCAAGAGATGGCTTATATATACTTGATTTGAAATCAAGATCCTCCGAAGTGATAAATGGCGAAACTACTGTCTTGTCCTGACTTTCAGGCAACTGTTTCACTCTTTCTGGTGGATCTTCCTTGCCCACTGTCTCACATGTACTCCTCTCTAGTCTTGATGTTGGTTCTTCTTTGATTTCCTTTTTTATGAAAAACTTTGAGATGGAGCTCCTGTCATCCTCCTTTAGTTTTATCTGCCAAATTTAGTCCATAGTTCATATAGTGGAAGGTCAAAAACTAGAAATAGCGAACATTTACTTTCATAACCAATGGCATATTACTTTCATGTTGAGTCAAAGTGATGAAAGGCCAAACTGGGCAAACCTCTTTAATGCACTCTGGTCCATTGAAAGATGTCTTACCCATTGCTGGTGTCACCGGGTACCATACCTAAATATCAAAAGCTATGTCAAAAAGACATCTCGGCATCCCATTTCCTATGAATTAGAAGCTGCTATGGCATACCAACTCTGAATTTTCGTAAGGTTTAAGCACGGTATCAATCTTGGAAGAGGGTGAATCATTTAACCATGTGTCAACTGCTCCCTTGTCACCTAAGATAACAGGCATCCTATCTGGATTAACAGATGAATTAAATATCAGCATTAAGCTTCTTAGATAGAGGAAGGATAAAAGCTGTTAAATGGTATACAAAGAGAATATTTCCACTCTCGTGTTTAGTATAAAGGATTGAGATCTTGGACTAAGCAAATGCAAACTGCTGGCTAAGAAAGATAAAATATCTATATTTTAAATCAGCTTTGAGGGTACTACGCATTCACCATCTGGTTCTGCCTTTCCAAATATATATTTAATAGCAAAATGACATGTATTTCAGTCCTTGTAAATGATCCAATGTTCATTATCAGTTTTGTGAACAGTACAAAGGAAATATCTTATGCCATAGAATCAAAGGGGAAACCTCTCACCATGCAACCATTGTAAGGCCGATGATGCTGATGTTGTAAGTATGGTAAATGTGTAAAGGATCTCCCCTGCAGCAAGGCAAAAATAAGTTATTGATCAATGTGTATGTAAGACCCTTGGTAAGAATGTATGGACTACTAGTGCGTGCACTAGTGGAGATGAATACCCCAGGAGGCAATATTTTCCTCTGCTCACTTGTCCTTGGACATGGATCTCTCAGGGGGTAGGTAAGCATGTACATGGCATGACACATTATTAAAAAGCACACAAGTAACGGAAGGGTATGAACTGAATAATGATAAAAAAAAAAAAAGAGCAGACTCAACTGTGAGTGCTAGGCAAAACTCATTGTATATTAAATGCAAAAAGCATTCAAAACTACCTTCAGAGTTCTTCCATGAGTCGTACAGGGCAGCAAATACGAGAGGCCTATCATCCTTGAAATGGATATAGTAAGGCTGCTTCTTGGTCCCATCTTTTTTCCACTCATAGAATCTAGAGAGTTAAGGTTATGGAAACGAGTATGTTAATGCAAAGATAATTCAGCTGAACTCAATCACCAGAATTAATGGTAGAATAACTATATGACATAAAGGAAACCAAGTGTCCAAAACAACCAAACTTTTGACTTCTTAAAAAATTTGATTCCTGAATTTACTATATTTATAAGAATCAGAATTTAAACTGGCCACTATCCTGCTTTCCAAACACTAGCAATATTTAAATACTTAAAATTCCAGTCAAAATCTCTGGCTGTGCAAAATTAAGAAAAATTAAATAATATAGTGTTTCAAAAGAGCTTAAAAGTATATAGAATAAATATAAAAAAAAATTAGTCAACCACAAGTCTTAATTTGGTGGATGAGAATTGGGAATTAAGCCAATAACAAAAGATATGTTCTGAAATTTACATCGTGTTAAGATTCCTTATTAGATAGGAAGTATTGAGTATTATGCTATTCTATTTTAGATATGTTATCCTAGTTGCACAGGACTTATAGAAATTTTATTATAACAGAATTTAAATTAGAAACCCTTTTCTTGCTAAAATAGGGGTTCCAAAACTCTATTTATACGTGTGTATTCAACTCTTCATCAATAATAAGCAATCTGGAATCCTTTTACAAACTTGAGTTTTCAATTAGAAGGTGTGATGCATTCTTCTAAGGGTGATTTTTAAACCCTATGAGTGACTCCTAGTTTCCTATTATCCATTTTTTTTTGGTTCTTCACTAATTCCAGCAAACGTAACCTACATTGTAGTTATCTTAAACCTATATTCCAGCCATATTAAACCTTAAAATCCTAAGTCTAAATTCCAGCTCTACAAAATCTGAAACTTTAACATTCCTAGCTAAAATTTAACCCTGAACCTTGGTATTTCAATAGCCTAATATCAGTTATATTTTCTTATTTAGTGATTTTAGCTACTAGTTGATACTTCTTCTATTTGTCCTGCATCAATTTGGTATCAAAGCTTTAGTTCATGATGACGCCACGTAGCGGAAGGGCATATAAAGGAATATTCAGCAACCAAGAGCGAGATGAGATTTCTTTTAAGAGTTATAGAAAGATTGGACCTCACTAACCCTCCATCACAAGGTGCTCCAAGAATTCATCTAGAAAACAATATCAGATAACAAACTACACTTGATGGTGCGGGTGGAGAAAGTGAAATCCAATATGAAGAGGCTAACACTAATCAACAACGAATGGGGTTAGGACATCAATGCCTATTGAGAAATCTAAGATAAAGAAATCAACCAGCAACACATGGAAAGTGCATGTGAGCCTTTAGAGGCCACGATCGAGTTGAAACACAAAACAAATTCAATGACATTACTAAGAAAGTTCGCGTTGAAGCCTCTGATGTTGCAGAAAAGATGGATCCACACTTGTTCCTAGACTGAACAACAGTAATGGAAGATTTCTTTGACTGTTACCACATGTCAGAAGATCGAAAAGTTTGATTCGCAAAGATGAAGCTAGTTGGACACTCCAAAATCAAATGGAGATCAATGAAGCATTGACTTCGTAAAAAGGCCAGCCATAAATTGTTGATCGGGAAGAGATGACGTTGAAATTATTTAGAAAAATACTTACCATTTCATTATCAAGAAAATCTCCAAGATCAACTCACAACTTTAAGACAAGGTATTATGCCCGTAACTGAGTACATGAAAATATTTGATGAACTTTCTATTTGATGTGAAGGGATGAAGCTAGAACAACAACGTATATCTAACTGAAAAAATGAATTAAGGGCAGAGATTCACAAGGAGCTGATTATGCAAAGTATTTACAGCCTTGAAGATGCATATCACTTGACTTTACGAGTGAAACAATGCTTAAGAAAACAACTAACTAAAAAGCTTTGAAGTCAAGCCATTTGGCATAAATAGAACTACGACAGCGCAAAACTTTAGACCACGCAATGCATCAAAATCTACACAACAAAATAACTAGAAAACTTCTCAAAGAGTTGAATTTAAAGGCAAAGTCACAACTAAGACTGGGACGAAAGGAGGCAACAACGATAAGAAGTGCTTCCGATGCAATAGGAGGGCCCATTTTGCTTATGAATGTCCAAATAAAGCTTTGCATATGATGGGATAAAACGAGGAGGAAGAATCTAATGAGTACGTGTGTGAGTGAGCTGGAGAGAAATTGAAAGGAGACTCTAGAGATGAACTAACTAGTCCTACAAATCTTAATGTAGTGAGACTGATAGGATTGAAGTATCTTATATTTTCTTATGCATTTACAAGTGATTTCAATCCTATTTTTATGATAAAATGCTCAATTTGTGTTTAATTTATGTTGTCTGTTAGGTTGGATTTGTTGATATATTTTTTAGATCAAAAAGACAATTTTCTAAAACAAAATTGGAATATAATTGTTTACCCAGTTGATTGTTAAAATAAAAAATTAAAAAATTAAGAAATCATTGGTTCTGCGTTGCGTTTCACGCAGCGTTGCTGCGTGAAATGCAGCAACGCAGTGTACGCTGCGTTAAACGCAGCACGCTGCATTAAACGCAATGTACTGCGTTAGTGAGGAGGTTTTTAACAAGAGTTTAATTGTCTTGTCAACAGACACAGGGGAGTCCAGCGAGAGGAACGAAGAAGCAGAGTGCGGCGCAGGCCGCAAGGGCGTGAAGAACGGATGTCTGCGCCTGCGGCTTGGCTGGAGCCTGCGTGGGGAACTACAGAGAAGACAAGGAGCAGCACAGGCGTGGAGAGGAGTTCCAATTTTAATTGTCTAATCGGTGCTACAGTGAACAGTAAAGGAGATTTTTGGTTAGGGATTAAATGGGACTAAAGCTATTTTTTTGGAAAATACCCATGAAGAGCTAAACATCCCGACGCCAGTTCGGAGGTAAAATCGACGCCGACGACCCGGGTTAAGTATTTTTTTTAATTAGTTTGTTGTTTCTTTCTCTCATTAGGAATTGATTGTGTTATCTGATTTTAACTGATTTGGGTTTTATGTATGGATAATCGGATTTTCGTTATTATTCGGTTATTTGTGTATGAACCTATTGGGTTTTGTGATTTGATGATTTTAATGCGTTCATTGAATTGTTAATTTCGAACCCATTGCTAGAATTTCGATGTAATCCGTAATTGTTATGTTGAAATTCATGTGTAGCGACTAATGATTCGTAATCATTTGGGATAACATGACCTAGGTTAAATGACCCGAGCTTATGTGGTTGTTGCCTTGATTAATCGGTTTTCCTAATTCATAATGCTACTGCCTAATTAAATCTAGAGATCATATCCTAGGTTATTAGGTGGTTAGGTTTAATCAACGATCGTATCTTGATTAAACAAAACCTAAGGGAAAACTCAGGTTAATTTTTAATCCACGATTAATAATTTCTAGGAGAGGTTAAAGAACAACAAATTAATAAAATGTGCTTAATCAGGGTTTAGGTCGAGATTGAACCAACGAACCGGATCCCTACTGAATTCCCCACATTTTTCATTTTATTGCATGTTTTCTTTAATTTGTTTTTATTAGTTAGTTTTATTTTATTTTCATCTTTAAAAATACAAAACCTCCAATTAAGTGTAAACACCGATTAATTTCATTTCATAAACTTTACACACTCTCTGTGGGATCGACCTAGACTTGCCACTGCTACAGTAGTAGTCTAGTTATTTTAATTTTGACTAGCGAAATGACGCGCAGACAAATTTTGGCGCCGTTGCCGGGGAGTGTGGTGTTTTAGTTTTTGTTTATGATTTAATTGGTGTTTTGTATATATTTGTTTGTGATTGATTTCTTTTCTATTATTTCGTGATCTTTTCAGTTTTTGTTTCGAAAAAAAAATTGTTATGGACGGAAGTAATTTCTTTTATAATTCATATTCTCATTCCTATAACAATGTTTGGACTGATCAACCTAACTTTTGCTATGGATAGGATAATCAACAGAATTACTTTAATGATAGTTTGCAGGACACACAGCAATTCTCGTACAGACCAGAAGCTTCCTATCACAACTCCGGTCCATCTCTGGAAGAGTTGATATTGCCATTGCAGGAGAATACTTTACAATTCCAGAAGGATGGAGGGCAATTTCCAGAAGACACATATTCTAGCGCCCAAAATCTGGAGAGCCAACATAATTCACTTGCATCTTTAGAAGAACTTGTTGATACTATGGCTGCTAACAATTTGCAATTTCAACAGGATATGCAGCAGGAGATGCAAGAATTTCAACAAGAGACAAAAGCTAGCCCACCTAGTTCAGGTGCATCTTTAGAAGAAATGGTTAACAAACTTGTTGATAACACTTTGCAATTTCATCAGGAGACAAAGGCACACCAACAAAGGATGGAAAACCTACTGGGTCAGATGGCAGCAAGCCTCGATCGCCTAGAAGCCCAAAGAGAAGAGGCACAACCGTATCTACCCGGGGTGTATCCAATTGAAGTCTGTGCGAAAAATTTGCAAAGTGATGAGGAGCTTGAAAATTTTGAGGTCAACCCTCAACGAATTGTTTGTGTCGAAGAAGTCGAGAAGGAGCTCAAAGCCACAAATGACATATCTTTTAGCTCAGAGGTAAGTACCGAGTCCATAATTATTTTTGAAACTAACTCTTTACCTTTACATTACAGATTGGAGGAATTGAATGATGATGAAAAAGGTGAAGAAACGTTTGAAATATTTCCAGAATGTATGGACTCGGTCCGAATTGAGAAGCTGAGGATAGGAAAGATGCTAAACGGGGATGACGATCAACTAAGGCCTTATCCGGTATTACCTCACGTGGAAGAGCCACATGTAATTCCCGAGGATCATAATTTTGTCACGTGAGGAGAAGAAAGAGTCGAGCCAGCGACCCTAAACAAAGGCGCTTCTTGGGAGGCAACCCAAGGGAAGTAAATTCCTTTTCCTTTACAATTTCACATTTTTTTTATGCATGTGTGTTTTTGAATTTGTTTGTTTTACTCGTTTTTAAGTTTTCAATCAAAATGGGAGAAAGAATAAAACAAATGAAACAAGCATTTTCTCATTTTCTATTGCTTCTGGGATTATATCATCATGATTGGAGTGTGAATTGACTAGATAATTTCATAGCAACTTTAGCATGTACTTTTGCTCTTGTGATTGGTCGATATGCATTATCTTTGGAAGAGTAGTGACTAATGGTAGACAAAGCCGGTGAGATTTTGAGCCATATTTGACCGACACATCCATATCAGTCTCATTGCTTTTTGATAATGTGTGACCTTCATGATATGTACATCTTGATTTTACGTTGAATTTCTATTCGAGACCACATTTTTATCACATGCATTAACATGGAAATGATTAGGCATTCTTTGTTTTTCATAAGCTACATTGGCCAAATGACTTACCCTAATGACATGATTTTTTCCTTGATAAACTCCTTTGAGCTTTAATCTTTCTTTTTGTATAAACCACATTTTATGCTTTTAAACTTAACCAAATGTCCTACCTAAGTCATAAAGCTAGTGGAACATTTGTGATTGTTGAGGTTGTGGATATACAAAATTCTTAGTGTGGGGGTGTATATATGTGAGGGTTGGTTATAATCTTGGGATGTTATTTTATGTCTTATCATTGAGATTCCCATGTTGATGTAGTTTATTTTATTTATTTTTTTTTTAAAAATGAATGAAAAAAAAGAGAAAAAAAGAGAAAAAAAGAGAGAAAAGAAATTGAAAAAAAAAAGAAAAAAAATATTGAAAATAATTATCAAGGAAGAATTGCACATGTGTTTAAAAGTTATTTATAATTCATGCATCTTCCTAGAGTTGTGATGGTTGAGTTATTTGAGTATGTTGAATATGAGGTTGAGGTTTGCTTGAAAGGTTCACTCTTGTGATTTCATTGAGATAAATTATATGAGTGATTCCTTCGGATTGATTTGTGCTTCACGTGGTTTGTGTGTGAGAGCTGAATAGGATTGTGAAAGATAAATGTTGCATTTATTATAACTGACGTTACCCAGTTGTTAATGAGTGTTATTTTTATTTCACTAGTTTTGATGGTTTTTATGCTACTTGACCCAAATATACCTCACCTTACCGTTGCCCACATTACAACCTTTAAAAGTCCTTTGATTCATGATTTTGCATGTGAACATTAGTGATGGAGAAATGAAATGATATGCAAAGTTGTAGATTGTCATGATCATGAATGGTGTTGAGTGTACCCATGGATATATTTTAATCAAACACATTTTCCGAGTCTACCATTAGATTGCTCAGCTTTTGAAGATATTGAATGATAATTGATCATGAGTAAAAGCTTGGAATGTTGACTTCTTGCTATGATTTTTAAAAGTTATTCATCTTTGTTTATGATTATATTGTCTTAAAAAATGTGAGAATTGAGTGAATGTTTTGGATTATAAGCTTAATTTTGATGATTTTCCCGAGGACGGTCAACGACCAAGTGTGGGAGTATTTGATAGGATTGAAGTATCTTATATTTTCTTATGCATTTACATGTGATTTCAATCCTATTTTTATGATAAAATGCTCAATTTGTGTTTAATTTATGTTGTCTGTTAGGTTGGATTTGTTGATATATTTTTGAGATCAAAAAGACAATTTTCTAAAACAAAATTGGAATATAATTGTTTACCCAGTTGATTGTAAAAAAAAAAAAAATTAAGAAATCATTGGTTCATATTGCGTTTGCGATGTTATTACTGCTAAACGCAAAGACATCGCATTAAACGCAGCAGTGTCTTTGCGTTAGTGAGGAGGTTTTTAACAAGAGTTTAATTGTCTTGTCAACAGACACAGGGGAGTCCAGCGAGAGGAACGAAGAAGCGAGAAAAGCGCAGCAGCCTGGGCGTGAAGAACGGACGTCTGCGCTGCGGCTTGCTTTGGAGCTCATGTGGGAACTACAGAGAAGACAAGGAGCAGCACAGGCGTGGAGAGGAGTTCCAATTTTAATTGTCCAATCGGTGCTACAGTGAACAGTAAAGGAGATTTTTGGTTAGGGATTAAATGGGACTAAAGCTATTTTTTTGGAAAATACCCATGAAGAGCTAAACATCCCGATGCCGGTTCGGAGGTAAAATCGACGCCGACGACCCTGGTTAAGTATTTTTTTTAATTAGTTTGTTGTTTCTTTCTCTCATTAGGAATTGATTGTGTTATCTGATTTTAACTGATTTGGGTTTTATGTATGGATAATCGAATTTTCGTTATTATTCGGTTATTTGTGTATGAACCTATTGGGTTTTGTGATTTGATGATTTTAATGCGTTCATTGAATTGTTAATTTCGAACCCATTGCTAGAATTTCGATGTAATCCGTAATTGTTATGTTGAAATTCATGTGTAGCGACTAATGATTCGTAATCATTTGGGATAACATGACCTAGATTAAATAACCCGAACTTATGTGGTTGTTGCCTTGATTAATCGGTTTTCCTAATTCATAATGCTACTGCCTAATTAAATCTAGAGATCATATCCTAGGTTATTAGGTGGTTAGGTTTAATCAACGATCGTATCTTGATTAAACAAAACCTAAGGGAAAACTCAGGTTAATTTTTAATCCACGATTAATAATTTCTAGGAGAGGTTAAAGAACAACAAATTAATAAAATGTGCTTAATCAGGGTTTAGGTCAAGATTGAACCAACGAACCGGATCCCTACTGAATTCCCCACATTTTTCATTTTATTGCATGTTTTCTTTAATTTGTTTTTATTAGTTAGTTTTATTTTATTTTCATCTTTAAAAATACAAAACCCCCCATTAAGTGTAAACACCAATTAATTTCATTTCATAAACTTTACACACTCTCTGTGGGATCGACCTAGACTTGCCACTGCTACAGTAGTAGTCTAGTTATTTTAATTTTGACTAGCGAAACGACGCGCGATCAGAGACG
This sequence comes from Erythroxylum novogranatense, assembly GCA_029891385.1. Classification (NCBI taxonomy): domain Eukaryota; kingdom Viridiplantae; phylum Streptophyta; class Magnoliopsida; order Malpighiales; family Erythroxylaceae; genus Erythroxylum; species Erythroxylum novogranatense. The sequence goes on from CM057231.1 coordinate 51,887,436, forward strand.
CATACTTACAACCCCTAAAGCGGGACAACAAGAAGAATGGCTTATCACTGTTATTTTCTTTACTCAAGTTAGATGCAGAAAGAAAGTATACAAGCTTATCATTGATGGAGAAAGTAGTATGAATGGTGTATCGGAGAAGATGTTGAAGCGATTGAATATACTCAAGAAGAAACATCCAAATCCCTGCAAAGTTGCTTGGGAAGATGATAGTACTATACTAGTTGCTCGAAGGTGCTTGTTGTTTTTCAAATTAGGAACATATGAGGACTCTATTTAGTGTGATGTCATTCCTATGAAAGTATCTCCCATTTTACTTGGGCGATCGTGGATTTATACTCTAGATGTTTGGCACTTCAAAAAAGTTAACACCTATCATTTTATATTTCATGAAAAGAAGATAATTTTGAAGCCTATGGAGGTAAACAAGGTAGAAAACAAAGAGGAAGTAGCAAGACAGTCATAAATGTCAAGCAAAAGCCTCTTAATATCTTTAAGGAGAGAGAATTTGTATTACAAGGAAAAAGGGATTGTGTTTGCTATGGTCATAAAGGAAGTAACGGAAACAACGCCTAAAACACCCATAACTTTACTAGGTGAATTACCTCCTTTATGACTTATTTAACAGGTTATTAACTTGTTACGTGCGTCTACTCTACCAAATCTTCTAGCCTATCACCTGACTTCTATTAGAATGAAGGGTTGAAGAGATAAAGTTGAGGAGTTATTGGAAAAAAGAATTTATTCAACAAAGTCTGCAATTCCAACACTTTTAACTCCTAAAAAGGATGGAAGTTGAAGAATGTGTTGATTGTCGACCAATAACTAAGATCACAATAAGGTATGGACTTCCAATTCCTCGCCTTGATGACATGTTAGATATGTTGATTGGAGCGACTATTTTTACCATGATAGACTCACGAAGTGGGTACCATCAAATTAGAATCAGACTTGGATATGAATGAAAAACAGTTTTCAAGACTAAAGAGTATGAAAGTGATGAATCAAGTACTTCAACAATTTATGGGTAGATTTTTGGTGGTATATTTTGATGATATATTAATATATAGCAAGACTAAAGAAGACCACGTATTATATCTACAAGTCCTGAGAGTTTTGAGGCAAGTGTTGTATTTTTGAGTTTTATTATATATCCTACCATAGAGTGGAGATTAATCCCAAGAAGATTAGAGTCATTCTTGATTGGCCAATTCCAAAAGACGTGCATGAGACAAGGAGTTTCCATGACCTAGTAACATTCTATATCCGATCTATTTGTAATTTCAGCACCATAATGGTACCCATTACTGATTGTATAAAGTAGAGACTATTTATTTGGTCAAAGGCAGCAAGTAAAGCATTTGAAGAAATCAAGAAAGCAAAATTTTGGATTATACACATTGCTGCCTATGCCTTACGAACCATGGCATGACATAAGCATGGAATTTGTCTTGGGAATTCCTAGAACTATAAGAGGTTATGATTTTATTTTTGTGGTGGTGGATAGGTTTTCCAAGATGAGTCAATTTATTCCATATTCCAGACTTAATGAAACTGGTCATATAGTTAAACCCTTCTTCAAAGAGGTTGTACATCTCCATGGATAACCTTTAAGCATCATCTCTAATCGTGATATAAAATCTAAGAGTTATTCTTGAACTCTATGAAAAACAATGAACGTTAAGCTTCATTTTTCAAGTTCTTTCCATCCTCAAACCGATGGACAAACAGAGGCGGTAAATGAAAATTTGGGGGACTTGTTAATATGTTTGGCTGGAGACAATATGGAAAATTAGGACCTAATTCTTCCTATGGAAAAAATTGCATACAATAGTTCTATAAATAGCTCTACTGGTAAGAACCCTTTTACGATAGTTTCAGAAGTTTAATCAAGGAAACCTATTGATTTGGTTCCTCCACCACAAACAACACGAGTTAGTGTTGAAGCTAAAAGTTTTGCACACACATGAGGGACATCTTTGATGAAATACGATGAAAGAGAACAACTGGCAATTCGTCTTATAAAAAATGTTAATCCACATCGTCGATTGGTAGAATTTAATGAAGGGCATATTGCAATGGTTAGGATTTGTTCAGAGCATTTTCAAAAAGGGAAATTTAAGAAATTTCATTCACGGAATGTTGGACCTTATAAGATCATCAAGAAGATAGGTGTTAATGCTTATGTTTTGGAATTACCAAGTGATGTGGGAATAAGTCCTATCTTTAATATTGCAGACTTAACTATTTATCATGGAAAAGATGATGAGCAATCTCCTACTACAACTGTAAGAATTTAAACCATTCCTCATCTTAAAGAGGAGATAGAACATGTTCTAGATGAACAGCCACATGAAATGGAGGATATCGACTATTTCTTATCAAGTAAAAAAGAAGACAAATTTCTAATAGTACTTGGATTCTCGAATCAGAATTTCAAAAGTTGAATCTAGACTTATATGATCTGTATTTGTCACATTCTACATCGAGGACAACTTCAAACAAGTCGGGGAGAATTGATGCAAAAGAGCTTGAAGTATATAGAAGAAATAAAAGAAGAAAAATTAGTCAACCACAAGTCTTAATTTGGTGGGATGAAGATTGGGAATTGAGTTGATAATAAGAGTTGAAATTTAGATTGTATTAGAATACCTTATCAAATAGGAAGTAGTACTTTTATGTTATTCTATTTTAGATATATTATCCTAGTTGCATAGGACTTATAAAATTTCTATTATAATAAGTTTTAAATTAGAAGCCTTTTCCTACTAGAATAAGGGTCCTAAAACTCTCTCTATATATTTGCATTCAACTATTCATCAATAATAAGCAATCTGGAATTTTTCTACAAACTTAAGTTTTCAATTACAATGTGTGATGCTTTATTCCAAGAGTGATTCCTAGTTTCCTATTATCCATTCTTTGTGTTCTTCAGTAAATGCCAGCAAACCTAACTTACATTCTAATCATCCCAAACCTATATTCTAGCCATATTAAACCCTAAAAATCGTAAGTTTAAATTTCCAGCAATCAAACCTTAAAATTCCAGCTGTACAAAATCTGAAATTTCAGCATTCCTAACTAAAATTTAACCCTGAAACTTGGTATTCAGCAGCCTAATATTAGTTATATTTCCTTATTTTGTGATTTTAGCTACTAGTTGATACTTCTTCTATCTATCCTACATCATAGTGCTTTCTGAACATTAATCTAAGACAATTCCACAAGAAAACTGATCGCGAGAACTACATCCAATGCAAAAAGAGAACAGGAAATTTCACTAGCATACCCTTCTACTGCCACTAGACACCGACTTTTAGGAAGTAGACGACGAAAAGAAGCCTTTTCACCAACTGACTCAGATCGTGCATTGAACTGCAATATGCAACAAGTTTGATCAATTTACGACTTGATAGTGCGAACTGATCCAATAGAAATTAACAAAAGTTTATCTGAACTCCATCTATCTTTTTTCGGCCAATAATTCCACACTAACTACATTAAAGGAGTAGGAAGCAAAGATATACCATCCTGTAAAAATCGGGTTTTTCATTTTTGTTAGTGAAACTTGGAATTAAACCCCATCTCATGCAGTGAATAGCATAACTCTCGCCGTTGCCTCCATCCTCTCTGCGAACCACCGGTAAATAAGCTCCCGGAGAAACGTTGTAGGACGGTCGGTACCTGTTAGTCAAAATCATCAATATACTCTAGGAAGCTTATAGTGAAGGGCAGGGTGAAGATGAAGAGTACCGTTCCATATCGACGGTGCGAGCTGCAGCACCAATCCGGTGACAGGCCCTCGGGATGTCGTCTGCTCGTAGACTACAACGAGCTCTTCCACACATCGCGATTCCCTACAATCGTCAACACGAAATTGGGCGGGAACAAAGTGGCGGTAAGTGTCATGTAGCCCGTTAAAATGTGTAGGAACCCATTTATAACCATTGGATTTCCATACTTCCTCGGGATATAGAGTTGGTATATTCTCGACGTCACGTGATCACTAAAGTATGGCATTGAAGGGCATCAGATCGTTTGTCTCACTAATTTTGTACCTATTCTATGCCAAAACTAAAACGTAAACGTTTTAACTAAAACTAACGTCTCCTCTGCCTAAGTTAAGCCAACGTTTCCTCCTCCTTTTGATTTTGCCTCCCGCTTTACTTCTTCCATCTTGCTCTTAGACGTGTCTCTGTCTTTGTTCTATTACAACCGCCCCTTTTCTTCACACAAAGACACTCTTTCTCTCCATCAACAACTCACGTACTCTGGGATTTGGTGCTCTGAGTTTTGATTGATTAGAGACGAGTAACTCGGAGGAAAGAGTTGTCGCTGTAATCATGGTTGGTGGATCCACCAAAGGCATGAACTTTGTCTGAAATTTCTTATTTTTGGAAAAAATTTGTTCTCCTTGGAGCTGAAGAGTTAACATTCAGTGGCAATAAATTTCAATTCTAGAGAATGTTTGAACATGCATTGGTAGAGACGATCTGATGCTCGTTGTTGGTACCTCATATTTTCGCAAATTCACTTCACAAGCTTAGTTCTTGCATGCTCCTTATTTCGCTTTACCCAATTGCAAAAACGATACAATATATAAATTATAGATTCCAAAGATCGATCCTTTACCATTTGTCCCTCACAATGCAAAAATGCCTTAACTTGAAGAACACCACTTATTATTATTGCAATTTTCAATTCTCTCTCTCTTTACCATTCTCGCTTCTTCGTTGGTTATTTCCTTGAGATCCAGAATCGGCTTCGCAGAAACTAGAAAGATTGAATCTTTCTGCTCTTACAGCACTGCTTTTCTTGTTTCTTCAGTTGGGTAATCGAGCTTATCGCCCTTCTTTCCTTAAATTCTTCATGTTCTAGTTAAGTCCGTTCTGTTTTGCATGGTGAAATTGGTGTAAGATTTGGGGATATAGGTTCTTTGGAAGATGTGAAAAAGGCATTGAATGAGCTTGTCATTCTTCCTATGACGAGGCCAGAACTGTTTTCTCATGGACATTTGTTGCGGGTACTGATATTTTTTTTAAGACTGATTGAAACTTTTGGTATTCTCTTCAAGTGTTTTCAATACATTAATATGAACTTCCTTTCTAGCCTTGCAAAGGAATATTACGTTTTGGCCCCCCTGGAATTGGAAAAACTCTGGTTGCTAAAGCACTTGCAACTGAGGCTGGGGCAAATTTTATTAGCATAACTGGTTCAACTCTTACATCAAAGGTATCCTTTCTGCATATACTCGATGATTCTTAAGTTTTGAAGTCATATATATATATCCATGCCTTTTATATTTGTGCTATTCATGAGTTAACATTTTGTTATGGTATCTTCTTTGAGTTTGGATGACTTGAATGTATCAGAATAGGTTAGAAATCTACAATTGATTTGAGCCTAAATTAAAACTCATTTAAATTGGTCATGAAGGTTTGCTCTACCTATCTGGGGGAAAAAAAGAGTTGTTTCTGCAACAATGTAGGTGGTGCTACTAGAATATATTTCAGTGTAAAATTTCCAAAAGATATATATCACTACTTTCAATTCAATTTGAAGGGAAATAATACCTTTTCCCAAATCATTGTGTACCATTTAGAGAAGTAGAAGTGTCATCATATGCAGTAACAGAATTAAAGGCTAAGTGCTTTTGTACTCCTATTGAATGCCTCATTCCGTGTAATTCTTTGCATCCAATAATATTAAACAAAACATATGGCTAGGATTGTGCTTGATGGTGGCTATAAGTCCATGAAAAATTGGTCCAGTTGTGTGTTCTAGGAAGGAGTTCAATTACTGAATTGTAAGAAGAGAAGATAATTTTCAATTTAATCTTCTCTCCTTGCTTCATGCACGTAGAAAAACATTAGATGAACATTTTCCTGACAAGATGAAGCTATACATCCCTGACATGACAACTCTCAAGGTTGTGCCCACATCTATGTAATGAAGTACATTTGGTAATACAAACAAGGACATTTATTTGTATTCAGCTTGTGCACACACATATGAATTGATGGCTTGGGAAGAATTCGTAGTTGTTAGTTAAGCACTAAAATTTAATTTTAACATTTTCTTTACACAATTTGGTTATGGAGAAATTCCTCATATTTGGCAGGAAATGGAGAAATTCCTCATATTCTACTTGAAAATCCAAGTGTGACTTGAGAAAGAGGGAAGTTCCTCATATTCAACAAATTCAGGCCCTAACAAAGAGCTTTGGGAATGGGCCCCATTTGGAGTCGAGTAGCAACCATATCCACATTGTAACGGAACAATAGGCTCACTGTGAATATCTTCAAGGAATTTGCAAATTCCAACGTCTGGTTTGGAAGCTTGAGCCATCGGACCAGGAGCAGTAAACCCAGAGCCAATTTGCGGACCATTAGCAAGATTATAAACACTAAATGCACCGATTCTTGCTGTAGGACGAGGAAGGCTAGTACAGGCTCTTAGTTCAGGAGCATAATTAACCTCACTTCTTTACAGAACATCCTCTGCTTGTGCGCTGTCTTCATGCTCGCTGAACCTATCATCCATGATAACCTCTCTACCATCATGGGGCTTGAATGAATTGGTGTCACCAGCAGGTAGAGTTTCTTCAGGGGATGTCTTTGTTTTTTCATGATTTCCATCTTCTATCATATAGCTAGAGGATGGTCTATACCTTCCTAACTCTGTGCATTTGCGCCTTAAAGAGTAGAATTCCAGTGGTTCTTGATTGCATTATCTGTTCTGCCAGGCAGGAGCCTTGCAATTGCTGCCCATTTGTTTCCATACCCTGCATGAGCTGATATTGTAATGCGATCTTCTTCATCTGCGCACCAATGCACAACATATGCATGCATGTTTATTAGAATTACAAATTCAGGAAACTAACGCAATACATGCTGAGGTAAGATATAAATTTATAATGAGGATTCATGTACAATTCGCCATGCCAAAAAGACCAGATATCAAGACAATGCAATCAAACTGTAAACTCCAGATTGAATATTCGAAAGATTGATGCTGAAAGCTTCAACCTTTTTAAAGCAAACCTGCAATAATTTCAAAGAGAACTTCCTGGTGTAAGACGATAGTAAAAGGAAGAAGATAGGAGAACCAAGTTCTGTTCTTTCCATAAGACAATCAAAACACCCAACATTTATACTTCTGTGTGCACTCCAACGATCAGGATGCAGAACTCACTTCAAAGATGAATCTTTAAAGCACATTAGAAGTTAATTGCCAGTGCAGGCATAGTGTCCAGAATAATTATGAATCTTCAAAGCACATTAGAAGTTAATTCCCAGGTGCAAGTATAATGTCCAGAATAATTATGAACCTTCAAAGCACTTTAGAAGTTAATTGCCAGGTGCAGGCATAGTGTCCAAAATAAATATGAATCTTCAAAGCACATTAGAAGTTACTTGTCACATAGTCGCAGTTGTTTATCCTATAGCATGGAGACTGAAACTGAATTGGGTGCTCAAACCTATCAGTCATTGAAAACTAAAACTAAATAGAATTTGCATATTTCAACAGTAGATGTTTAAAGGCATTAGGAGACCATAGAGAGAAATATCAATTTGCAATTGCAATCTTACCCTGCTCCTAATGAGGTAAAACCTCAACCAAATCAGTTTTTAAAAGATGAATCTTGCAAGAGTTAGTTTTTAAAAGATGAATCTTGCTATCATGGCAATCCAACCAGGGATGAGTTTCCAGGAACAAATATGCATCAGAATAGGCTCCTAGTTGTAGAAAGTGCAAGAAATTAGCCAATCAAGCAAAACTAGTAGACAAGACCCAAGGAAGATCAAGAAAACTTTTCTCAATAACGTCAAGACACAGTTACGTAACAAAATATTTCAGCCCTCCTAATAAGACCAATAAAAACTATGGAAGACCCAATTGGTTTTATACCACTTTAATTTTAGAAGTTGAACCTCATAGCACATGGACACACTCAATCTACACAACAAGGTCAATAAATGGCGTTAAGACATGGAGGAAAGCCTTTTCCTAAACAAAACTAATTATTTAGTATGGCATTCCATTTCATGTATCATCTACAATTAGATTAATGTAACAATGTGGCATACTCTGTAGAGAGCTTCCAGGAACCTCAGTGATAACAGTAAATTGATATTTTTTGAAGTAGTAAAAATTAATTAGCAAGCATTTTATGATGAGACCAAGAGCAGTTCCTACGAATTTTGGACTTAAATCAGTGTATATTCAATTCAAATAGAATGGAACAACTTTGGCAAAACTAAGAACATCCTTAAATTTTATGCAACTCATATATGGTTAAAGCAAGTCCCTGGAAACTTTTTCCAGTGGGATCTGTCTATCCACACATATGACTCTGAATCAAGGGAGTGGGTTGCTTCTTGGACAAAGGTTCTTACAGGATGGAGAGGCGGTGATGAGAGTGTGATGTGCGATGGAGTATTGTACTTCCTTATTTACTCAATGGGTGGAAGTGCACCGGAAAATCGTCACGGTCTAATTTCCTATAATCTTTCTGGCAGATCTTCTAATCTTTCTGCATGACCAATCAGAATGACTTCACTATTTCCTGGGAAGCCAAAAGGAAAAATAAAAACTCAGTTGTCTCTTTTTAGTTTCCGACGATAACCAAGATGACAGATGAATTCACCAAGTGAAAGCAGCTCTATAACCTGTTTCATATCATGGTTAAGAAGAAATTAGCACCACAAATTTGTGAATCTGTACCCAAACATGCACAACAGACACACACATATGCCTAGAGAGAGAGAAAGAAAGCACGATTAACCAAATATTAGGTATTGTAATTATCAATGTAGTATCTGAGAATCTTACATGTGGAGGGAAAGAGTGTCTTTGCGTTTGTGTTTTGTTAGTAAAAGAAGTGTTGGATAACGGGCCAAAAGGGATGTGAAGAAGATGGGCGATTGTAATGGAACAAAGAGAGAAGACAGAGACCACTCGCTTCGGTAGTGACAAGCAACGTTGGTGTCTCTATTTCGTTTGTATAGAAAATGGCAAATTACAGAGTTGAGAGCAAGATCGAAGAAGTAACGCGGGAAACAAAACCAAAAGAAGAGGCTTGGCTTAGGTGAGCGTGAAGCTGCGACGCAACGTTAGTTTTAGTTAAAATGTAGACGTTTTAATTTTGGCACAGAATAGGTCCAGAACTAGTGGTACAGACGATCTGATGCCGCATTGAAGGGAGTGGGGATGACACAACTTTAGGTCTTTATGATTGGATCCGAACTCAGGTCGTTTAAAAGATATATTTAATTAAGTTTAATTTGTGTCAAGTAAAAAAATATTTATTTTAGTTTAAGATAATTAAAAAGGCAACATTGTGGAGAAAATGTACCTCAGTAATACTACAAAACACTTGGTTCTTTATAGAATAAATCTTTCAAGCAAAGATTTCAATTGGCAAAACAATTATTCTTCTAGTTCTTTAAGCTTTCTTTTATTTTCTTTATTTTTTACAAACTTGAACTTGGAGCCACTTTGGAGAGAATACAAGATTGTAACAACAATGCACTAGAGAAGAAATAAATTTAACAAATAACATGCACCAACAATTGTAAGTGCAACAAACCTTCTCTTTAAAATTTTTCAATATAATCTAAGTTTTATACAATCAAGAAAATGCAAATCCTTCGTCGTCCAAAAATAGATTAAAACTCTTCAAGAAAAATAGGGTAATTGGCTATCAATATGGTTATTATCAATTAAAGAAAAGGCTAAATCATAAAATTGGTTACTCCTAAAGGACAAAACAAGGTAGATAATAATAAAAGAAAAATAGAATAAAACAACTTGTCAAATCTAAGTTCCTTTGTCATTTTAATGCCTCTAGTAGGACAATGTGGTTTTAATATGAATAATAAAAGCAAGTTCTATAATTATCCAACTATGCATGATAAAACATAAAATAAGGAATAATATAGCATAATATAATTATATATTGCTCTTAAGCTCAAAAGCTCAAATTTAGGCTTAATGTATGTAATTAATATGCAAATTTCATTCAAATTAACTATCTCATTGACTATTAAAATATTGCTTATAAAAGCAAGTTCAATATAGCCTTCATCCTTTCAGATACTAATTTAACTTCATCATCAATAATAATCGAAAGTGTTTTAGACAGCTTTTAAAACTAAATTGTGATTTAAGTTAATAATAATGAATAATAAGGATTTTAATAAGCTTTTAATTAATTCAAAATAAAAAACTATCTTCAAAATTTTCATTGTTCCCTTCCCATACTTAAAATTGTACATTACCCCAACGCACTCGATAAAAGCATATAAAATATAAGATCAAAGAAAAATGAGAAAGGAACATTGATATGGTACTTCCTTGACAAAATGTATATGATTTTGAACTTGTCGTAATTTCCATCCCATATTAAGTACAATTATCCTTATAAAGGAAAAAAAAAAGACGATAAAGAAGGAAACAAGAAATATAAAAGGAAATAAATAGAAATGGAATAAAAAATAAAAGGTAAATAATATTGACAAATAAGAGTTTAGGAGGGTTAATCCCTTGTTAACTATTAAGACAAAAGAAAAATATAATACACAAAAAATGAAAAATAAAAAGGAAAGAAACAAAAACACCCTAATCAACATATTGGATTGCTCTATGTTCATTAGTCCATTTATGTTGCTTGAGTTTCCCCAGGTGGTGCCTCTGAAGTAACACGAGCATCTACTTGTTAAAGAGCAAAAGATGATATGGCAACCATAGTCAATAGAGGAGGTATCATGACTCTAAGGTGTCTTGCCATCTTAACCATCAGTTACTCCATCCATCTATCATGTGCCTCTTTTGATGTCTAGTCAAAATAGTATGCTACACTCCTAAGATTTCCCCCATGTATTTCTCTAATCAAGTAATCTTTGGCTGGTCCTGATGAGAAGATGGTGTTAGAGCCTAGGCGATCCTGCATTATACAATGAACATCCCAATGCTTAGCCCCTTTTATATACTACTGAGGGGAGTCTAGTCTTGATTGCTGCTCCTATATATTACGGCAAGCCCTATCCACTTCAATAGCTACCTGCTCGTCTTGAGCTCTAACGATTTTGTATATATCACCTACTAGTCTATGTCTCCTAGTCACCATATGCAAGGTTGATAAGTGTAAACTAAATCGTGTTTTAGGGCATAGTTTAATATATGTTTAGCCATTAATTCGATCATTTAGTATATGTTTAGGTTATAATTGTGTTAGTTTGTTAATTTTTATTGTTTTAAGTGTTTTAAGGGTTAGTACAAGCTTTAAAATAAATATTATGTTTTTGAGATACCTTGATGTGTTTACTAGTATTTCAGGGTTAACATCGAAAAGCAGAGAAGTTTTAGAAGATATTCAGGTCAAAACAATGGTTGTGATAGAAGCTCTAAGAATGGCCCATGATCGTGGCCTGCATGCCACAATCGTGACAAAAGGCTCAAATGTGAGCTACGATCATGTCTTGTAGAGCCACAATTGTGGCTTGCATTAGGCAAACATGCAAACACTTATGAATTTCACATTTTAAGGGACTTTTTAGACCTTTTGGACCTCGTAAAAGTCCTAAGGTTACCCAAAACATAAGAGACTATTTAAAGAACAACAAGAGAAGAAAGAAGAGTTCTTTTTTCATGCAGTCACTTTCAGAAACCCTAAGAGAGATAGAGGAAGAGAAAGAGAAAGAGAGGAGGAAGAGGAAGAAATAGGAAGAAGAAGTCGTCTCGATGTGCTTCTTAGATCAGGAGGTTTCTCGATACTGCTTCCTTCCCAGGTCATCCATTCTAAGTTTCTATTTCCTTTTTGTTTCAATTTTATTCATGTGTAAAGATGGGATGAATTATATGATAACAGATGGTAGAATGTTGATGATGTTCTAACTCTTCTTCGGGATTTTATTTTGATTTAATTATAATTTAATTGATTGTGTTTATTAGATGAATGTCGTGATTTGATTATTTCCTTGAATAATCCGGTAATAAACTGAGAGGGTGAAGTGAATGAAAAACAATTAAATCAAATTAATGAGAGTTAGCAATTTAATAGAAATCATGACAAAGCATACTGGTAATTATGCGGAGAGAGATCCCGTGTGATATTCCAATAGTTTATTAGGGTACTTCAGATCTAATTAGGGTTTTAGATAATTTTTGAATTGAGAGATTACAAATTTCATAATCCAATTAGGGGTTATAAATTATGGTTAATGGTTATAACTCGAAAGAGAGAGTAATCAGCCCTAGAGTCGTCTAGAACTGACACCCATTAACACATAATCAGCTAGGTTAGTATTAATGATAGCTAAAATCTCCTTTCTCATAACTTGGTAAATTTTTGGTTGATTTTCATTATGCGTGCTAGTTGCTCAATTGTTAATTCCTTCGTGTTTAATTTCTGAATTAATTGGTTGAATTCAATTCTCATATTTACTTCCCGTTGCTTTATTTATTTATAGTTTGTATCTTTTTAGCCTTAGAGTTTTAAGATTAGACTAATCCCCCTCCTCGTGGGATCGATAACTCTTATACTATAGTTGCGACTTATGCACTTGCAGTATTAGAGGGCTTGTAAATTTTAAAGCTCAAATGACATGATCAAGTTCTTGGCGTCGTTGTTGAGGAAGTGTATCGTTAGTTTAATTCTTGTAGTCTAAGGTATTTCACTATCTTTTGTGATTGTGGTACCCAATAATAAGAATAAGAATAAAAAAAGTATTGAAAGTGTAGGCAAAAAGTAAAAAACACATTGATTTGGACATCATAAGGTAGCAACGAAGAATCTAGAAAACTAGATATCAAGAAGAGATAAAAAGAACGATCATAGAGGATATATATTATAGGGAGAAAAGGACACTTGCAGATTTTAATAAGCCCCAATTTAGTTTAGGAAATAATCATCCTTGAACACGTACATTTTAAGGTGGTAGAACCACCCAAATTTTTATTGGTCTAACAATGTAAGTACTAACATAGGACATTAAGACCTATTAGGATTTCAACAAGATTAGTCTAGTTTATGAGATTCCAAATTGGACAAAATCATGAATAAACTAACAGATATGGAAGAGACCCAGAAGAGACTAGAAGAGCAATTTGATCAAGTAACAGAAAATCATGCCTCTTCTATTCACAACCTAAAGATTTAAGTGAGACAATTTTCCCGTGAATTTTGTAAAAGAAGTGTGGAAGACTCTCTGAGCAATATGGAATTACATCAATGAGAGCAATATGAGCCTATCATACTTAGAAATGGGGAAGAGTAAGAAAAACTAGTCAGAAATCAAGCTGAACCCCATCTTGTAGAAGACCAAGAGATGAAGAAAGAGGATAAACAAAAGAATGACAACCCTCTCTATTATTCCCTAGATCTTGGTATACCATGCTTAGACATTAAAAAACCAGGGTAGATGTTCATGAAGAGAACCTTATCATTCGGATTAGTGATGACTAAGCGATGTTCAATATGAATGAAGTATTAAAGAATTCGGAGGAGGGCAACTCATTTAGAAAAATTTATGTGCTTGAATCTTTGAAGGAATGAGAGGACTAAGAACAGTTGACAATGAGCATAAGTTTGAAAAAGCTATGGAAGTCTCTGTTCATGAGGTTAAAGAAGAAGAGGAGATGAGGGAGAATGAGGAAGAACCAAGATGAGAACAACTCACTCTGTTACTAGGCAAATTACTGGATTCAATAGACCATTTAGAGAGTTTCGTTATTCCCTATTTTATTGACAGTTTGTTAGTGAAAAGGACATTACTGAAATTAATTGGTTTTCTCAACTTTATCAATATTATCCTTTTGATCATTTTTGCAATTTGCAACTTACTTACAAGCTACAAAACTGATGTTAAATGAAAAGGGTGCAAGCAAGCTGTTCATAATTGATCCCGACTGAGTTTTCAATGATTCAAGGTCAAACTAATGACCATAAATTAGCAAGTTCAGTAGTTAGATTTAAATTTTTGTGTTTAGTTAGATTCGTTTTCAATTTTAAATAAAATTTTAATGATTTAAAATGATCTGGGATAACTATTTCTCTTACTCTTTTTAAGTGATTTCAAGGTAAGACAACAATCTCGAGCATCAAGTGGATTTGGTCTCAACACCTTACCATCATCACCTCTATCATAGTAAGGTTTTGTTTCTAACCCTTATTTTTTTGTAAATCTAGTCTTTATGTTTTTTAATTTTATGTTATTTCTTTCCATGTGTGTTTGTTTGTCTCCTTTTCACATTTAGGGCAATGTGTTGTTCAAGTGTGGGAAGGGTTCTGTGTTTTGCTTTGAGTGTGAATTTTGTATATTGTTATGTTAGTGTTTAGGTTGCATATTGTGAATTGTTTGAATGTATTGTTAGCTTAGATGGAATGAAATCGATTTAATTTTGAGCATAATATATTAGGTTATGAAGATTTATTATCTTGTGAAATTAGTGATCTGGGTTCTTTTGCTAAAATAATTAGGATTCAATGTTAGTTTATCACCCTATAAGTTGTTACATTCATTCATAATTTTAGATCTTTCGACTAAGTAGCGTAGCTAGTTTTTTTTCATGAAAATGAGTAGCTAAAGCATCAATGTAGGAATTCAAAAAAGTATTTGTAGATTTTAAGTAAATAACTATTCCTCTTGCCTTCAGGTTATGAATAGAGCTAGTAGCTAGTTAAGAACATGATGTAGCCGAGTAACTGGATTGACACGCATCACAAATGTATTCCTTCACGTCAAAAGGCTATAATGATGTTCCTTCCACACAAATTAATAAAAGACTAGGTCTATGTCCATAAAAAATAACAAAAAAAGAATGTTTTCTAATAAAAACCTACCAAACTTGTATGTAGCCTAATTTTTCATGAAAGTGAACTTAGGATTAGTTACAAAGTTTGAATGACCAAGTGTACAATTGAAAATCATAAATAAAATTGACATTTGGGTCTTGATTAATATGTATATTTAGTCTAGAGCTCATAGACACAGATTTTGCATGTTAATGATTTGGAATAACTTGAATAATTATGTTTAAAGTTAAATTTGTTTCACGAAGTTGAAGCCATTGTCTCATTATTGCATTGTGTGCATTGTGTGCTTTGTGATTTTGTCTTGTTTGTTATTTTATTTGTTTGAGGACAAGCAAATGTTTAAGTATGGGGTTGTGATAAGTGTAAATTGCATTGTGTTTTAAGGCATTGTTTGATATGTGTTTAGCTGTTAATTCGATCATTTAGTGTATATTTAGGTTAGAAATGTGTTAGTTTGTTAGTTATTTGTGTTTTAAGTGTTATAAGGGTTAGTATAAGCTTTTGAGCTTAAATATTATATTTTTGACGTACCTTGATGTATTTGTTAGTGTTTTAGGGTCAATATTGAAGAATAGAGGAGTTTTGGAAGACATTTGGGCCGAAACAATGACATCGTGATAGAAGCTTTAAGAATGGCCCACGATTATGGCCTGTATGCCATTATTATGATAGAAGGCTCAAATGTGAGCCACGATCGTGGCCTGCATTAGGCAGATGTGCAAACACTTATGAACTTCATGTTTAGAGGGACTTTTTTGACTTTTCAGACCTAGAAAAAGCCTAGAGTTATCCAAAACATAAGAGACTATTTAAAGAATAATAAGAGAAGAAGGAAGAGAGTTTTTTTGTGCAGCCACTTTTGGAAACCCTAAGAGAGAGAGGAAGAGAAAGAGAGGAGAAGAGGAAGAAAGAGGAAGAAGTAGCGATCTCGACATGCTTCCTGGATTAGGAGGTTTTTCGATGTTGCTGCCTTCTTAGATCATCCATTCTAAGTTTCTATTTCCTGTTTTTTCAATTTTATTTATATATAAAGTTGTGATGCATTGTATAATAATAAATGGTAGAATGTTGATGATGTTCTAACTCTTCTTCGGGATTTTATTTTGATTGAATGATAATTTAATTGATTATGTTTATTAGATAAATGTCTTGATTTAATTATGTCCTTGCATAATTCAGTAACAAATTGAGAGGGTGAATTGAATGAAAAATGATTAAATTGGATTAATGAGAGTTAGGCAATTTAATAGAAACCATGATAAATCATATTCGTAATTGTGCAGAGAGAGATCTTGTGTGATATTCCAATAGTTTATTAGAGTGCTTCAGATCTAATTAGGGTTTTGGATAATTTGTGAATTGAGAGATTATAGATTTCATAATCCAATTAGGGTTAACAGTTGTAACTCGAAAGAGAGTAATCAACTTTAGGATCATCTAGAACTAATGCCCATTAACACATAATTAGCTAGGTTAGCATTAATGATATGTAAAATCCCCTTTCTCATAACTTGGTAAATTCTTGGTTGATTTCCATTATGCATGCTAGTTTCTCAATTGTTAATTCCTTCATGTTTAATTTTTGAATTAATTGATTAAATTAAATTCTCGTATTTACTTCCCGTTGCTTTGTTATTTATAGTTTCTTATCTTTTCAGTCTTAGATTTTTAGGATTAAACTAATCCCTTTCCTTGTAGGATCAACACCTCTTATACTATAGTTTCAACCCGTGAGCTTACAATATTAGAGGGCTAGTAAATTTTAAAGCTCGAATGACACTATCAAAGTTCTTCATTATATCTAGCTTAAGGAGATCATGGTGCTAAGTAGCCTCATCAGAGGTAATTTGTAAAAGAATCCCATCTTCCTAGCCAAATGAGTCATATATGGCCCAATATAGATTGTTATAAAAATATTAGGTTAATATGATGTCATTTTTCTTATAATTGTCGGGCCTTAGGTTAGGTTGGGCGTAGGCAACTTAAGCTCGAGCCAAACCTAAGACCTGTCAACCTAGGCCTAGGACCAATTGCCATCTCTAGATTCCAGGATAGTTGGAGACACCTAAAAGGGAAAGAAACACAAGAAAGAAGCTACATATCACAAATAAGAAGATCAAAGGTGGAAACATTAAGATTAACTCTAACTTTTGAAATTTTCCAAATCAAGGTTTCAAACTGATTTCATTCTCTTCTCTTTCTCTACTTCATTGCCTTGTATGCCAAATCTAAATAGTTGCGCTTTGAACATGATTATGGATTGATAAATTTATATTAAAATGTTATTCTTGAATTGTTTTATATAACTTTTACCTTGTTGAATTCAATATATTACTATTATGTGATATTTGTTATTCTCATACTGATTTAAATCAAAAGATTGAATCCAATTATTTTTGTTAAGTTGCCTAACAATAGTTGGTATCTTAATAGACTTACAAATATCAGGTTAATAAGAAATTGAAGAGAGATCTTAATTGTGAGTTAATTATCTTTTGAATTTCTTCAAATCTAATTGAGTAGTTAGGAGTAGTTTTGAGAAATTGAGAGATTGCAGCTCAAATTTTATCTATTTCTCAAATTTCATCTATTTCAATTGGGACTACTTGAATAGATCTTGAGAGAGGGTAATCAAAGTCTTTGTATATTTAGGACCAAGCATAGTTGAATTCACAAGATGAAGGGAAGATAAAATAAGGATAAAATAATCATTAAGTTTCCATCATTGAGTAACTTCAATTTTATTGTTATCTTTACTTTTCAATATTTAAATTTTTACTTTACTTTAATTTTCATTTAATTCAATCTTTTGTTACCTTAGAAAAAGTGTAATTCAAATTTTCAGGTTACTATATTCAATCCTTATGGGATCGTTATCAGTTGTACTAAAATATATGACTCGTATGTTTGCAGTATAACTTAAAACTACAAATAAGTTTTTGACACCATTGTTAGGAAATTTTAGCATTTTATACAATTTGAATTCTTTTGATTTAAGGAGTACGACACTTTTTTTTTGTGTGATTTCAGGTGTATGAACACAAGATCCATAAGCAGCTTGAGTAATGAAAAGGATATCTAAGCTTTTGACATCAGCATGCAAAGGAGAAAGATTTAAAAAATGAGACCTTAAGAAGAAATAGAAATAACAATAGTAAAGGAACAAAATCAAAGAGAATAGCAAAGAGCCCTTATGAAATTTATGAGGCCATGATTTAATTCTAATCAATAAGGGATAACAAGACCACCAATCTAAACCAATACGTTCAAAATTAAACTAGCATTATTGAATATGCTGTAAACCAACAGTCAATTTTATGGTGTTGGACCTCGTTTTCGAAGCCCAACTATGGAACCATAAAACGTGAGCATATTCCAATGAAATCTCCTTAACCCTCAATAGTTCATCTTCATTCTCATAACATCTCAAAATTTTTCCCTATTTGATTAATTGATATGCGACAACCAATTCTTATGATCATGTCCCCAATCATATTATACTTGTAAAAATTTCTTCGAAAGCCATGGAGGGTTCACCGCGACGAACTATTGTTTTGCCACGACGAACAAATAGGATTCAACCAGATGACCCTTCAGGCAAAGTTCACCATGGTGCAGCTCCCATATTAGACCCAAGCATCTTTAGGGATAATTACGCTGCGGTGAGGTCAAGAGATTGCCATGGCGAACTTTACCTGAAGGGTCGTCTGGCTGAATCCCATTTGTTCGCTGCGGCGAAAAAATAGTTCATCGCAGTGAACCCTCCATGGCTTTCGAAGAAATTTTTGCAAGTACAATATGATTGGGGACATGATCATAAGAATTGGCTATCGCATATCAATTGATCAAATGGGGAAAATTTTTGGGTTGTTATGAGAATGAAGATGAACTGTTGAGGGTTAAGGAAATTTCATTGGAATACCCTTACGCTTTATGGTTTTGTAGTTGGGCTCTAAAAACAGAGTCTAACAGTTATGGTATTAGAGCGCTTAGGTTTAGTATCTTGCATGAGCATTTCGTGGTATGAGGAATTGAAAGTTTGTGGATATTTAAAAATAAGAGATATTACGTAGTCCGATATATTAGGCCCAAATTCAGCATTGGTGGTTATGTCAGTGAATTTGGTGACATAATTTTTGTTGTGGATATGTACTTGAATTAATATGGATGTGAAATTATATTCATTAATTGACTAAGAAGAAATAGAGACATAAGCGGAAATGAAAGATTTAAGATGTTTTATGCAAGTGGAATTGAAAGGGTTGAACTTAGAATTTAAAATGATTTTTTAATTACGATGATAAGAGTTATGATCTGATATAAGATTGTGATTAGTGAATATGATATTAGAATTTCAAGATGGCTGTGTGTCCATAATTCTAAATTGATTAAGAATGTATGTAGGGAAAATGAAATAATTGATAGTAATACATGTAAAAGTTCTCAAGGTTATGTCAACTAGTCATTATGAGTTCATATCCGATAATGTGATTACATTGGTGAATAATGTGATTAAGTACATGAGATCTATATTTGGATATGGTATAGGGAAGTCATCTATGATCCCTATAAATAAAATCATGAGATAAATAAGACGAATGCAATGGAAGTATGGTATAGGTGATTTTGTTTAAAAGGAAACTATTATGGAGGAGTAATTTTTGAATAGTCATAGAATATTTAGAGTTTGTTCAAAATCAATTGTGATTGAGGTATCATTAGTATGAGATATGAATTGGTGACCTACCGAAATAATTTTGTATAAGATGCAATGATCTTGATGGTACATACTAAAATATAAGAGTAAACAAATATGTCTGTTATTTCATTGAGTTTTATTATAAAGAATATTTTGATCATGTAAAGTGCGACAGAAATTGAAATTATTGAAATATCATAAACAGTTGAAATTGATCTTATTGAGGTATTAAGAATGGCTGAAACAACAATGATGAATATAGTTAATTGATAAACATTGTATGAACAATATAGATGATGACAACAAGAATCTTATTTCGAAGAAGAATTTCTTTGAATTAAGTTAAACAGACTAGATAGTTTATATTAAGGATGATCAATGAAAGAACAAATCAGAAATGAATATATAACGAGTGAAAAGTGAATATTGGAGTCATAACCCTAGTGGAGACCCAAGCATAAGAGGTAGAGTATATTATTGAGAATGTATGTATTTTGTTTGATGTAAAGTATCCAACTATGTGAGTGGATTCCTAAATTTGAGGAGACATTAATTTCTAAAATGATGAGTATATAGGTTCACCTTATATTCTGAGTAAATACGTTCGGGAGATACAAAATTGACCTGATGAATGTTTTACAAAAACAGGAAGTTAAGATTGAAAACAAATTGAAATGTGTGGATAAATTAGTATGAATGGGCAGACAGTAGAATAAGTCAATGTGAAATCAGAGGAAATCAAATGAATTGAGAAAATCATTTGAGAAAGGAAATCAATTGAGAAATTAAGAATAACAAGAGATAATATTACCTTATTGAGGAATCAGTTACTTAAGGAATTACAGGAACTAATCAGGGGCACATGGAGATTGATAATAATTGTTTGAGTTAACCATTTCCCCTTACAATACTATGGTATTAAAGATTGAAGTGATCTAAACAAAATTCGATGATATATTAAATGTATTCAAAAAGTTGGGAAGAATAGTTTGAATACTTGAGAAAGAACGTGAAATCGTATGAGTAATGAAGGTAAAGAGTATTTTGAGGAATTGTAACACCGATGTAAGTTATATCATTTAGATTTGGAAGTATGTAATATATGTTGATGTTTTGCACCAGAGATTAGGATGCAATCTAATGCAACAAGATAAAGTAATTTTGTATTCATAGAGACAATTAGGCCTCACGAGATGATTATTTGATGTATGAATTGAAACTTGCTATGATAGTGATTGTTTGAAAGTTGGAGACATTATAAGTATAGAAACATTTTGAAATATGCATATCATTAAAGTTGGAGGTAAATATTGAGATGAAAGAATTGAATATGAGACTGAGACAACAGATATAATTATTTGAAGGATTATGATATATAAATGAGTATTTCCTAGCAAGGCTAGTGCTATAATATGATGCATTGAATAGAAAATTCAATAGCAGTGTGTCACAAATTTAGATATTGAGGTTATCAAAATCTAGTGCAATAAAGAGCGCAAAATGTTAAATTAAACTCCGGGAAAATGATTAGTCATTGAAAATTTAAGATCAATTTCATATGAACAAAGCCCAGTTGAGGATTCAGGAATTGTGAATCTTACTAAGAAATTGAAAATGAATACGAATTTTGAGTTCGAATAGGAAAAATGATACTTGTGATTAAAATAAGAAGTATGTGTAATAGATAAAAATGATGGAGCAAAGAGATTGTTAGAAAAGTACAAATGGTAACTTAATCTATACATCTTAGTAGGAATACGTTGGAATATCATTTAGCGGCTAAGAATGTAGAATCAAGTGATTGAATGTTTGAATTGCCAACGGTCTTAACTGTCAGAGATATGCTTGAGGCTTATAGTTTGGAGTTCATAGGAACATGAGATCAATGTATAGTTCTATTTGACTTTAAGCCTTACAATCATTATCATAGTGATTTCATTAGAATAATGTATGAGGAGTTAGATGACAAAAAGAGTCGTTTTCTCTTGCATTGTTATGATTAAGGCCAAAAAAATGGTTGAAGGCCAAATTGATTAGAGAGGTAGTTAATAAGTGAAATCGATTAGTATTATAAATTAAGTGATTCAAGAAAGATAAATGAATTAGGTGGATTCACGTCAAAGACATGGAATATAGTGAGATAAACATAAGAGTTAAATGTATTGATACTAAAGAGAAGTGAACTATGAAGCAAAAGATTAAATGTTTCTGAGAGTATCACATTTCCAAGGTGTGTGTTTACATTGAGCACAAGGGGTGCTCAGGCTAGGATAAAGAATCAAATAAGCTTGAATTGTATTGGTCCAAATGAAGTTACTAAGAATTGGACCATTGACTTATGAGTTAGTATTACCAACAAAAATGTGTTATTGTGACTATGTTAAGAAATATTGATATGATAGGATATTGGTGTTATCGACACAGGAAGTGAAAAAAATTTGGTGAGTGATGTAAAACATAATGAGGAATTGAACTAGTTAATAAAGTGAATGACCAAATAAGGGATTGAAAAACCGAGTGAGTCTATTGACTATAGTCATTTGAAAGAAATTATTTGAGGGATCAAGTTAAATGGGAAACGGAGGAACATCCTACCTTCTTGATCAATCAGATAAGAATTTCAAGGATGAAATTTTTTTAAGAAGGGGAGAAATGTTGGCCCTTATTTTTTTTTATTTATTAAGTATGATTTAAATGAATTATGAGTTGTTGATAGATTAATTTTTGAAGTTAAATTGTTATGACAAGGTTAGTAGGATTTTATGACATGGGTAAATTGATGGAATTAAAGTATTAATGTTGTAAGATTGTATAAGGGCATTTGTAACAAGAAGCTTAAGGTTAAAAGGTATAAGGCTTATATTGGAGGGCAAAAGAGACATTGTATGATTATTAAGAGTATAAGTTAGAGGAAAAAAAATTATTGGTTTGTTTGAGAAAAGGGAAGCATGAGAATAGAAGAAGAGAGAAGAGAAAATCTAAGGTTTGGAAAATCTTGAAGAGTTTGAAGATTTTGAAGCTTCAATAAGTAAGTTATGCTTTAAATTTCATGGATTTAGTTAATTGAAACTCAAAAAAAGTTGAATATGGATAGAAAGTTGTTGATGAATGATATAGGCAAGTGTTCTCTTTTAGGGTTAATGATCAAATGTAGTTTATGAATTTGTTTGGAGTGATATTGGGTTGAAATGAAGTAAAAGAGATGGTTTAGGTTTGAGATGGGTGGTATATGAAAGAGGGGAGGTTAAAAGGTTGAAAATGTAGCAAAACACGCTTTCGGAATATGTTTCTAGACAAGTTCACCGCGACAAATTCTAATTTTCGTGCATAGAACATGTTTTGATATTTTGAGTATAACTTTTTTTTGTAGTTGTTCAAATGAGAAGATTTTTAATTTGGAGTAAACTAGAGACATAGGGCTACACGTTGTATGAAGAAATCAAGTCTCAATTCAGTCTCCAGGAATTTCAATTTTTGGATCGAAGTTAAACATAGAATATTGTTTCAGTATAAGCACAGTCCAAAATTGTTTGGGATATAACTTTTAGATTACTGAATCAAATCAAATGATTTTGGAGTCATTAGAAACTTAAGACAATGGGGAAACATTGTTTTAGAAGAAAGTATTATCAAATTTCTTCATTTACCTAATCATAAATTAGAATTCCTATTGAATGGAATTTTTGGCTACTGTTAAAGGAAATCAAGGAAGATAAGAGGAGCAAAGGATGAGGCACCTTTGAGCAAGTCTTTAAGTAAGGAAATCAAGGTTGGTTACATGTTTATAATTGAATAATGAGCCATGACTATGTTTTCAAAGGAAAGAGAATTAAATGTTTTCAATTGCTTTATAATTGTTGCATTATTGCTTTTGAATGACTTGAGAAATTGGTATATGAATTGGGTTGATGAAAATGCATGTGACATATTTCATGTTTAAGGATAATTTTGTTTCTGAACTATTCCTGTGTGTCAAAATGTTAAGGCAATCATGTTTTCAAAAAAAGTTCCTTTTGGGCAATATGTTTTGCAAGTCATAAAATACATGTTATGTAGGTTTGTGGTGGTCCCCAAAGTTAAATCAAGTGCATTTCGACAAAAGACTTCTCTCGCCTGCCTGCTAGTGGTATGGAGCTCCTTCATGGACTTCAATATGTTCACGACTACGCAAAACTATTATGTGGGATTGCGTTAGTACGTTCTGTTCACGGCTACACAGGACCCTTAGAGGAAATATGTAGTACGTTTTGTTTTGGATCCACCCAAACCATTTTGATATGCTTATGTGCTCATGATATGTTTGACAAGATGGATGCATACATGATTTGTACTATTGTGACTTGTTTGACAAATTGAGAATTTCATGAAATAAGTGTTTTATGATTTTTAAATGCGAAATTACAATGGTTATGAAAAGGTTCAATGAAAATGAGTTTTATAAAAGGGTTTTTGCTTGTTTCTTAATTATAAATTTGTTACCCACGAGCCTTAAGCTCACCCCCTTTATCCATCTCATCTTCAGGTAAAGAACATGAGATCGAGTGAAAGAGGGTCAAGGCATCCCTCCAAGTTGCATATTTTTGTATTTTACGCTAGATTTTGTAACAATGAGGCTTTTAGTTGCATTTTAAGTGTTATTAGTTCAAGTATCTTATGTATTTTGGGATTAGGAGACATTGATGTATTGTGGTTTGAAATGCCATTACAGCTTTGTAAAAACTGTTATCTTTTGATGTTAATAAATTATGAATTATGTATGGATGCCATTGAGTCGAATATGAATTTGCGTATGGATAAGGTTGAGTTGAAATTAGGGATACTTAAGGAAGTAATTGATTTGAGATGATGAATTTTTGAACAGGAATTGTGGTTACATATAAGTAAGATGTATTATGGAAAAAGAAAGATAGGAAATTGTGAAGGATGAGAATTAGTTATAGTAGTGAATAAATTGAGTAAAGATTTGAGAATTTGATGAAATAACACTGGTAATTGAATTGTCATGAAATGATGATACCTTAAGGGGAGTGAATTCGGGACAACTTAGAGTGAAAATAAGGATTGGATAGATGTAGAGACCTAGGGAAGGCTATTGAGTGAACCCTTCCTGAAAGGTCTTATTATGACTAATTGTGCATCTTCGCCACAGCGAAGTCAATCTTCTTGCCGTGGCATAGTTATCTCGAGAGATGCTTGGGTCTACTATGGGAACTTTGCCACGGTGAAGTCAAGAGTTCACTGCGGCGAACTTTACCTGAAGGGTCGTCTGGCTGAATCCCATTTGTTCGTCGTGGCAAAACAATAGTTCGTCGCGGTGAACCCTCTATGGCTTTCAGAGAAATTTTTACAGGTACAATATGATTGGGGACATAATAATAAGAATTGGTTGTTGCATATCAATCGATCAAATAGGAAAAATTTTCGGGATGTTATGAGAATGAAGATGAACTGTTGAAGGTTAAGGAAATTTCATTGGAATATGCTCACGCTTTATGGTTCCATAGTTGGGCTTCAAAAACGGGGTCCAACATATGGACCATCCAATAAAGATCCTAATGATCATCTCACCAACTTTTAAGAGATTTGTGAGACGTTCAAATATAATTGGTTATCAGAAGAAAGAGCTAAGATGAGACTCTTTCCTTTCACATTCAAAGATCGAGCCAATGTTTAGTAGAACTCACTAAACCCAGAGAACACCATAATATAGGAGCAACTGGTGCAAGCCTATCTAATTAAGTAATTCCCCTTAACAAAGACCACTAGACTTATAAAGGAAATCACAAATTTCCACTAAAGTGATAGGGGTCTTTATCTGAAGGATAAGAGTGATTTGAAGAATTGCAAAGGAGCTGCCCACATCATAAGTTGCCAATGGAGTTCCTTTTGTATACGTTCTACAATGGAGTGAATCCACCCATGTGAGGCATCATAGATGTAGCAGCTGGTGGCTCTTTAATGAGGAAAGCGGTTGAGGTATCATATGATCTATTAAAAGAAATGGAAATTGTCTATAGATATTGAAAAGAGTAAATAGCAGCTGACCTTTAGGGCAATTCAATATGAATTTGAAATATGCAAATAAGAATGCCATTTTTAGTTGATTGCTTCTTAGTAGAAAACAATAACATGAAGTAACTCAATATTTTGGGAGAACAATATGGTTGGGGAGGTAATAGTCCTTACTCTAATACTTACAATCCTAGGAGGATGAACCACCTAAAATTTTCTTGGTCTAGCAATATAGGAAGCCCAATGATAGCATAGGGCCCACCAAAATTTCAATAAGATAGGCTTGGTTTATTAAAATCAAACATGGAAAAATTGATGGATGTTTTGAATTCCAAATTGTAAGCCAAGATGAGAACCAAAAGAGGATGGAAGATAAATTTGACCAAATTGTTAGGAATCATGTTTCTTCTATCTATAATTTGGAGTTTTAGGTGGGCCAATTGGTTAATTCATTGTCTACATAAAATGGGGGGAGTCTTCTTAGCAATGTAAAATTAAATCGAAGGGAGAAATTGAAAATCATCACACTTAGGAGTGGAAAAAAGTTAGAAGAACCTACCTAAAAGGAAGTTGAATCCCACCATGGAGAAGATCAATAGAGAAAGGATATGAAAGATGATAAGAAAGAGGAAACATATTATATTCCTCCTCCAACATATGTACCAAAAATTCCATTTCCACATAGGCTACAAAGGCACCAAATGGATGCATGATAAGTGTAAATTGCATTATGTTTTAGGGCATAGTTCGATATGTGTTTAGCTGTTAATTCAATCATTTAGTATATGTTTAGGTTATGATTGTGTTAGTTTGTTAATTATTTATGTCTTAAGTGTTTTATGGGTTAGTACTAGTCTTTGAGCTTAAATATTATGTTTTTGAGGTACCTTGATGTGTTTGCTAGTGTTTCAGGGTCAACATCAAAGAACGGAGGAGTTTTGGAGACATTCAGGCTGAAACAATGGCCTACAATTACGGCATGTTAGGTCACGATCGTGATAAAAGCATTAGATTTGGCCCACGATCATGGCATTTTCCCAAGAAATGGCCTACGATAGTTGAAAATTTTACAAATTACCTTGCCTTTTATGGAAGATTTTGAGAGGATAACCAAGTATGTGAATTTTTTTTAAAGGAATCTTATTGAACAAGCCGACTTAGGAGGACAACTAAATAGTCTTCATGATGGAAAGTTACAACTCTATAATTACCAACCACATGCCCTCAAAATTGAAAGATCCAGAGAGTTTTACTATACCCTATGTAGTTGGTGTTGGATCGGAAAAAAAAAACATGCTTTGTTTGGAAAAACAGTAGATTTCAAAACTTTTAATAAATCATTACTTGCAGCGGAAGCAACAAATCCAAATCAACATGCCAATCCATACATGATATGGTATAAGGATAATAAAATATAAACAAGATCAGGAGTATTACCGACTCCTTCGCTACAACTTTAAATCCTCGTTGCGCTATCCTCTCCTTCTTCGTGTATCCAAATCCTTTGCCTTTGACTCTTTTCCTTTAATAATCTACTTTCTCCTTGTTATAGTATCCTCAACCAATTAGATTTACCACATGTTCTTTAAGGACAATTAGGTTAACAAAATCCTTTGGTGGGAAAGGAGAAGAAATGTTTGGAGGAGATTTTCTTAGAAGAAGAAGAAGAAAAATTGAAACTCTTTCAATTGGTATTTTCGATTCTCTCTTTAATGAAAGGAGAGAAGGTGTAAAGAACATGCAAGAACTCTTTCTTGCCTACCAATTTCGTATATGCATGGATGGAAGAAGAGAGAGGCATCAAATGCATCACTTCTTTCATTAATCACTCATAAAATAGCCAATAAATGAGATTATCTTCATTTATCTTTATGATGGCTATTTGAAAAGACCATAGACTAAAATTCAATACCCAATTTCAGTTTTGCAAAGAAGAAAGAAGGAAGATGATCCATCTAATGTACATCTATCATCTTTAATCTAATGAATGCAAATAGGTTACAAGCCAACATTAAAAGACAACCATTAAACCATTTAATGGTAAGTTCATAACTCCATTTAATGATGATTAACCATAATAAAGACCATCTTTATTTAGCATTTTAATGTCAAATGTGTGGTTACACATTTAACCTAGGAATAACCGAAATTGCTATCTTCTTCTTTTAAAAAAATTGTTTTAATATAATTAATCTAATTAATTACATTAAACCAAAAACCAAGCCCATTACTAAATGTACATTTGGACTTCTTTAATTAGATCAAGCCCAAGATTCAATTATGGGCTTCTAATTAACCTCCATTTATATTTCTTACTTAGCTTGATAACCTTCCTTAAAACCAAGTGGAGAATCTTATTGGACTTTGATAATTCAAGCTCTAATAAGCCCAGAATTAATTCAATCTCATTGGAATTAATTCTAGCTTATTAACTAAATGTCATTCCACTAAAGACAATTAATTGAACTCTTGAATTATTAAATATTATGAGAATATGTCCAATCGCAAACCCTATTTAGAACCTTATTATAGCCATCCGCACAACAAAGGGTTAAATTACCGTTTTGCCCTTATGTTGGTTTTTCCTTCTAGATCTCTCATTTTACTTTATATGGTGATTAACACATAAGATCTCATCTCAGTGTTAAGACTTGATGGGTAGCTAGTCCATCAAACAACTGGCGCCAGTTTAATCACCAAATCTCCTTAAAACATCTAGAAGAGATGATAACACTATAAACTCTTTATCTGAGTGAATGTTCCCTGATACATGTTTCAATTAATAATTCCAACATGCATACTTCGGATTAATACTCTGTAAAAATCCATTCCGATCATATCAAGAATTATAATGAAACATATATGAGTTCACCACTCATCAAGATTATGGTTCATAATAAGCGAATGCTTAAGTTGTATGTTTTAAGATTAAAGTAACGGCCCACTTTATTCTTGAAAACATACTTGATTCCAGATTCATTTAATAGTGTCATTATCGATAGTCAACTACCATCATGATATGAAACTCATCATTCCCTTGAAGTAAACTCCTTTACTTATATTGAGATAAATCGCAACACTATAGATCTAAACCATAATCAGCGACAAACTTGATTATTCAACCGTGAATCAATTAATTGATTCTAATAATATACATGTTTCCCATACATCTTTATGTATATGTATGTTACTTACAAAGAATCTTGGTACCTTATGACCAGATATATAATGCTCATACAGATAAAACCAAACTCTTTTGTTTTATTAATAATAAATATTTTCATTACAAAGCTATGAATCAAGAAGATAAAGTTACATGTAAACACACTTGCTTTCAGGAACTATATTTGTAACACCCACTCCGAAAGTGACCCAACCCGATATCGTTGGTGATATCCGAGTCCGTGCCCGCGAGGGTGGCGATTACATCATCGATTAAAACTCAAGTATACTTTTTTTTGGAAGCCATTGATTCCACGTTAGCGGCAAAAACAGTAAGTAACTAACACCCATGTTCATAATAAACCGGTTTGATTATTACGGTCATCCGAGAATAATTTACAATCATCAATGAGTAAAACATTAAAACCAATATGGGCTCGAGAGAAATATAAAGCATTGTTATACGGTGATTGCGGAACACAATTTGATAAGACACTAATGCGGACACGGATGATCCCGACCTCTATCCTTTATCGCCTACAAGAGACATACTCCGTGTCAAACGGGTATTCTTCAAGACCTGAAAAATAGATGCAAATTTTGGGTGAGTTTTGCGAACTCGGTGAGTGACCATCATCGATGGTCCATCCAATCACATAACATATAACACATACTTTCATTTTCCATTAAGTCACATGTCATATTCCCTATCATACCTCACATTCACATACGGTTTCATATTTTCATTATGTCGATACAATGTCATCTTCAATATAATCAAATTGATCATTCAATCAAGTTTATCATTCCCATTCAACACACAATGTCACATTCCCATTCAATACGATGTTGCGGTCCCATTCAATACAAGTAATTCAACCAATCACATTCCGCATAATCAAATCAATCATGTTATGCATATGTGCATGAAACCCACTTTCCATTTAATTACTTTGTTATGACCGAGTGTCTAAACTGTCCGTACCAATAGATATCGGGCTCATTGAAGCTGTCCCATATAAGGCTCATTGTGAATCGTCCCATAAAGGGCTCATTGTAAATCGTCCCATAAAGGGCTAATTGTAACCGTCCCATAAAGGGCTCATTGTCGTTGAGCCCGAGGCTCGATTCGAGATTCGAGCATGAAGCTCTTTACTCATTGTTGACTACTCTGGTCACAACTCTCATTATCTTTCATAAATTCATGCAGTGGAATGTCTTATGCATATTTGCATGCACTCACCAATCATAGTTACTATCATCGGACCGTAGTCCCAAGATTCGACATCAATTAAGAAGTCACATTTCATTTATGTGCAATTATGCATGCAAGACATTTTAACAATCTCAATATATACACCTAGGTCATCCCATTCACATTCAAGGAGCACTTCAATAACGCAATTCCAAATACTTAATTACTCATGGGACCTCCCATCGGAACCCATATTTAATCACAATTAATAAAATAAATCAATACTCATTCAACATATAACAAAAGCAAATAACCAATAAATAAGACCATCTAGGTCTACTCACGATATTCTCAGATTTGCATTGGTTTCCAACTTCGACAATGCCCGAGTGCGGACATTTATCCCGACTACAAATTTATGCCATATGCACATATTAATCACTTTGCATTCTCATTCATGCACAAATATAGAATAAGGACAATGCATGTTCATGATATTCGGCCTTAATCCAATTTTTTTCAACAATAAAATCCGTAAAAAATTAGAAATTCAATGGCTGACGGTGCAATTCGGACCTCTATAGGTCCCCAATTAAACAAAATAAATGATTAAAGGCTCCGTTACCGGGCCACGTCAATTCCGTCCAAAATTCCCAATTTCTCACAAAATGAAATTAAATATTCTACTGAATCCGATGCCTCAAGAATCAGGTCAATCGGATGTGGACGGAAAAGAAATTGACAAAAGAAACAATTAGGCCAACTAATAAAAAAATAAAAATATAGATATATATAGCGCGCCTCATGGGCGACATGTCGCCCACGCGAGGCCGACTCTCTTCCTTCGTCATGAGGGCGAGGAGTCGCCTCGCGAGAGGGCCAATCTACCTCGCCTGAGGGCGAGGAGTCGCCCTCGCGATCCCCATGAGGTTCAACCTCACTTCATTCCTTTTTTTTCCTATTTCCAATCCAAATTTCCAACAACAATAACTCTTAGCACACAAATCGGAAAAATACAAACCATAGCT
Source organism: Erythroxylum novogranatense (assembly GCA_029891385.1). Classification (NCBI taxonomy): domain Eukaryota; kingdom Viridiplantae; phylum Streptophyta; class Magnoliopsida; order Malpighiales; family Erythroxylaceae; genus Erythroxylum; species Erythroxylum novogranatense. Next base: position 51,918,347 of record CM057231.1, read on the forward strand.
TGTTGGAAAGATAATGAAAAGCTCTACCATTCTCATGAAGACCATAAAAATCAATTTCACTCTTAAGGGTGTCAAAAATCCCTTGAAAGCTACTGCCTACTCAAATCCCATTAAAACAGAACAGTACATTTCAAATTCCTTAACTCTCTGATTCTTCAGCCAAAAATTACCACATAAATATGCTCAATAAGTTCACAATGTCATCTACAACTTTCATGAACAACCCAAAATCAAATTCCATTGCTAAACAAGTCAATTAATTCAGTCAATGTTGCTGTCCCTGAAATCATTCAATTTGAGCAGTAAACTTATAACAAGCATAACTCCCTGTACACAAGTCAGAAAAATCTGAACTTTATATCCCTGAAAAGATAAATCCTTGAACTTCAATTTTCATGAAGAACTCAATTTCCAATTTAATTTCTAACCATTTCAAAACTGTCATGCAAGTTACTGCCATGATCAGCAATTCCTAACCTAATGCAGGATCAGTTTTTGCAAAATCATAACTCCCAACTCTGACCTCTAAAATTTATATGCCATATTTCATTTTCAAGATAATGTCTTCCTCTACAACTTTGCAGAAGATCACTCACACCAATTCAATCCACAAAAAGTGCTAAAATTGCTCCCATGCAGAAAGCTCACAAAATCAACACTTTAACTAGGTTTCTCCAAAAAGCATAAAACCAATCAATAGTAATCAGTTCATATCTCCCAATATACAACTCGAAAATTAGCAAGATCAGTGGTAATGGAAATCTAACTCAATAAGCATCAACTTCCATGAAGACCATTCTCCCTAATTCCATCTCAATTAATTTAGAAAAATCAGCAAAACTAGTAGATCATTGGTTCGGTTACTGTTCACAGACACTAAAACAGGAACTTTCAAGCAACTTTTCAACCTTTTAGAGTTACAATTTAACAACACCTATTTCACACAAAATTGTAGCCAACAAGCTCAAGTTTAATTGGGCACAAACCGCACCCCATTTGCTCACCTACACAATGAGTTATGATCAAATCAGTACAGTAGGTCAAAAATCCATTTTCCAGCTTTCATCTTCAACTAAAATCCTATCACTTCTAATACCAATTCCACATGCCTAAGCATCCTAGTCACAAAAGAATTAAGCCAGTATATCATCATAAATCATGATTAATGACCAATACACACCCATCAATGCATCTAACAACTAAGGCATAAATTCATAATCAAAGCATCACTAAAGCTTAATTGAAAACTCACCTACTTAAAGCTTCCACTCTTCACTTCTTTCTTTGCTAGTTTCTCTAACAACCTCTTCTAACCCCATGCAAGGGTAAGTTCTCCATGGCAAGAAAGTAACTTGTTTACAAGAAGAAGCTCTTTAGGTGGGAGGAAGTAACTTAAAAAGTAGAAAAAAAATTGATGGAGATGGAAGGAATGAAGATTTTCGGATGGGGAAGGAACAAATGGGTAAAAACTCTTCTTTTTATCCCCTTTCATGTGAAGCCACCGAAATGACAAGGATAGGAAGAAGACAAAAGCATGACAACTCTTTAGGACACTTGGCAAATGGGAGGAAAAGACAAAATAGAAATAAAACAAAATGATGGATAGGATTTAGAAATCCTACTACAATTTGACATATTATAGTCCAATGACCCTAATTTCAATTCCGAATAATATACCCAATATGACGGTGCCATTGGGTAGCAATTTTGCTACCAAAAATCGATCGTTCGCCACTTGGCGATTTTTTTCCGTCTCAAAATTTTCTCGAAAAATTCGAAAAATTCTGAAAATCCTTAAAATATAAAACACTCAATGACGCACTCGAATAATTTTCAAACCCAATAACCACGTTAATCGCAATAGAATTACATTAGGCACGAAACCGGAATATCATGTATGCATGCACATGAAGTTCATGTGCACAATTGTGACTATGTAGCAATCCTATTATGCGTGAGCGGTCCCATGAAATCCCAATCTAGCACATCCTATACCAATTTACTATTCTACCCTTCCGGTAGGGGTGGGATGTTACAATTCCCCTCCTTATAAAAATTTCGTCCCCGAAATTCTCGGTCAACAGTTCACTATGACCGTTATCAAATGACCCTACATGTCCCATACACTATTCCGAATAATGATTCATTTTCGAAAGGTCACAAGTAACTACATTTAGTCATTGTTCGGTCACTTCTTTGGCTAATTCACGAGAGACGACTCAACAATCTTTGTCGGTTGGCGATCTCACTATCTTAACTATCTCACTTGCCAATTCCAGAGTAACCACTACCTTTAGTTCCGATGCTATGAATCAGTTCATTTTATTTTATTTTATTTTATTTTTCAAACCTGTTCACTTATCATATTTTCTCAATCCAATACCTTTTTCGCCAGTAACATGTAAACTAATTCGTGTTCCACTGATACCCCTTTTTATCACTTCTGAGTACATCTTGTCCAGGTGATACTTATCATAACCTCCTTTATCTCGTCCCTGACGACTCACTTTCCTTCGGTACCAATACAGTGACATTTAGATCCATTTCGCTATAACCAGTGATAATCTACCTAATGCAATCATTCTTTATAATCCATTGTCTCTCTGTTCAAATTCAACTCTCTTTAGACAATTCACTGTGCAGTGTAGCAGTATATTCCTACAGTAAATCAGAACTCTATAACACGATCATACTCAAGCATTTTTCCTGTTGAACATTCAACTTTAATCAATAATCACTTCATTCTATACCCACAATTATTCAATTTCACTTTTCGCATATGATTACTAGAATGTCTAGCTTCGACTGTTCAATTTCTTTGCTCATCAATTCCTTTGTTCAATCCCGACACATGCTTATTATTTTTTTTGAATCATTCAATACCATTCTCCCGATTACACTTGACTCTTCAGATTCAGGATGGGAAACAGTAGTTTGCTTCCTGAACTAGTAACCTTTCTTACCTCTATCCAGTATCACTAGATCTACAACCTTAATTTTCCAGTAACACTTCATAATTACCCGATAATCTACTTAACATTCTTTGAAAAATCCCAATATCTATAATTGATCTGTTCATTGCAGCATTATCTGTTCACTATTTGAGCTTAGTAGTCAGAATTATCTGTTTATTTCAGTAGTCATTTATGCCCGTCTTTTTCCTCGAATAAGCACAGTGTATCCTTATAGGAATCTAAAATCTCCAAGGCTTTAAACAATTTCGATCATAAAACCAATACCATTTATCAAAATCAATTCAATTTATCTTATACCGTTTTAACATATTGTCTCATTTCATCTCACACTGCCCACTCTCCAAGGATATGCTTATCATCAGTATCAAATTCCTCAATTATACATAAAGTATATATATATATAACACTACATTACGTCATTGTCAGTTTTCCTTTAGGACTTTTTGTCTCTATTCATTTTCTCTTTTCAATTGATTTTCATCATCCACATCGATGTATGCCAATACCTAGTCATCCGTCTTGGACCTCCATAAATTTCACTTCATTTGAGTATTTCACTTCACGATTCGGGACTATTTTATTCTTAGTTTCAAATCTAGATTTTCCAACAGTTTTACATCACATATGGAGCTCTATTCACTTCACATTGCACTAAAATCATCTCAAATTAAAATTTCACTCATGTTATTGGATACTTTACATTTCCATATACACAATCTGAGATAACTTCAGTAGTATGAGATATGACTCAATTTCACTTTTAATTTTGTCCATATATCTTTCCGTTAAACCATTAGTCTTGCTACCATCTTAATCTGTTCACGAAAGTCTCATCACCAATTAGTGTCCCTAATTGCTTTAACTTTACGCACTATCTCGGTCGTAACAATTTTATGCCATAATTTAAAAGATCGTAACATTCCTTGACTAAGGTTAGTGTGACAATCACCTAAACACTTTCTTTCACACTTATTCAAGAATCTATACCTCAAAGCATTTTATCCGAAACCAATTAGTAACCTATACAATTCAGACTTCCATAAGACTCCTTTCCGTTTATGCTAATTCTCAAATAAATAAATGATGCCATAATCATTTCTCATTTCCTCTCATAAAGGTACATTCGGTCCTCCTATGTCTTACTTTAACCTAATTTAAACTTTACATTTATAACCACTCATAGAAGCACATATTTAATCATTCATCGATCATTTCCTCCATGATTTCCATGTATCTTTCACATACATTTCATTAATCATGATCAATTTTCTTGTCCAATAGGTACTCCAACGGTAAATCGACTTGAATGTGACAACTCTTTTCATATCACTATCATTGTTCCATTTATTTATTTATTTTCATTTCCTTAGTTTCATTCCCATAGTATTCATGTGTCAACTTGACCTTTTAAGGTCATATCCACTGGCTTATACAATATCATCTCCTTATTGCTACGTATCTCTTTATTTTCCTCAAACAATCTATAATAGGGCATTCATAGTCCCCAAAATACGACAAAATCGTTGATACAACTCCATTGTATCTCTATCTATTTACCCATCCAATTACCATTTCAGATCTATATACATCTTTTCAACCAAATCTAGAATTTCTCGATACACAATTAGTAGAAAATTGTCGATCTGTCTTTTCCTTACCATCCTTTGATACTAGTTTCCAAACTCTAAGCACAATATTAGATAACCATTTCAGTCTCACGCTTAGGTGCTCATAATCATAACCGCTTCCCCAATTCATTTGGTTTATCATACACTTTTATCTCACCATTTCTACTTTTCTTACCCTACTAGGCACTTTGCTCTTTCAATTCTTTCAGTTCTAGGTAGATCGTTACTGTACAATATTGACCTTATTACAATCTCGCTATCTTCATCTACCTATGATATCTACGATATCAAACACAATTGCAGCACTCAATATCCTTTGATCGGATCATCTACGTTTTACTCGGCCCAATGTTTCCCATTTCATCGCATATACTGATGAGCTCTAATTACTTCGTCATCCCGGACTTTTAATCACACTTAGCCTACTATAACTATTATGCTTCTCCTATCTCCAATGACCTTTCCAAATTCTAGACATATTCATTTTTCATCACCATAATATTGCCATTTTAATCCGGAATTCATTAATATCACTTCTTTCCTTAATCGGCCTAGCCAACTGACCATTCTAACCACAAGACAATATCAATCTCCTTATCCAATTTTCCTTTTCCTTTCCTAATTTCTTATACACTTCGGGGTTCATCCTTTAACATAGTCTCATTTTTTCTCACTTAATCACTTGACACGACGCACACGTAGGATTTCTACCGTGCGACTCAAACTAGGGATCGATTACCACGATGCGCAATAACACGAATCAAATGCATGCACCCTATGTTTTGATGTGCTCGGATATATTACGTACTCATTGGGCTCGATACCACCTAAATGTAACACCACTCCCGAGTGACCAACCCGATATCGTTGGTGATATCCGAGTCCGTGCTCCGCGAGGGTGGCGTACTACATCGATCGATTAAAACTCAAGATACTTTTTTTTGGAAGCCATTGATTCCACGTTAGCGCAAAAAAGCGAAGTAACTAACACCCATGTTCATAATAAACCGGTTTGAGTTATTACGGTCATCCGAGAATAATTTACAATCATCAATGAGTAAAACATTAAAACCAATATGGGCTCAAGAGAAATATAAAGCATTGTTATACGTTGATTGCGAACACAATTTGATAAGACACTAATGCGGAACACGGACTGATCCCGACCTCTATCCTTTATCGCGCCACAAGAGACATACTCCGTGTCAAACGGGTATTCTTCAAGACCTGAAAATAGATGCAAATTTTGGGTGAGTTTTGCGAACTCGGTGAGTGACCATCATCGATGGTCCATCCAATCACATAACATATAACACATACTTTCATTTTCCATTAAGTCACATGTCATATTCCTATCATACCTCACATTCACATACTGATTTCATATTTTCATTATGTCGATACAATGTCATCTTCAATATAATCAAATTGATCATTCAATCAAGTTTATCATTCCCATTCAACACACAATGTCACATTCCCATTCAATACAAGTGTTGCGGTCCCATTCAATACAAGTAATTCAACCAATCACATTCCGCATAATCAAATCAATCATGTTATGCATATGTGCATGAAACCCACTTTCCATTTAATTACTTTGTTATGACCGAGTGTCTAAACCGTCCCGCACTCCAATAGATATCGGGCTCATTGAAACTGTCCCATATAAGGCTCATTGTGAATCGTCCCATAAAGGGCTCATTGTAAATCGTCCCATAAAGGGCTCATTGTAAACCGTCCCATAAAGGGCTCATTGTCGTTGAGCCCGAGGCTCGATTCAAGATGTCGAGCATGAAGCTCTTTACTCATTGTTGACTACTCGGTCACAACTCTCATTATCTTTCATAAATTCATGCGATGGAATGTCTTATGCATATTTGCATGCACTCGATCAATCATAGTTACTATCATCGGACCGTAGTCCCAAGCATTCGACATCAATTAAGAAGTCACATTTCATTTATGTGCAATTATGCATGCAAGACATTTTAACAATCTCAATATATACACTTAGGTCATCCCATTCACATTCAAGGAGCACTTCAATAACGCAATTCCAAATACTTAATTACTCACCGGACCTCCATGCGGAACCCATATTTAATCACAATTAATAAAATAAATCAATACTCATTCAACATATAACAAAAGCAAATAACCAATAAATAAGACCATCTAGGTCTACTCACAAGATACTCCAGATTTGCATTGGTTTCCAACTTCGACAATGCCCGAGTGCGGACATTTATCCCTGACTACAAATTTATGCCATATGCACATATTAATCACTTTGCATTCTCATTCATGCACAAATATAGAATAAGGACAATGCATGTTCATGATATTCCGGCCTTAATCCAATTTTTTTCAACAATAAAATCTGTAAAAAATTAGAAATTCAATGGCGTGACGTGCGCAATTAGGACCTCTATAGGTCCCCAATTAAACAAAAGCAGTGATTAAAGGCTCCGTTACAGGGCCACGTCAATTCCGTCCAAAATTCCCAATTTCTCACAAAATGAAATTAAATATTCTACTGAATCCGATGCCTCAAGAATCAGGTCAATCGGATGTCGGACGGAAAAGAAATTGACAAAAGAAACAATTAGGCCAACTAATAAAAAAATAAAAATATAGATATATATAGCGCACGCCTCATGGGGCGACATGTCGCCCACGCGAGGCCGACTCTTCCTTCGTCATGAGGCGAGGAGTCGCCTCGCTGAGAGGGCCAATCTACCTCGCCTCGAGGGCGAGGAGTCGCCCTCGCGATCCCGTGAGGTTCAACCTCACTTGATCCTTTTTTTCCTATTTCCAATCCAAATTTCCAACAACAATAACTCTTAGCACACAAATCGGAAAAATACAAACCATAGCTTGTTGGAAAGATAATGAAAAGCTCTACCATTCTCATGAAGACCATAAAATCAATTTCACTCTTAAGGGTGTCAAAATCCCTTGAAAGCTACTGCCTACTCAAATCCCATTAAAACAGAACAGTACATTTCAAATTCCTTAACTCTCTGATTCTTCAGCCAAAATTACCACATAAATATGCTCAATAAGTTCACAATGTCATCTACAACTTTCATGAACAACCCAAAATCAAATTCCATTGCTAAACAAGTCAATTAATTCAGTCAATGTTGCTGTCCCTGAAATCATTCAATTTGAGCAGTAAACTTATAACAAGCATAACTCCCTGTACACAAGTCAGAAAAATCTGAACTTTATATCCCTGAAAAGATAAATCCTTGAACTTCAATTTTCATGAAGAACTCAATTTCCAATTTAATTTCTAACCATTTCAAAACTGTCATGCAAGTTACTGCCATGATCAGCAATTCCTAACCTAATGCAGGATCAGTTTTTGCAAAATCATAACTCCCAACTCTGACCTCTAAAATTTATATGCCATATTTCATTTTCAAGATAATGTCTTCCTCTACAACTTTGCAGAAGATCACTCACACCAATTCAATCCACAAAAAGTGCTAAAATTGCTCCCATGCAGAAAGCTCACAAAATCAACACTTTAACTAGGTTTCTCCAAAAAGCATAAAACCAATCAATAGTAATCAGTTCATATCTCCCAATATACAACTCGAAAATTAGCAAGATCAGTGGTAATGGAAAGCTAACTCAATAAGCATCAACTTCCATGAAGACCATTCTCCCTAATTCCATCTCAATTAATTTAGAAAAATCAGCAAAACTAGTAGATCATTAGTTCGGTTACTGTTCACAGACACTAAAACAGGAACTTTCCAAGCAACTTTTCAACCTTTTAGAGTTACAATTTAACAACACCTATTTCACACAAAATTGTAGCCAACAAGCTCAAGTTTAATTGGGCACAAACCGCACCCCATTTGCTCACCTACACAATGAGTTATGATCAAATCAGTACAGTAGGTCAAAAATCCATTTTCCAGCTTTCATCTTCAACTAAAATCCTATCACTTCTAATACCAATTCTACATGCCTAAGCATCCTAGTCACAAAAGAATTAAGCCAGTATATCATCATAAATCATGATTAATGACCAATACACACCCATCAATGCATCTAACAACTAAGGCATAAATTCATAATCAAAGCATCACTAAAGCTTAATTGAAAACTCACCTACTTAAAGCTTCCACTCTTCACTTCTTTCTTTGCTAGTTTCTCTAACAACCTCTTCTAACCCCATGCAAGGGTAAGTTCTCCATGGCAAGAAAGTAACTTGTTTACAAGAAGAAGCTCTTTAGGTGGGAGGAAGTAACTTAAAGAAGTAGAAAAAAAAAATTGATGGAGATGGAAGGAATGAAGATTTTCGGATGGGAAGGAACAAATGGGTAAAACTCTTCTTTTATCCCTTTCATGTGAAGCCACTGAAATGACAAGGATAGGAAGAAGACAAAAGCATGACAACTCTTTAGGACACTTGGCAAATGGGAGGAAAAGACAAAATAGAAATAAAACAAAATGATGGATAGGATTTAGAAATCCTACTACAATTTGACATATTATAGTCCAATGACCCTAATTTCAATTCCAGAATAATATACCCAATATGACAGTGCCATTGGGTAGCAATTTCGCATCTAGAAAATCGTAGGTTCGCCACTTGGCGATTTTTTCGGTCAGAAAATTTTCTCGAAAAATTCGAAAAATTCTGAAAATCCTTAAAATATAAAACACTCAATGACGACTCGAATAATTTTTCAAACCCAATAACCACGTTAATCGCAATAGAATTACATTAGGCACAAAACCGAATATCATGTATGCATGCACGAGAAGTTCATGTGCACAATTGTGACTATGTAGCAATCCTATTATGCATGAAGCGGTCCATGAAATCTCAATCTAGCACATCCTATACCAATTTACTATTCTACCCTTCCAGTAGGGGGTGGGATGTTACAATATTTACATAACTCCATCAATCTCCCACTTGCCCTAAAGCAAGTTTGACATATCCCTCATTCCCATCCCTTCTAGGTGACCCTCAAAGCTGTTTTGAGTCAATGTCTTTATGAACGGATCAGCAAGTTTTTGCTCGATGGGAATCTTTACCACATCCACTTCTCCGCCTTGTATTATCTCCCTTATAAGATGATACTTTCGCTCAATGTGTTTGGCAGCTTTTTGGTTCCGAGGTTCTTTAGAATTAGCCACTGCCCCACTGTTATCACAATAAAGGGTAATGGCCTTTTCTGCCTCTCGAACTACCTCCAAATCATTTAGAACTTAGGAGCAGGATCGCTTCCTTCACGCTTCAAGCGAGAACATACTCAACCTCCATAATCGAATCGCAATACAAGATTGCTTGACACTCCTCCAAACTATGGCTCCACCTCCTAAAGTAAATATAGAACCAGAAGTTGATTTCCTTGAATCAACATCTGATTGGAAATCAGAACCCGTATATCTTGTCGGAATAAGATTACTTCTAGAGTAAACAAGCATTAAGTTCTTTGTCCTACGAAGATACTTAAGTATACACTTAACTGCAGTCCAATGTTCCATTCCTGGATTGGATTGAAATCTACTTATCAATCCCACTGCGTAATAGATATTCGATCTAGTGCACAGCATTGCATACATCAAACTACCAACTGCCAAAGCATATGGAATGTTACGCATGCGTTCAACCTCCTCTTGGGTTTTAGGTGCTTGTTTCTTTGAAAGTTTGATTCCATGTCTAGTAGGAGTAAAACCCCTATTGGAATCTTGCATGGCGAACTTGTTGAGCATATTCTCAATGTAGGTTAGTTGAGACAAAGCTATCTGCTTGTTCGTTCGATCCCTTATAAGTTTCATCCCTAGAACATAGGTAGCCTCTCCCAAATCCTTCATTGAACACTATTCACTCAGTCATCCCTTAACCGCAGATAACATTCCCACATCATTCCCAATGAGCAGAATGTCATCAACATACAGGATTAGGAAAGTGACCTTACCTTCTTGTATTCTTTTATAAAAACAAGGCTCATCTAGGTTTTGTATAAACCCTTAGGTTTTGGTAGCCTTATCAAACCTAATGTTCCAAGACCTAGATGCTTGCTTAAGTCCATAAATGGACCTTTGCAACTTGCAAACTTTATACTCATTACCTGGCTCAATGAATCCTTCTAGTTGGGCCAAATAAATGGTCTCCTCAAGATCCTCATTAAGAAATGCGGTCTTGACATCCATTTTTCATATTTCATAATCGAAATAGGCTGCTATGGCCAAAAGAATCCTGATGGACTTAAGCATGGCAACAGGAGAAAAAGTCTCCTCATAGTCTATACCCTCCTTTTAAGTATAGCCTTTAGCTACCAATCTAGCTTTAAAGGACTCTACCTTTCCATCCGATCCCCTTTTCCTTTTGTAGATCCATTTACACCCTATGGCTTTTAGACCTGATGGTAGATCTACAAGGACCCAGACTTCATTAGTATACATAGAATCTATTTCCGATTCTATCGCCTTTAGCCATTTTCCTGCATCAACATCATTAATATCTTGTGTATACGTAATGAGATCTATTTCTTCTCGGTCCGAGATGGCAATTAAGCCTTCTTCTAAACCCAGATACCTACCTGGCTGTCTCACAACCCTCCCACTATGTCTAGGCACACCTTGATGCTCAGGTTGCACTTCTGATTCAACTCTTGAATCCATTTCGACATCTTGTTCTATCATATCCAAAACAACTCTTGGTTTGGATGAAATAGCTAACTCCTCTAGTACTACTTCACTTCTTCCTTTGTGATTTTCACAAACTCTTCCTCTAAGAAGGTTGCATTTGTCGACACAAATACCTTCTTATCATGTGGACTATAAAAATAGTACCCTCGAGTTCCCGTAGGATATCCTACAAACAAACATACTTCTGACCTTGGTTCCGTCTTTGTGGATTCAGGCTTTAGAACATGGGCTGGGCAACCCCAAGTCCTCAAATGCCTCAATGAAGGCACTCGGCCAGTCCACAACTCCCTAGGTGTTTTAGGCACCGATTTGGACGGAGCAAAGTTAAGAAGATATGTTGTCGTTTGTATGGCATATCCCCAGAACGATTCTGGAAGGGTTGCGTAGGACATCATTGATCTTACCATTTCTAATAGAGTTCTATTTCTCCTCTCTGCTACACCATTCTGTTGAGGTGTACGAGGAGCTGACAAATTAGAAACAATTCCATTGTCAATTAAATATTCTGGAACTCTCCGGATAAATACTCACCACCTCGATCCGATCGAAAGTCGTTTTAATGGCTTGCCAAGTTGCTTCTCGACTTGACTTTGAATTCTTTGAACTTTCAAAAGATTCACTCTTTTATGCATCAAATACAAATAGCCATGTCTTGAGTAATCATCTATAAAAATTATGAAATATTCATAACCTCCTCTAGCTTGTACATTCATGGGCCCACACACATCAATATGTACCAGGTCCAATGTGGATTTAGATCTGTTTCCTTTATAAGGAAATGAGGCTTTGGTCATTTTTCCTTCAATACAAGATTCACAGGTGGGTAATGGATCACTATCCAAGCTCATAAGGATCCCATCCTTTACTAGCCTATCAAGTCTTTTCTGATTGATATGACCCATTCTTAAGTCCCACAGATACTTTGAATTAATGCTAGAGATTTTGGATTGTCTTGGTTTTATCAATTCTGTGGTGTTTAGTGAGCCTTTCATAGGTTCTATAAAAAACAATCCCTGTTTAGTTATCGCGTCACAAATAAAATCCTTATTCTCATATATTGAAACAACCTTTTCAAAATATAAGGAATAACCAGATTTAATTAGACAACAAATAGAAATCATGTTCCTTGCAATCATTGGCATGTAATAAACATCCTCCAAATATAACCTATGACCACTAGGAAAGTCTAAGATAACTACTCCCACTGATTCTGCTGAAACATAGGAACCATCTGCTATCTTGACTTGAAATTAGCCTTTAGGTAGTCTTTTCCTTTGCTGGAACCCCTGCAAAGAATTACAAACATGGTTAGTGGCTCCTAAATCTAATATCCAAGAAGTAGATAAATTTGCCACATTTCTAGTTCCTAACAAACTTAGGAAGCCCATACCTTGTTTGCTTTTGAGGGACTCTAGGTAGATTGGACAGTTTCTTTTCCAGTGGCCCATCTCATCACAGTGGAAACACTTTCCTTTGATGTTCTCTTTGGCCTTCTTTTTCATGGATTTGGCCTTGACCCTGTTTGGGCCTTCTTTTTCATTAGACCCTTCTTCTTTTCCTTGCCCTTACCCTTGGGCTTAGAAGAAGAAGCTACATTAGCTTCTGGCCCATGAGCCTTAATATTCAATATCTCCTCCGTACTCTGGAGGGTATTCATCAACTCACTCAAGGTGTAATCCTTGCTGTTGAGCTCATAGTCCAACTTAAACTGCTGAAAAGAAGAATTTAAGCTATTGATGATCATAATCATCTGCGTGTCCGCATCCATATCCGCCCCAAGCATCTCAGCCTCAGTGACCGCAGAGATTACCTTCATCATGTAATCTCGCACCGGTTCACTAGGTTTATATCTGAGAATATGAAAGGTTTGGATAGTTTTCACTCTTGCAGACCTAGTCCTCACACCAAACATCTCATGTAGGTGATGGACCATTGCACTAGCATTTTTCATACAAGCAATTTGCTTTTGCAACATATCGCTGACAGAAGCCAGAATATAACACTTAGTAGTCTTGTCAGCATTCTGTCAACGCTCATGTTGTTGGACTTGCTCAGGAGGTGAATCTCCACTTGGAGGTGTAGGCTCATTTTCATTTAACACCCATGAAATACGTTCATATTGAAGAACAATGTCAAGGTTACATCTCCATTCATTAAAATTGTCTCTGTTTTCCAATTTATTATTAGTCAAGAGCAGGGCGAGTGGATTCATTTTGTGGTTGATTATGTCTAAAAATATAAATTATTAAAACATGAGCATACTAGTCAACAATTTATGGAACTTTGTATAAAATCATGATGCATGTATGCATGATGATAGATTTAACAAAATTTAAAAAATTAAAACATTATACGACGGTTATTTTTCTTATCTATAACAGACTAAGTGACGATGGGCCATCTTATCCATTAAAAGAAAAACTAGGACCCTCCCACTCGAAAACTACTAGGCATCTCATGCCCAATTTTTTAAGAAGCGTCTTAATTTAGTCCATACTTTTACCAACAGAGCTACGGTGGGCAGTTTATTGATAAAAAATGTTAAGTTTTTAACCATTTGATTCATTCACTAAAGATACCTACAAACCATGCCTCGGTGGGAGGTCACATTTGCTATCATTAAGTGGACTTATCCTTAAGGAGACCCAAACCATGCAAGATCTAGGATCCATGCCCTCCGATGGGGAGTAACACTTCACCATATGCAAACGGGCCATCATTTGGAGACCGTGGACTCTCACAGGAGCATCCTCTCCCACTCAATCTTTTTGGGCTTTAAGTTTTAAATACCATCTTATCTAGATGCAATTTATTATCCATCCTATATTGTTTCATTATATATCTCATACATAATGAATGCATGGCAAAGCCTAGGGTTGGTAATTTTCTAAATGACATGCAATCATATAATATTACATATTATAAGCATTCATTTCTCCATTCATCACATGAACTAATAAAGCCACTTTTGATTGTCCATCCTAGAAAAATTAAATAATTACAAGCCTTTTAGGCCCAAAGTATTCTTCTTGGACTTGGATCTTCCACTTCGCACTCTTCACAAACATGATCCGGCCCATTCGGTAAACAAAATGTAATGGAATATATGAAAATTGAATTTTATCACTTTGAAAAATAAAATTCCAACACCAGATTTTTAGAAAACCAAATCTTTGTTTTGAAAAAAAATTCCAGCACTAGTTTTCATTAAAACCGAAGCTCATTTCATGAAAATAAAAAACCAGCACTTAGTATTTTAGTAAAAATGATATTTGATTCTTTGAAAAAAAAATCCAGCACTTGTTTTTACAATAAAACCGAAAAATGATCCATTGAAACAAAAATTCCAGCAACTATGTTTTCACAAAACTTATGCCAATACACAAAAGGATACACCGAAAATTTTACCTTTCCATTTCTTCAATCCATGGCTGCTCCATCTTCATCATTACATCAATTTATACATTACAAAGTCAAAGAAAATAGAAAAAAGAAACCAAGGAGGAAACATGGTGATGATAGACCACCCTCCTTGTTACAACCAATGAAGAAATCTTACAAGGTAAATTTAACTCCTATGGACAACCAAAAGAGCAAACATACACCATGTATATTTCTATCACAAAAAAATATGCAGCATACAGAAAAAGATTGCCAACCCATGCATCCAATATATAGGAACCGGAATCATGCATTAGAAACTGGCTCTGATACCATTTGTTGGATCGGAAAAAAAAATGCTTTGTTTGGAAAAACGGTAGATTTCAAAACTTTTAAGAAATCATTATTTGCAGCTGAAGCAACAAATCCAAATCAACATGCCAATCCATACATGATATGGTATAAGGATAATAAAATATAAACAAGATCAGGAGTATTACCGACTCCTTAGCTACAGCTTTAAATCCTCGATGCGCTATCCTCTCCTTCTTCATGTATCCAAATCCTTTGCCTTTGACTCTTTTCCTTTAGCAATCTACTTTCTCCTTGTTATAGTATCCTCAAACAATTAGATTTACCACCTATTCTTCAAGGACAATTAGGTTAACAAAATCCTTTGGTGGGAAAGGAGAAGAAATGTTTGGAGGAGATTTTTTTAGAAGAAGAAGAAGCAAAATTGAAACTCTTTCAATTGGTATTTTCGATTCTCTCTTTCAAGAAAGGAGAGAAGGTGTAAAGAACATGCAAGAACTCTTTCTTGCCTACCAATTTCGTATATGCATGAATGGAAGGAGAGAGAGGCATCAAATGCATCACGTCTTTCATTAATCACTCATAAAATAGTCAATAAATGAGATTATCTTCATTTATATTTATGATGGCTATTTGAAAAGACCATAACCTAAAATTCAATACCCAATTTTGTTTTGCCAAGAAGAAAGAAGGAAGATGGTCCATCTAATGTACATCTATCATCTTTAATCTAATGAATGCAAATAGGTTACAAGCCAACATTAAAAGATAACCATTAAACCATTTAATGGTATGTTCATAACTCCATTAAATGATGATTAACCATAATAAAGATCATCTTTATTTAGCATTTTAATGTCAAATGTGTGGTTACACATTTAACCTAGGAATAACCAAAATTGCTATCTTCTTCTTAAAAATTGTTTTAATATAATTAATCTAATTAATTACATTAAACCAAAACCAAGCCCATTACTAAATGTACATTTGGGCTTCTTTAATTAGACCAAGCCCAAGATTCAATTATGGGCTTCTAATTAACCTCCATTTATATTTCTTACTTAGCTTGATAACCTTTCATAAAGCCAAGTGGGGAATCTTATTGCACTTTGATAATTCAAGCTCCAATAAGCCCAGAATTAATTCAATCTCATTGGAATTAATTCTAGCTTTTTAACTAAATGTCATTCCACTAAAGACAATTTGTTGAACTCTTGAATTATTAAATATTATGAGAATATGTCCAATTGCAAACCCTATCTAGAACCTTATTATAGCCATCCGCACAACAAAGGGTAAAATTACCGTTTTGCCCTTATGTTGGTTTTTCCTTCTAGATCTCTCATTTTACTTTATATGGTGATTAACACATAAGATCTCATCTCAATGTTAAGACTTGATGGGTAGCTAGTCCATCAAACTACTAGCGTCGCTTAATCACCAAATCTCCTTAAAACATCTGAAGAGATGATAACACTATAAACTCTTTATTTGAGTGAATGTTCTCGATACATGTTTCAATTAATAATTCCAACATACGTATTAACCGGATTAATACTCTGTAAAAATCCATTCCGATCATATCAAGAATTATAATGAAACATATATGAGTTCACCACTCATTAAGATTATGGTTCATAATAAGCTTAATGCTTAAGTTGTATGTTTTAATATTAAAGTAACTACCACTTTATTCTTGAAAATATACTTGATTCCGATTCATTTAATACCGCCATTATCAATAGTCAACTACTATCATGATATGAAACTCATCATTCCTCAAGTAAACTCCTTTACTTATATGGAGATAAATCGCAACATTACAGTCTAAACCATAATCAAGCAACCATCTTGATTATTCAACCGTGAATCAATTAATTGATTCTAATAATATAGATGTTTCCCATACATCTTTATGTATATGTATATTAATTACAAAAGAATCTTGGTACCTTATGACCAGATATATAATGCTCATACAGATAAAACCAAACTCTTTGTTTTATTAATAATAAATATTTTCATTACAAAAGCGTAACTAAAGAAGATAAAGTTACATATAAATACACTTGCTTTCCAGGGGACTATATTTACATAACTCCATTAGTTGGTAATTTAAAATTCTCTAAATTTTTATTTTACTTAGGTGCAATTGTTAATCATATACCTTTGTCAATTTTTATGAAATTAGGGCTATGAGATGTAAAGTTGATTTATATGATAATCTTGTTAGCAGATTAATCCATAAAGAAACCGTTTGGGTATTAGAGGATGTACTATTATTCCCATGGATTATGTAATGCTGGACTTTGAAGAGGATTGAAACTGTCAATTAATTTTTGGTAGATTTTTTTAAATAAAGGAAGAGTGTTGGGACTCGATTTCGGAACCGGACCTCAACCGAAAAAACGGAAACAAAAAGCATAAGCGAAAGGCGGACAAAATGAAAGAACGGATTACAATGCGAAACGAATCGAAAGCGCGTGCAATTTCGAAAATCATAAAGCGGAACCAAATCAAAAGCGAAAACATAAGGCGAAAGTCAAAGAAAGCAAATCGATTCAATCAAACTTAAGGGAAAATTCCGACATCCGAGAATCACAAACTTAGGAAAACTAGCGTTGGAGACCAATAAGACAATCTATCCAATTCGGTATAATTTTTTTTCTTTTTCATTTCATTCATCTTTATTCAAAGCAATACACTTTTTCAATTTAGAATTCACCGATTCCATCACCTCAAATTATTATATCCTTCAAATGCGAATCATAACAATCAATGTAAACAAAATCTAATTTTTCCTTTGGCCATAAGGCACCTTATACACACATATCAATATATCCACAAATCATACACAAATAAGCACTTTAATATTCCCAAATCAATCAACACAATTCATCGGACCTCCTGTTGTAACATCCCGTTATCGATGCGATAAGCATATTGGTACGGGTAGTACTGTTATTGCATAAATTGTGATCGAGTGCTTTGTGGCCTCTGATTATAAAGAGATAGATCATTTTGCACATGCATACATAGTGACATGCATTCGTGATTGTTCCAGCATTTAAATTGTGATTATGAGTTGAATTGTGAATTTTGAGATAATTGAGTTAGATTTGATTTAAAGTGAAATTAGGGATAATTGAGTGAAATAGTGGAATTAGATTGAGAATTGAATTTTAGGGAATTGGAAATTTAAAATTGAGTATGGGATCGAGTGTTTTATATTTTTGAGGAATTATAGAAATTTTTCTGAAATTTTTAGAGTTATATGTTCGGACCAGGAAAATGACCTAGAGACTGATGACTTAAATTTCGGTTCCGAAAGTGAGTGGTAAATGGCTTGGAAAATTTAGATTTGTGAGTTTAGGAATTTTTGTGATGAGCCAGTGAAATTTAGAGACTGAGATTAAATGAATTTGAGGACTATGATCTATAGGTTTATATCTAACCTTTATATAGCCTTAGGGTTTGAATTTGGTAAAAGCCAAAACTTTCTTTCTTCTTTTCCTCCTCCCATCGACGACGTTGATCTTCTTCCCTTGGAGATTTCACTTGCTTTCCCTTTCATTATGGTTGGAGAGTTGCTAGAAAGCTTGGTGAAGATGATGTTTGGCTTGGATTAAGGAGTTTACCGTGATTGTTAGAGCTTGAGAAGTTTTCAGAAGTTTTTAGGGTTTCGGATTGATCTTCGATTTGGTAAGTTTTATGGCTTTAATGTTGTTATTTATTGGTGTTATATGCATTTATGGCATTTATGGTGAAAGATTGAGTAGTTAGGGTGTTAAATCTTTGAGTTTAGAGTATTTATGGTGGAAAATCGATCGAGAAGCGAAGGTCGTTCTTGACGTCATGACGTCGCAGAATCGCCTCGTCGCGACGAGCCAGTGCTTGTTTGACGCGATGAGCGGGCTGAGTCGCCGCGATGAGCGGGTGGATATTCGTCGCGACGAGCGTCCCTTGTGCGCCGCGACGAGAGACAGTAAGCCGCGGCGAGGGACAGCTTTTTGAATGGGATTAAGTTGGTTTTTGGGGTGTATCTTTTATTGTAGACCTCCAATTGAGGTGATTTCGGATTTGTTATGAACTAGAGAAAGAGGTCTACGATTGAGGTAAAGAATAAGAGTTCGAATTTAAATTAGCGAGTTCTCAATCATAGAAAGAGAGCTGATTATAGTTTTTATCGTGACCTAAGAGTTATGTATTATCAATTGGAGACTTATGAAATCAATGGATCTTATTGACCTAGTGAATAGTGAATTTTGGGTTGTGAAGCGAGAGATGGTGGAATTGGATTAGAGCGCTGGAAAATCATGATCATGCATCGTACAATTTCGAATTAAGACATGTGCATTATCAAATTTATTTGATTGAGCAAATAGTGATGAGAATTTGTTGAATTGTTATAGAGGCGCCGTTGGATCGTCAGTCCACAGATATTGCTGGTACTTCCAAGCAGTAGCTCGGAAGTTACAGGTGAGTAACCTAGTTGGTTCCTCAATCTTTGTGTCCTAAATGTGTTGTGATTGTGTAAATTGTTTGACAATGTGAGTGCTTGAACTGTGAAATAAATGTGCTGTGATTATGAGTAAATGTGATTGAGGAAGTGATCGATATATGTGCTATTGAATCTGCAAGTGTAAGTGCATGCTAGGCATGGTTAGAATCGCTTAATAAACAGTTGTGACTGGAGCAATTAGTGATCAGAGCTTTAAGCTCGACTATCAGTGAAAGGGCCTAAGGCCAAAAAGGGAATAGTGCATACCCAGAGGGCTCTCCTATCCCTAATGTGAGTGGGCAGTAGTGCATACCCAGAGGGCTCTCCTACTCGCCAAAAATGCGAATATTGATGCTCGGTCACAACACTGACATAAAATGAGAAGTGGCATGCATTATGCATCAGATTGTAATGTGAAAAGTGAAAGTGCGTGTATTAAGTGATCATTGCTCAGTGATATATCAGATTTATGTGGTAGTGAAAATGTGTAAAGGGTTTGATAGTGTTCCGATTGTGTATTGTGACTATGTGATATATCGTGATATATTATGTGTATATGCATGAGTTGGGTGAACCATCGATGATGGTTTCTCATTGAGTTCGCAAACTCACCCAACATTGCTAATATTTTTCAGGACATCGTTAGTAGATTCTTAGCTCCCGTGTTAGACGCTTTCTGTCTGCGAAAAGGCGTGGGCAATGAGCGATGGCACATGTGTCGATCACCGGGGCAATTTTTGAGGATGACTTAGTATAGACTTTTGTATCAGTTTCTTTTTTGGGATATTGTGTTAAACTGTAGGAAAATGATAGACTTATCTATATTTTGGATTGATGTTATGAAATGAAAGATTATTGTGGTTTTAAATTTTAGTGATTTGCATAATGCGGTTTAATTATATTGATGCCATGCGAGTATTTAGTGATAGTTGCGAGCGTAGCACTTCCTTGCTGTAGGACATGTGTCGGAACGACCCACGGGCGTCCCGGTGCGTACCATACGGTAAGGGGGCGCTACATTAGGTGGTATCAGAGCATGGTTTGGCATCTTTTGGGCATAGTGTATTTTAGGCTTGAATTTCAGTGAGAAAAGCAGAAATTGATCAGATTCTTGTTGTTGTAGGTCATCCGTCCTTGGGGATCAAGTGGATCAACCAGCTGACCTAGGATCTGTGGGAGCTACTAGAGAGTCCCCTGTGCCTCATTCTGATGAGCTACCTCCTAGAGTTCCCGTGAGACAGGAGAGGAGGACGATGCGATCGCGCTAAAGGTGGAGTCGTTGACTTCTATGGCAAGACCGAGGCCTGCGGAGGTCGAGGCATGGTCGAGAGGATGAGAGAGTCCTCGATCAGATGGACTGCGACTCTGAGGAGCGCTTTGACTATGCAGTGTCTTTGCTTCAGGGTCCGGCTTATCAGTGGTGGAAGACTGTTCCGGGCAGTTCTTCCAGGCCCTGCATGTTGACATGGGATGATTTTCTGAGGGCATTCAGGGATAACTTCATGCCCAAAGTTTATTTAGAGATGAAGATGCAGGAGTTTCTTGAGTTGAGGCAGGGATCGATGTCAGTGGCTGATTATGAGGTGCGATTTAATGAGCTGATGGGATATGGCTCTGCTTTGATTGCTTCTGAGTCTAACAGGTGTCGGCGGTTTGAGGGCGGACTCAATATGGAGATCCGTACCAGATTGGCCCGATCGAACATGGGCACTTTATTGGTGAGGGCGGTAGTGAGGATCGAGCACCGCCGAGGCGTAGTCACCGAGGTGGATCGGGACCTAGGGGCAAGAGGCCCAGTGATAGTCAGGGCAGTGCTAGTAGAGGGTTCAGCAAGCGTCAGAGCAGGCCCTTCAGGTCCACTGGAGGAGCTCAACAGTCTGGTTTTGGGCAGAGAGGCAGATTTGCTCAGTCTAGTTGTAACATCCCATCTCCGATGGGAAGGATATTTTAGTAAATTGGGACGGGGACGAGTTAGGAGTATTAAATTATAACGCGGCATGAACATATGTCATGCAGCCTCTATAAATGATGAGTTTGGCACAGGCATATAGTCATACATGCATTCATGACATTTCCTACCTAAGTGTCTAATTGTGATCTTTTGTGAAATTGGTGTGATAATGGGATTTGGAAAAATTATTTGGAGCGCCATAGAGTGTTTTACATTTTAGGTATTTATGAAAATTTTCTGGAATTATCGGAGGAATTTCGACCGCAAAATCGCCAGACAGGCCTAAAAGTGTTTTTGTAGTGAAAGTGTGGTTTTCGTGTTTAAAAATTATTTGGAGTGGACTATCTTATGTTTTACAATTTTGGGCAATTTAGGTAATTTTCAAAAAATGATTGGGAAAATTTCCGCAATTCTTGATCGAAAAAATCGCCAATTAGCGAACCTGTTGATTTTCTAGAATAAAATTTCACCCAATGGCACTGTAATATTGGGTATATTATTTTGGAATTGAAATGAGGACCATTGGACTAAAATGGGTCAAATTGTAGTAGGATTTCTAAATCCTATCTATTATTTTGTCTTATTACTATTTTGTTTAACTAATCCTATAATGCCACTTGTCATTTTGCCTTAATGGCTTTTGTCCTATGCTTAGTATTTCTCTCGTATTACCTTAGAAAAGAAGGAAAAGAAGCCTTAAGCAATCATCCGAAAGCCCTCCATCGTTTTTCTTGCTTCTTCCTTTAAGAAAATCCTAAAATCTTAAGAGTTCTCTTTCTTGCCATCAAGTTACTTCTTTACTTGATGATGATGATGCACATACATGGTGTTAGAAGTGTGTTGGGAAGGTGTTAAGTGAGCCTAAAGAGAGAATTGAAGGTTGGAAACTTAAGTAGGTAAGGTTTTAAGTTTGTTTTAAGGAGGCTTTACTTATATAGTATTGAATCATGGTTGTTAGATGTATTGAATTAGAGTTATGGTGCATTTATTATGATTATTGATCCATGATTTGAATGAAAATTGTAGATGGAATTGGTGGGTATAAGGCTAGGTTAAGTATGGTTTGATAAAGTGAACATGAATGATGTGGTTTAGAAGTGTTTTAGCTTGATTTTGATTGAATAAGGATGATTAATCTTGCATGGAAATGGAGAGATGATGGCTGCCAACTTAAGATGGTAGTTTCTAGTAAATGTATGAATATTGTAGGTACTGATTTTGTGTTTAAATGAGATGCCTATGGTAGTAGAAATTGAATTGGTATGATAGGAAGTGAATTGGTGAAGTAAAGCTGAAAATTGATTTTTGAACTAGTATATTGATTCGATCATAACTCATTGTTTAGATATGCAAATGAGGCACGGTTTGTGCCCAATTAAACTTTGGGATGTTAGCTACATTTTTGTGTGAAATAGGTGTTGTCAAATTGTAACTCTAATAGGTTGAAATTTGGCATGGAAAGTTACTATTTTATTGCCTGTGAACAGTAACCGAAACCATACTCTATGAGCTTTGCTGATTTTTCTAAATTAATTGGTAGGGAACTAGGAAAAATGGTCTTCATGGAAGTTGAGGCATATTGAGTTAGCTTTCCATTGCCACTGATCTTGCTAATTTTAGAGGTGTATATTGAGAGATATGAACTGATTCCTATGGACTGGTTTTGGGCATGTTGATGAAACCTAGCTTAAGTGTTGATTTTGTGAGCTTTCTGCTTTGGAGAAATTTTAGCAATTTTTGTGGACTGAATTGGTGTGAGTGATCTTATGCAAAGTTGTAGAGGAAGACATTATCTTGAAAATGAGATATGGCATATAATTTTGAGAGGTCAGAGTTGGGAGTTATGATTTTGCAAAAACTCATCCTGCATTAGGTTAGGAATTGCTGATCATGGCAGTAACTTGCATGACAGTTTTGAAATGGTTAGAAATGAAATTGGAAATTGAGTTCTTCATGAAAATTGAATTTTGAGGATTTATCTTTTCAGGAATATAAAGTTCAGATTTTTCTGACTTGTGTACAGGGAGTTATGCTTGTTATAAGTTTACTGCTCAAATTGAATGATTTCAGGGACAGCAACATTGAGTGAATTAATTGACTTGTTTAGCAATGGAATTTGATTTTGGGTTGTTCATGAAAGTTGTAGATGACATTGTGAACTTATTGAGCATATTTATGTGGTAATTTTTGGCTGAAGAATCTGAGAGTTATGGAAATTTCAATGTACTGTTCTGTTTTAATGGGATTTGAGTAGGCAGTAGCTTTGAAGGATTTTGACACCCTTAGGGGTGAAATTGATTTTATGGTCTTCATGAGAATGGTAGAGCTTTTCATTATCTTTCCAACAAGCTATGGTTTGTATTTTCTGATTTGTGTGCTAAGAATTATTGTTGTTGGAAATTCGGATGGGAATATAGAAAAAAAAGAGGAATGGAATCGGGTTCGGTCACTAGGCGACAGCGTGCATACTAGTGACGGGCCGACATAGTTTCGTCGCTAGGCGGCGCCCTAGTGACGGGCCGATTAAGGCGCGTCGCTAGGCGACGATCGCCTAGCGATTTAAGTCGATGAGTCAGCCTCATTGGGCGAGACGCCGCCAAATGAGGTGAACTTTTATTTTATTTATTTATTATTATTTTATATTTAATTGGTAATTTGTGAGTTCATTTGGCAATTTCTTTTCCGTCTGACATCCGATTGACCTGATTCTTGAGGCATCGGATTCGTAGAATATTTAATTTCATTTTGTGAGAAATTGGGAATTTTGGACGGAAATTGACGTGGCCCCTGCAATGGAGCCTTTAATCTTTATTTTGTTTAATTGGGGACCTATAGAGGTCCGAATTGCACCGTCCGCCAATAGGTTTCTAATTTTAGACGGATTTTATTATGGGGAAATTTAGATTTAGGTAGGAAAATTCATGAACATGCATATTTCACCTACATGTGCACAAATTGCATCCGTGATCTGTAGTGACTCGTTCTTTCTCTGTTTCTTATAGAGGCTCAAGTGGGCGTCGTGAGACCGACGGGCGGAAACTTCCCGGCATTAGCTCGGAAGTAATAGGTGAGTAACCTAGTTGGTTTCTCGGCCTTTATGTGTTTAATTTACGATAGATGCCATGCGGAGATAACGGATGGATATGTGATTGATTTGGATTTTGATTGATTTCGGACCATGGGTGTCCGAAATATTGGAAACGTGATATTGAAGTGCTATTATGTGTAAATGATTATGATGCATCAATGCAATAAATTGAAAATGATATGATTGACATACCGGACCAAAGGTCCGAAAGAATAGGAAATGGCATGAAATGTAATTGGAATTGGAAATAGAAATGCGATAATTGGAAATTGGAAAATGACATGTGCATTCATGCATAGTAAATGATCAGATAATGGCAGTTGTGACCGGTGTCGCCACCGATTTCAGAGCTTTAAGCTCAACGCACAGGGCCTCGTGCCCAACGTATTCCGAGCCTCGGCTCGATGATCAGGGCTATGCCCAACGTTTCGGGGCTTTAAGCCCAATGTTTCAGAGCCAATGGCTCAACGTA
This sequence comes from Erythroxylum novogranatense, assembly GCA_029891385.1. Lineage (NCBI taxonomy): Eukaryota > Viridiplantae > Streptophyta > Magnoliopsida > Malpighiales > Erythroxylaceae > Erythroxylum > Erythroxylum novogranatense. The sequence continues at coordinate 51,943,342 of CM057231.1, forward strand.
TATGAGCTCGGTACGGTCACAACAACGAAAGAAAATGGAAGAGTCACATGCTGCTCGCATAAATGAATGTTTAAAGTGAATTGTGTGAAAGGTTTATTGCCTTATCAAATGTGAAATTGAGTGCTGTGATTTCTTGTTTATGATATATATACAATATTGTGTGATTGAGTGGATATGCATGAGTTGGGTGAACCATCGATGATGGTTTCTCACCGAGTTCGCAAACTCACCCAACATTGCATCTATTTTTCAGAAATGGAGAGTACCCGTTGGACACACGGAGTACGATATCGCTAGCAAGACAGTGTATCGGGATCGAGTCGTCCAGTATTCGCATTAGTGTATTAATTTGGTATTTAGTAGGCCCAATTGTTTACATGAAATTGTATAGAGTGACTGAGCACTAATGAGTGCTAATAATGAGTGAAATTGTTTTATTAGTGAAATGGTATAATCTTTGAAAGTGTTTTGTTATAATTGGGCCAAGTCAATGATTGCTTTGCGCACTCTACTGTTTTTGAAAGAAAAAGATAATGTCATGTGCACTCTAATGTTTTTGAAAAAAAAAATGTCATACGATTTTTATTAATAAGGTAATGAATGTTCTAGTACGCCACCCTCGCGGGTCACGGGCTCGGATATCACCATGGATATCGGGTTCGGGTCTCGTCGGGAGTAAGTGCTACATTGTGGTATCGAGCCCGAAGTACAATCTTACATGGGCTTTCGAAAAAAAAATAGTGTGTCTAGTTATGCGCATTTAAGATGTGTCACGGCAGATAGTGACAACCGATCCCGATGTAGTATATGAGTCGTATGTATAAATATGTCTCGATCGTTTAAGCGGTTAGAAAAAGGAGAAAAGGATAATGGGTTAGAGTGTGAAAAAAGGAAGAAATGGATATCGCAAAATAGGAAAAAGTGTATGGTTCGACCGCATGCACGAATATTCGTCTTTGGTATTGACGGGTATATTGTGAAGCACAATATTGGAGTTAGATTGGGTATACCCTTGAATATGAATTTGAATAAAGATTATAGTTGGGAATGAATAGAAAAAAGAGTTGTGATAATGGGAAGATTTCCGGTGTATTAGGTGAATGAAAATAAAGTGTTCATGATATAGCGAGGTCTGATTGGGATTGATTACCGTGATGAGAGTTATATATAAGGATTGGTGATTTGGAGTCAAAATATATTAAGGGCAAAATCAAGAATGATTTCACATCTGTGATCTTGATTTGAGTGTGGAAATATATGGGTATAATGCCATAATGAAAAGATTGAAATGTAAGACAATGAAATTGATCGATGAAAAGGTTGTTGGGTTTAATTGATGCGCCTAAGTAAATGCACACCGCTATGGGAGCCCTATGGTAAGTGAAAATGTTGATTGCAATTCTTTGAGTTAATGGATAATTGCTAGCCGAATTCTTGTAGAATAATAATAATTCTTTATGAGTTAGAATAAGAAACGAAAGTGCTTATACTGATCAGTTGTATAGGAATAGAGATTGTATATGATCCTCACGAGCGAGGACGGGAGGAAACAGGAAGGTTGCTGAGTTCAGAATATATTGTCACTGTAAGTGTATATCTGATAGTGGGATTACAATCACGGGTGAAATGATTAAGCATAAATGAATAATTTGTGTGATTATGATATAGGACGTAATCGGTGGCCTATTACATAAGCTCCGATTATAATGCCGGTAGCTCAAGTTTAAAATGAGTGAGAGTAAGACATGAGAATGCTCAGAATGATCAATTGAGAAAGAAGTGATACAGTTAAAGATGTTAGCATCAAGAATGAGTTTTGAGAATAAAATAAGGGACATGAATAAAGTAAGGTCCCCATGATGAGAATTGGTATCAAAAGAAAATGGTTATTGAGAATAAAATGCAATTAAGATATTCTTAGCAGTATGATCTATTAATGGGCAAATTGATGGGACTATGGAGATATATTGTCAGATAGGATGTGATGATTATGGTGATGTATGGCGAGATAGTAGAGGAAAAGAAATTGTTTAAGTGCTCTTCGAGATTTATCTTCGTGATGTATCAAGAGTAACCGATTTGTATTACATCCGCAGAGACTCTAGTGTAAGAGCTAAACTAAGTTCTTTGGAAGAGTGTACATTATGTTAATGAGATGATTCGATTATGTAAGAGAGGTGCTGCATATTAAGGAAATATTTATTTGTGAATTTGAGGGGTTAAAAAAATTCGTGTATATTTTGTGTAATTATGTTTTGAAAGCACGAGATCGATATAACGATTGTTTATTCAAGTCAATGAGTGATCTATCGTGAATAAATTAAGTTATGTGGAGAAATGGCGAAGCGAACATGTGCGAGAATATGTTATGATGAGACAAATTATCTGAAAATTGTTTCTCATTGGAGCGTTCGATAATTAAAAGTTACATGAATCAAGTATGGGTGCGGACAAGGAACATGTCTCGATTGTGTTGCGATGGATAATGGATATAAGCATAAGAAATAGATACATTGGTATAGGTGAGGAGATTGGTTATCATGCAAGTTGCATAAGAGTGAAATAAGGGATGAATTAGGATGCGAACATGGGATATTGGGAGAATTAATTAAGATATAGGTATTGATAAAATGCGAAAGTTTAAAAGATATGTGTGGCGAATTTGAAATTAATGGGAACTAATGGAATCTTTGGATGCGTTCATAAATTGTCAAAGATTTTCTGATTTTAGCAAATCGACAAAAATAATTGAGGAAAACATGTGAATGTTATGACTAATGATTCATAAAGGAGACATGTGAAGAATTTACTATCTATATTGAAGTGTTCCAGTAAAGGTTCTGATGTGATCGATGGAAATTGGATAAAGTGATTTTATGCACCTTGGGACAAATATGATTCCATTGGCGGTATTATGATTGATGATTTGAAATTTGTTATACTGAGTGTGGCCTGAAAACTTGGAGACATAAATCGTACAGAAATAGTTTGGAGATGTCTATGAATATGCAAATCGATAACTATTGAGTTATTTCATGCGTCTGAATAATTTGAAAAGGATTCCGTGGCTGATTACTCCAAACTAAGCAAATGGTGCAATTCAAGGAATTGAACAAAGAAATAAATAAATTCAATTGCAGAAGATCCAAATTTGGGTAATAAAGTTATCAAATCTGGTGTATTATTGAGTATTAATAGTCGAACTGAAAAAAATAAAAGGGTCAAAAGAAAGTATTATTAGCTATGGGAATTTCAAAGGTGGTGTGCATCAAAACGGATTGGCAAAACCCGAAGTGAGGAAGTAGAAATTGTAAACCGTATCAAAGAACTGTAGATAACTCCATTTGTTGAGGATAGTGATAGGTATAGTTCGAATTAAGAAAAATGGGTGATATTCATTACGGGAACTGTTAGTGAAAACGTAAGGAATGATCGAAGCCTTATGTTTTAGCAAGAGCATATTGAAAGAGTAATTGAAAGGTTAGGATGGGAAAACGAATGATTATTAGTAAATGGTTCGAGAAAGCATAAGAAACAATCGAAGTGTTATGTTTTAGTAAAAGTATTGTGGAAAAGCAATTGATGGTTAACCGATGATATGTGTGATTAACCAACAGGTGTTTTTGGATTTCATTGGGATATGAGATTGATATATAGGGCAAAGTGATTGTGGTATGACAATCATTATATTGGTGTCACCATTCGAAAAGTGAATAAGGGTCTTATCGCTAAAAGGAGTCACTATCCCTATATTATGTGATCAGGGCAATAAAGTGATAGGTTAAGCAATTTAAGATGGTAACATTGATTTGAATTGATTCACACCGAGGTGATAAATCTCATGAGATTTGTGATTTGATAATAACGGAATCTGATAAGCGATAAATGGAATATTTTGAAAGGTATGTCCTCGGCCAAAAAGGTACTTAGATGGGAATAAAGGTGTAGTTAAGAAAAATTGAATTCGTGAGGAGTGGCCTTTACGCGATTGTGGTGTGAATAGAATTATGGATTGGCAAGTTAGGCTAAAACTTAAAAGATGATTCGGATTCACAAAGTGTTTCATAGATATTGTTAGGATCACGAATTGTGCGTAATCATGGAAAGTTGAGAAAGGAATAGAGTCATTGATTGTTTTAATTTCCGTTCATGGACATAATCGTGTAGTGAAATCAGTGGAAAACATAGGGTATTAATCGAAAAGACTCCCCTGCCTTCCTGATAAATCGTATATGAAATTTCGAGGACGAAATTTTTATTAGGAGGGGAGAATTGTAACATCCCATCTCCGATGGGAAGGGTATTTTAGTAAATTGGGACAGGGACGAGTTAGGAGTATTAAATTATAACGCGGCATGAACATATGTCATGCAGCCTCTATAAATGATGAGTTTGGCACAGGCATATAGTCATACATGCATTCATGACATTTCCCGGCCTAAGTGTCTAATTGTGATCTTTTGTAAAATTGGTGTGATAATGGGATTTGGAAAAATTATTTGGAGTGCGCCATAGAGTGTTTTACATTTTAGGGATTTATGGAATTTTTCTGGAATTATCAGGAGGAATTTCAGACCGCAAAATCGCATCTGAGGGCCTAAAAGTGTTTTTGTAGTGAAAGTGTGGTTTTCGTGTTTAAAAATTATTTGAGTGGACTATCTTATGTTTTACAATTTTGGGCAATTTAGGTAATTTTCAAAAAATGATTAGGAAAATTTCACAGCAATTCCGGACGGAAAAAATCGCCAATTAGCGAACCGATTCGATTTTCTAGTGGCGAAAATTTCTACCCAATGGCCTTGTAATATTGGGTATATTATTTTGGAATTGAAATGAGGACCATTGGACTAAAATTGGTCAAATTGTAGTAGGATTTCTAAATCCTATCTATTATTTTGTCTTATTACTATTTTGTTTAACTAATCCTATAATGCCACTTGTCATTTTGCCTTAATGGCTTTTGTCCTATGCTTAGTATTTCTCTCGTATTGCCTTAGAAAAGAAGGAAAAGAAGCCTTAAGCAATCATCCAAAGCCCTCCATCGTTTTCTTGCTTCTTCCTTTAAGAAAATCCTAAAATCTTAAGAGTTCTCTTTCTTGCCATCAAGTTACTTCTTTACTTGATGATGATGATGCACATACATGGTGTTAGAAGTGTGTTGGGAAGGTGTTAAGTGAGCCTAAAGAGAGAATTGAAGGTTGGAAACTTAAGTAGGTAAGGTTTTAAGTTTGTTTTAAGGAGGCTTTACTTATATAGTATTGAATCATGGTTGTTAGATGTATTGAATTAGAGTTATGGTGCATTTATTATGATTATTGATCCATGATTTGAATGAAAATTGTAGATGGAATTGGTGGGTATAAGGCTAGGTTAAGTATGGTTTGATAAAGTGAACATGAATGATGTGGTTTAGAAGTGTTTTAGCTTGATTTTGATTGAATAGTGATGATTAATCTTGCATGGAAATGGAGAGATGATGGCTGCCAACTTAAGATGTTAGTTTCTAGTAAATGTATGAATATTGTAGGTACTGATTTTGTGTTTAAATGAGATGCCTATGGTAGTAGAAATTGAATTGGTATGATAGGAAGTGAATTGGTGAAGTAAAGCTGAAAATTGATTTTTGAACTAGTATATTGATTCGATCATAACTCATTGTTTAGATATGCAAATGAGGCACGGTTTGTGCCCAATTAAACTTTGGGATGTTAGCTACATTTTTGTGTGAAATAGGTGTTGTCAAATTGTAACTCTAATAGGTTGAAATTTGGCATGGAAAGCTACTATTTTATTGCCTGTGAACAGTAACCGAAACCATACCCTATGAGCTTTGCTGATTTTTCTAAATTAATTGGTAGGGAACTAGGAAAAATGGTCTTCATGGAAGTTGAGGCATATTGAGTTAGCTTTCCATTTCCACTGATCTTGCTAATTTTAGAGGTGTATATTGAGAGATATGAACTGATTCCTATGGAATGGTTTTGGGCATGTTGATGAAACCTAGCTTAAGTGTTGATTTTGTGAGCTTTCTGCTTTGGAGAAATTTTAGCAATTTTTGTGGACTGAATTGGTGTGAGTGATCTTATGCAAAGTTGTAGAGGAAGACATTATCTTGAAAATGAGATATGGCATATAATTTTGAGAGGTCAGATTTGGGAGTTATGATTTTGTAAAAACTGATCCTGCATTAGGTTAGGAATTGCTGATCATGGCAGTAACTTGCATGACAGTTTTGAAATGGTTAGAAATGAAATTGGAAATTGAGTTCTTCATGAAAATTGAAGTTTGAGGATTTATCTTTTCAGGAATATAAAGTTCAGATTTTTCTGACTTGTGTACAGGGAGTTATGCTTGTTATAAGTTTACTGCTCAAATTGAATGATTTCAGAGACAGCAACATTGAGTGAATTAATTGACTTGTTTAACAATGGAATTTGATTTTGGGTTGTTCATGAAAGTTGTAGATGACATTGTGAAATTATTGAGCATATTTATGTGGTAATTTTTGGCTGAAGAATCTGAGAGTTATGGAAATTTCAATGTACTGTTCTGTTTTAATGGGATTTGAGTAGGCAGTAGCTTTGAAGGGATTTTTGACACCCTTAGGGGTGAAATTGATTTTTATGGTCTTCATGAGAATGGTAGAGCTTTTCATTATCTTTCCAACAAGCTATGGTTTGTATTTTTCTGATTTGTGTGCTAAGAATTATTGTTGTTGGAAATTCGGATGGGAATATAGAAAAAAAAAAGAGGGGAAATGGAATCAGGCTCGGTCACTAGGGCGACGCGGTCACTAGGGCGACGCGTCGCCCTAGTGACGGGGCCGATTAAGGCCGCGTCGCTAGGGCGACGCATAGCCCTAGCGACGAAGCCGATGAGTCAGCCCCGCTGGGGCGAGACGTCGCCCCAGCGAGGCTGAACTTTTTATTTTTTTTTATTATTATTTTATATTTAATTGGTAATTTGTGAGTTCATTTGGCAATTTCTTTTCCGTCCGACATCCGATTGACCTGATTCTTGAGGCATCGGATTCAGTAGAATATTTAATGTCATTTTGTGAGAAATTGGGAATTTTGGACGGAAATTGACGTGGCCCTGCAATGGAGCCTTTAATCACTGTTTTGTTTAATTGGGGACCTATAGAGGTCCGAATTGCGCACCGTCAGCGCCAATAGGTTTCTAATTTTTAGACGGATTTTATTATGGGGAAATTTGGATTTAGGGCCAGAAAATTCATGAACATGCATATTTTACCTACATGTGCACAAATTGCATCTGTAGTCTGTAGTGACTCGTTCTTTCTCTGTTTCTTATAGAGGCTCAAGTGGAGCGTCGTGAGACCGACGAGGCGGAAACTTCCCGACATTAGCTCGGAAGTAATAGGTGAGTAACCTAGTTGGTTTCTCAGCCTTTATGTGTTTAATTTTACGCATAGATGCCATGCGGAGATAACGGATGGATATGTGATTGATTTGGATTTTGATTGATTTCGGACCATGGGTGTCCGAAATATTGGAAACGTGATATTGAAGTGCTATTATGTGTAAATGATTATGATGCACCAATGCAATAAATTGAAAATGATATGATTGACATACCGGACCAAAGGTCCGAAAGAATAGGAAATGGCATGAAATGTAATTGGAATTGGAAATAGAAATGCGATAATTGGAAATTGGAAAATGACATGTGCATTCATGCATAGTAAATGATCGATAATGGCGGTTGTGACCGTGTCGCCACCGATTTGAGCTTTAAGCTCAACGCACGAGGCCTCGTGTCTAACGTATTCGAGCCTCGGCTCGATGATCAGGGCTATGCCCAACGTTTCGGGGCTTTAAGCCCAATGTTTCAGAGCCAATGGCTCAACGTATATGAGCTCAAAGTATCACAACAACGAAAGAAAATGGAAGAGTCACATGCACACTGCATAAATGAATGTTTAAAGTGAATTGTGTGAAAGGTTTATTGCCTTATCAAATGTGAAATTGAGTGCTGTTATTTCTTGTTTATGATATATATACAATATTGTGTGATTGAGTGGATATGCATGAGTTGGGTGAACCATCGATGATGGTTTTCACCGAGTTCGCAAACTCACCCAACATTGCATCTATTTTTCAGAAATGGAGAGTACCCGTTGGACACACGGAGTACGATCTCGCTAGCAAGAGCAGTATCGGTCGGGATCGAGTCGTCGTATCTGCATTAGTGTATTAATTTGGTATTTAGTAGGCCCAATTGTTTACATGAAATTGTATAGAGTGGTGAGCACTAATGAGTGCTAATAATGAGTGAAATTGTTTTATTAGTGAAATGGTATAATCTTTGAAAGTGTTTTGTTATAATTGGGCCAAGTCAATGATTGCTTTACGACTCTCTTTTTTGAAAGAAAAGATAATGTCACGCGACTCTAATGTTTTGAAAAAAAAATGTCATACGATTTTTATTAATAAGGTAATGAATGTTCTAGTACGCCACCCTCGAGGGTCACGGGCTCGGATATCACCATGGATATCGGGTTCGGGTCTCGTCGGGAGTGGGGTGCTACACTAGTAGTGGTCGTAGCGGTGCTAGAGGTTCAGGCCAGATGATCCCGCTATGTAAGTATTGTGAGAGGAGGCACAGTGGGGAGTGCTGGAGGTTTGCCGGAGCGTGTCTCAAGTGTGGTTCCATGGACCATCAGCTCCGAGAGTGTCCTTTTACTGTGGAGGCCCAGTCTGCTATGGTGGTAGATCAGCGATACCACAAAGGCAAAGCAGAGCCGTGGAGGTGGATCTGGATGGAGAGGTCGAGGTCGAGGTCGAGGCCGAGGTCGAGGTCGAGGCCGAGCTGAGGGATCTACAGTGAGGACTGAGGGTCAGAGCAGCAGACAGCAGTCCCAGGCTAGAGTCTATGCTATGACTCGGCAGGAGGCTCAGGAGTCTCCAGATGTTGTTGCGGGTATGCTTCTGATTTCTGGTTTTGAAGCATATGCATTGATGGATCCTGGATCCACTCATTCTTTCATTGCACCGCATGTGGCATGTAGACTGCATTGTGATAGGGAGAGATTGCAGTGTGGGTTAGAGGTGAGTACACCTCTAGGTAGTACGACGGTTTTGGGAGAGGTCTACAAGGGGTGTCCGATAGTGATTGATCAGGCAGAGTTGAGTGCAAACCTGATAGTTTTGTCTTTGAGAGATTGATCGATCTGTGGATGGGTCGCTTCTGCAAGATAGGTCATGATGGATTGCTATACCAAGGAGGTTGTGTTAGAATCTCCTGGTCAACCTAGAGTTATTTTTCGAGGTGTTAGTCAGGCAGTGCCAGCTAGGATGATTTCCTTTCTGAGTGCCCTGAGATTTATGCAAGGAGGTTATGAGGCATATTTGGCTCATGTGGTTGATACCAGGATTGAGTAGAGGTTGCAGGATGTTCCCGTGATTAGGGAATTTCTGGACGTGTTCCCCGATGAGTTACCGAGTTTGCCGCCGGATCGGGAGATGGAGTTTGGGATTGATCTCGTTCCAGGTACCGCTCCTATATATATACCTCCATATATGATGGCACCGGTGGAACTGAGGGAGCTTAAGGCTCAGTTGTAGGAGTTGTTGGATAAGGGGTTCATTAGACCCAGTGTTTCGCCGTGGGGAGCTCCAGTGTTGTTTGTGAAGAAGAAGGACGGGACTTTGAGGTTGTGCATCGATTATAGGTAGCTGAATCGAGTGACAGTGAAGAATAAGTATCCACTGCCTAGAATCGATGATCTATTTGACAAGTTACAGGGAGCTCAAGTGTTTACTAAGTTGGATCTGCGGTCAGGGTATTATCAGTTGAGGATTTCGGAGGCCGATGTGCCAAAGAGTGCTTTCAGGAGCAGGTATGGGCATTTCGAGTTCTTAGTGATGCCGTTCGGGTTGACCAATGCCCCGGCAGCCTTCATGGCCTTGATGAATAAGGTCTTGCAGCCCTACCTGGATCAGTTCATGATTGTGTTTATTGATGACATTTTAGTGTATTCGAGGAGTAGGCAGGAGCATGCGGAGCATCTGAGGGTTGTGTTGCAGATCATGAGGGAGAGACAGTTGTATGCCAAATTCACGAAATGTGAATTCTGGCTGGATGAGGTAGTATTTCTAGGCCATATTGTGTCTGGTGAGGGTATCCGGGTGGATCCTCGCAAGATTGAGGCAGTGAGGAGTTGGGAGGTTCCGAGGAACGTGTCAGAGGTTCGGAGTTTTCTCGGTTTAGCAGGATATTACCGGAGGTTTGTCGAGAGGTTTTCAGTGATCTCAGCCCCTTTGACAAAACTTCTGAGGAAGAATGTGGCTTTCAGATAGACTGATGAGTGTCAGAGGAGCTTTGAGGAGCTTAGGCATCGATTGACTACGGCACCAGTGTTAGCTTTGCCGTCAGGGTCCGGAGGTTTTGAGGTATTTAGTGATGCTTCACAGCAGGGATTAGGTAGTGTTCTGATGCAGCATGGGAGAGTTATAACGTATGCCTCGAGACAGTTAAGGTCTCACGAGGTTAATTATCCAGTGCATGATTTGGAGTTTGCTGCAGTGGTGTTTGCTCTGAAGATCTGGAGACATTATTTGTATGGGGTGACGTTCCAGATCTTCACTGATCATAAGAGTCTGAGATATCTATTGAATCAGCGAGAGTTGAATCTGAGACAGAGGAGATGGATTGAGCTATTAAAGGACTATGACTGCACGATTGAGTATCATCCAGGGAAGGCCAATGTGGTGGCAGATGCGTTGAGTAGGAGATCTCGTATCAGTGCAGCTCAGATTCAGATTGAGAGATTGCCTAGCCTGATTCAGTTGAGAGCGCTTAATGTGTAGATGGATTTGGCTCAAGATGGAGCTTTGATTGCTACGTTGAGGCTGAGGCCGATGTTGCAGGACAGGATCAAAAGAGTCCAAGATCAGGATCCAGTGTTAGTGAGATTGATGGATAGAGTCAGATCAGGGTTGACTGTTGATTTTGAGTTGAGAGATGGGACTCTTTGGATGGGTCAGAGGTTGTGTGTGCCAGATGTTGATGATCTGAGGCGAGAGATTTTGGAGGAGGTGCATGTGGCCGCTTATGCGATGCATCCTAGCGTTACCAAGATGTATAAAACCCTTAAGTTTCATTTCTGTTGGCCAGGTATGAAGAGGCAAGTGGCAGAGTTCATTTCTCGGTGTTTGACGTGCCAGCAGGTCAAGGCTGAGCACCAGGCCCCATTTGGGAGATTGCATTCATTGCCCATTCCGGAGTGGAAATGAGAGCGAATCACTATGGATTTTATTATGGGGTTACCTAGGACGCCGAAGCAGCATGATGCGATCTGGGTCATAGTGGACCGGTTGACCAAATCGGCTCACTTCTTGCCAGTGCGAGAGAATAATACTCTCGATCAGTTGGCCCAGAAGTATGTGGCAGAGATTGTGCGACTGCATGGGTTCCCAGTATCGATAGTGTCAGATAGAGATCCCAGATTTACTTCGAGGTTCTGGAGGAGCCTGCAGTCAACTTTGGGTTCGAGGTTGAACTTTAGTACAACATTTCATCCTCAGACAGATGGGCAGAGTGAGAGGAAGATCAATACTGTTGAGGATATGCTGAGAGCTTGTGTATTAGAGTTCAGAGGTGCTTGGGATCAATACTTGGCTCTGGTTGAGTTTGCGTACAATAATCGCACAGAGCAAGAGATTGGATGGCACCGTATGAGGCCTTATATGGGAGACCGTAGATCACCTATTTATTGGGATGAAGAGGGTGTGAGGATGCTCGAGGGTCCCGAGCTGATCCAGGATACAGTGGATAAAGTGAGATTAATTCAGAGTCGCATTAAGGCGGCTCAGGATAGACAGAAGAGTTATGTGGATCAGCATCGGCGAGAGATGGAGTGCAATGTGGGCGATAGAGTATTCCTCCGAGTGTCACCTTGGAGAGGAGTGCTGAGGTTTGGCTGTAAGGGCAAGTTGAGTCCTCGGTATATCAGTCCGTATGAGATTACTGAGAGGATTGGACCGTTGGCCTATAGATTGGCTTTGCCTAGTGAGATGTCCCAGTTGCATGATGTGTTTCATGTGAGTATGCTCCGGAGATACCGCTCAGACTCGACTCATGTGATTCCAGCTCAAGAGATTGAGATAGCTAGTGATCTGAGTTATGTTGAGGAGCCAGTGCGGATTATCAGATCTCGGGTCAAGCAATTGAGGAGCAGGGTGATTCCATTGGTGAAAGTCCTATGGAAGAACCACTCATCGAGGAAGCAACTTGGAGAGGCGAGGAGCACACGAGGAGGCAAGACCTCATCTATTCGACGGTCCAGTATGAAATTTGGGACTAAATTTTATTAGAAGGAAATTTGTAACATCCCGTTACCGATGCGATGAGCATATTGGTACGGGTAGTACTGTTATTGCATAAATTGTGATCGAGTGCTTTGTGGCCTTTGATTATAAAGAGATAGATCATTTTGCACATGCATACATAGCGACATGCATTCATGATTGTTCCAGCATTTAAATTGTGATTATGAGTTGAATTGTGAATTTTGAGATAATTGAGTTAGATTTGATTTAAAGTGAAATTAGGGATAATTGAGTGAAATAGTAGAATTAGAGTGAGAATTGAATTTTAGGGAATTGGAAATTTAAAATTGAGTATGGGATCTAGTGTTTTATATTTTTGAGGAATTATAGAAATTTTTTTGGAATTTTTAGAGTTATGTGTTCGGACCGAGAAAATGACCTAGAGACTGATGACTTAGATTCCGGTTCCGAAAGTGAGTGGTAAATGGCCTGGAAAATTTAGATTTGTGAGCTTAGGAATTTTTGTGATGAGCGAGTGAAATTTAGAGACTAAGATTAAATGAATTTGAGGACTATGATCTATAGGTTTATATCCAACCTTTATATAGCCTTAGGGTTTGAATTTGGTAAAAGCCAAAACTTCCTTTCTTCTTTTCCTCCTCCCATCGACGACGTTGATCTTCTTTCCTTGGAGATTTCACTTGCTTTCCCTTTCATTGTGGTTGGAGAGTTGCTAGAAATCTTGGTGAAGATGATGTTTGGCTTGGATTAATGAGTTTACCGTGATTGTTAGAGCTTGAGAAGTTTTCAGAAGTTTTTAGGGTTTCGGATTGATCTTCGATTTGGTAAGTTTTATGGCTTTAATGTTGTTATTTATTGTTGTTATATGCATTTATGGCATTTATGGTGAAAGATTGAGTAGTTAGGGTGTTAAATGCTGAGTTTAGAGAGTATTTATGGTGGAAAAATCGATCGGAGAAGTCGAAGGTCGTTCGCACGTCGCGACGTCTGCAACTGGCCTCGCCACGACGAGCCAGTGCGTGTTCGACGCGACGAGCGGGTGGATATTCGTCGCGACGAGCGTGTTTCCACGCCGCGACGAGCGTCCCTTGGGATAGATTTTTGAATGGGATTAAGTTGGTTTTTGGGGTGTATCTTTTAGTGTAGACCTCCAATTGAGGTGATTCCGGATTTGTTATGAACTAGAGAAAAAGTTCTACGATTATGGTAAAGAATAAGAGTTTGAATTTAAATTAGCGAGTTCTCAATCATAGAAAGAGAGCTGATTATAGTTTTTATCGTGACCTAAGAGTTATGTATTATCAATTGGAGACTTATGAAATCAATTGATCTTATTGACCTAGTGAATAGTGAATTTTGGGTTGTGAAGCAAGAGATGGTGGAATTAGATTAGAGCGCTGGAAAATCATGATCATGCATCGTACAATTTCTAATTAAGACATGTGCATTATCAAATTTATTTGATTGAGCATATAGTGATGAGAATTCGTTGAATTGTTATAGAGGCGTCGTTGGATCGTCAGGTCCATCGATATTCTTTGGTACTTCCAAAAGAGCTTCGGAAGTTACAGGTGAGTAACCTAGTTGGTTCCTCGATCTTTGTGTGTTAAATGTGTTGTGATTGTGTAAATTGTTTGACAATGTGAGTGCTTGAACTGTGAAATAAATGTGTTGTGATTATGAGTAAATGTGATGAATGTTATAAGTGGAAGTGAGCGATATATGTGCTATTAAATGTGCAAGTGTAAGTGCATGCTAGGCATGGTTAGAATCGCTTAATAAACAGTTGTGACTGGAGCAATTAGTGATCAGAGCTTTAAGCTCGACTACAAGTGAAAGGGCCTAAGGCCAAAAAGAGAATAGTGCATACCCAGAGGGTTCTCCTATCCCTATTGTGAATGGGTAGTAGTGCATACCCAGAGGGCTCTCCTACTTGCCAAAAATGCGAATATTGATGCTCAGTCACAACACTGACATAAAATGAGAAGTGGCATGCATTATGCATCAGATTGTAATGTGAAAAGTGAAAGTGCGTGTATTAAGTGATCATTGCTCAGTGATATATCAGATTTATGTGGTAGTGAAAATGTGTAAAGGGTTTGATAGTGTTCCGATTGTGTATTGTGACTATGTGATATATCGTGATATATTATATGTATATGCATGAGTTGGGTGAACCATCGATGATGGTTTCTCATTGAGTTCGCAAACTCACCCAACATTGCTAATATTTTTTTAGGACAGCGTTAGTAGATTCTTAGCTCCTGTGTTAGACATTTCCTGTTGTGCGAGTGCGTGGGCAAGCGAAGCGATGGCACATAGGTCGGTCAGCTGGGGCGATTTTTAAGGATGACTTAGTATAGACTTTTCTATCAGTTTCCTTTTTGGGATATTGTGTTGGACTGTAGGGAACTGATAGACTTATCTATATTTTGGATTGATGTTATGAAATGAAAGATTATTGCGGTTTTAAATTTTAGTGATTTGCATAATGCGGTTTAATTATATTGATGCCATGAGAGTATTTAGTGATAGTTGCGAGCGTAGCACTTCCTTGCTGTAGGACATGCATCGGAACGACCCACGGGCATCCCGGTGCTTACCCTACGGTAAGGGGGCGCTACACCTGTCCGGAATCCCAACACAAGCAAACACATCCATATGCCATAGCACTTCAATAATTCCCAATCAATTAACATCATCGGACCTCCTTTCCATAATCCAAACGCAATCAATCATAATCATTACACAAACCATAATTCACTTTTCTATTCTATATACAAATCCATAATTCAATTTCATACCTCAAAAGAAATGTATCACCTAACAAAAGTGGCATTTTCAAGCCACGATACAACATTAATCTCAAAATCTGAAATACACAGGAATACTCAAATTCTAAAAATCATACACAAACGTCTAAAATCTTATTCTTACAAATATAGAACTTAACCCTACAACATATATACACATGAACAGAGGTCTTGCCTCACTTTCATCTGATCTCCTGCTCGGTACTTAGAGATGGGGATGAAAGGGAGTGAGCTTTACAGCTCGTAAATAACATATTTATAAATCAAAAAATAAGCAAAAATCATCTTTTTAAAACTGTTGCCATTTTATAAAATTTTCACATATGAAATTCATCTAATACTTATTTCTCAAAATTTCTCAATTTATCGAAGAATTCATGAACATTTCTTAAAACATGTATGCAATCACACTTAGAAACAAAACAGAAACACATAAACACATCAGAATGGTTTGGGTCCAAATGAGGTGATTTTTGATTCTTTATAAACTAGAGACATAGAGCTACAAGGTTTGTGAAGCAATGAAATTGAAATTCAGTCTCTAAGAATCTTAAATTTTGGTCGGAAGTTGAGTATAGATTCTTGTTTCGGCATAAGGATAATCCCAACATGTTTGAAGTATAACTTTTGGATTTCTGAACCAAATTGAGTAAGTTTGGTGTCATTAGAAACTTAAGACAATGGGGAACATTTTCTATAAAATAATATTATCAGATTTTGTCATTTACTTGATCAGAGTGATCATGGAAAATTGGCCCGAATGTTTGGACTTTTGGAAGAGTTTTAGTTTTTAGAATTTATCTTAGTGAATATGCAATATATGGGTCCTCAAATTGTAATCCTATTGAATGGAAATTTTGCATTTGATAAAGGGAATCAAGGAAGGCAAGAGGATCAAGAGGAGAGGCTGCTTTTAAGCTTGTATCCAAGCAAGGAATTCAGGTGGGTACCATGTTTATATTTTGAATTATAAGCTAATTATAAGTTTTCGAAAAATCAAAAAGAGAAATGATTTGCAAATTCATTGTTTACGTTTTCAAAAAAAATAAAAAAGGAGATAAATATTTTTCAATTTCATTGTTAATGATTCAATAAATTGTTACAATTACAAAATGCATTATTTTTGCATAATTTAAGAAATGCCTATAATTGATATTTCATTGTTTTTTAATGAATGTGAAATTGCCATGTGAATTTGGATGAAGAATGTGCAATGTGAATGGAAATATGTTTGAATTATGATACGTGTATGAAAATTAAGTTTTCGAAATATGCCTTCGGGCAGTCCGATTTTCAAGTGTGAATCGTCTGTTATGTGGTTTTGGTTAGGTCCCATAAGAGGGTCAAGTTCACCTATCTAAGCTTCGCCCGCCTGCCTGTTAGTGGCATTGGAGCTCCGTTAAGGACTCCCATAAGTTCACGGCTACACAGGACCGCTATGCAGGAAGGTGTAGTACGTTCTGTTCATGGCTGCACAGGACCGCTATGCGGGAATGTGCAGTACATTCTGTTTCTGGACAGACCTAAACCATTCTGATGTGTTTATGTGTTTATGTTTTGTTTCTAAGTGTGATTGCATACATGTTTTAAGAAATGTTCATGAATTCTTCGATAAATTGAGAAATTTTGAGAAATAAGTATTTGATGAATTTCATCTGTGAAATTTTTATAAAATGGCAAAAGTTTTGAAGCAAAAAAATGATTTTTGCTTATTTTTCGATTTATAAACATGTTATCTACGAGCTGTAAAGCTCACCCCCTTTCATCCCCATCTCTAGGTAATCATGAAGGAGATCGGATGAAAAAAAGACAAGACATTCGTTCGTCATGTTTGTGATTGCATTTGTATTTTGGTTTAAGTTGGATTATTGTAAAAATAAGAGCTTAGGCTTATCTTGTGTATTTTGGATTTTGGCATTTATATTGTATATGGATTGAAAATGCCATTAATATGTTGTAAGCATTTAATTCATGATGATAATGAGTTATGGAATTATGTATGGTTTGGTATGAAATTGGGAAATGATTATGATTGATTGTGTTTGGATTCCAGACAGGAGGTCCGATGAACTGTGTAGCAGGAATTGAGATTTTTGAAGTACTAATTGTTTAAGAATTGTTGGTATTTAGTTTTGTATGTGTGAGATTTTATGGAAAAGAAAAATAAGAATTCGTTAAAAGATGAATTATGAGATATGTATGAATGTGAAGAAAATGATTTGAGGTTAAGGGATTGATGAAATCTATACCGGATTGGATTGGCTTATATTAAATGTCTTATGGGTTTCCAACGCGACGTTTTTCTAAAATATTTGTTTCCGGATGTCGGAGTTAAGTTTTTGTTCTTAAGCGATTTTGTTTTTGTTGTTTCCGAGCCATTCGATTTGTATTCGATTTTCTATGACTTCCAATCCAATTTGTGTTTCGCCTTTGTTTTTTCCCACCTTCGGCTTTGAGATCTGTTCTTTCGTGTGTGTCCTCTTTGTTTTGCTTTCTATTTTCGTTTAGGTTTCCATTTTCTGGTTGGACTCCGGTCTCAAAATCGGGGCCCAACAAAGAGCCTTGACTGATGTGCATTATAAGAAACTTATTCTTCAAATTGGTGATGAACAAGTTAAATTTAATAAGAATAAAGTATTGAAGAATCTGAAGTGCCTCATAAAAGAGAAAAAAAGAGTAATATAAGGAAGAAGTGGATGTTGGAGAAGTTAAAGATGAAGGAGAATGATAAAAGGAGGAGTTGGGTGTCAAATTGAAGTAAGACATATTAGCAAGAATGGAAGCACTCGTGCCACCTTCTATTGAGAAACCACCCTTTCTAAAGTTGAACACCAAGAGGGAATAAGAAACAAGAGTGGTGGGCATCATTAGGAAAAGAATGAAAGCCATGGGATGGCAAATTTTAGACATAAGAAGCATAAGTCCTAAAGTTATGATACACAAGACTTTAACATTCAAAAGAGGAGTTGATTGAACAATAATGGCATTAAAATGGTCAAACTTGTGACCTTAAAATTGGCATGTTATGCTTTAGTTAGGTCTCTTATAATTTTATGTTTGATAATGCTTTATTATTGTTATGTTTTATGTTTATTTTGTAGTGAGTTAACTTGTTGGATGTTCATGGCATGAAATGTGACTAAGTTCCTTCCATGACGCCATGACCACCATAATACCTATAAGTCTGGCCTTTGTTTTTATTCTTTTCTTTTTATTTTTGTTTGTTAAATTTGTTATGTGTGTGGTTTTTAATTGTTTTTTCATGTGGTTTCCACATTTTTTGACTAACTAATTTAAAAGTTGTCAATATTGAATTGGTATAGTTGTAGCTAGTATGGGCAAGTATAGGTCGAATCCCACAAAGACAATGATTACTAATAGTTACCATTATCGTATTATCTAGTCTACGAATTAAGTGTTAGTTTTTTAATTTAAAATAATACTTAAAAAAAATAAAATGAAGTAGGAAACAATAATGATCAATGAACAAAAGGAATCGCTTAGAAAAAATCAATATCAAGAATTAGTACCTAGGTGATGAATCTGCCTAAAACCCATAGATAATTAACCTTTTATCATTGATCGATTGCAAAACCAATTACTTGTTTTACGTTAAAAATGCAAGTATACAAGTCGTTACTTGTAGTGAAAAACAGATATTGTCCCACAAAGATTATGCTTAGATACCACTTAATTTAGATTGTGCTTTGTTTAATATTCAAATTTGAATAATAACTAAAAACAAACTAAATCAAAACAAACTAGCAATAATCAAATAAAGTGATAATGGAAATACGTAAAGAGAATCAATCAAATTATGAGAGAGGAGATTTTACCTATCATCAATGCTAATCTAAGCACTTTTATATGTTTATAGGGTGTAGCTTTTAGATGATCGTAGGGTTAATTTCTCTCTCTTAAGTTATAATCATTCCCTAAATTGTAAACCCTAATTGAATTATGGACTTGCAATCTCTCTTTTCACAAATCAACCACAAATCTAATTAGTCCTAAAGCTCTCTAATAAACAATCGGGTCTTACATAGGATCTCTCTCTATGAAATTACCGACTAGATTGATTAAGTGGTCAATTAGATCGCCTAACTCTTGTTAATCCAATCCAAACATTTTTATCCAGTTCACTCTCTCGGTTTATTACCGAAATATGTAAATACATCAATCAATCATAACACCCAACTCAAGTAAACATAAATCAATTAGATTAACATTAAAGCTAAGCAAAATCCCTAAGGTAAAGTTAGAACATCGTGAACAACTCAAAATCCATATCCGTACAACCCATCTCAATCCTACATATTAAATGAAAAAAAAGGTAAATAGGGAGGAATTGAAACTCAGGTTGGATGATTCGGGAGAGCAGCGACTTCGAGAGATCACCTATTTCGGGAAGCTTCGGTGTCAAAATCCTTTTCTTCTTCCTCTTCTTCTTTTCTCTCTCTCTTTTGGCTTTCGTAATGTAGATAGAATGTAGGGTCCTTTTAGGGTTATATCACAATCCTTTTATAGTCTTTACCAATTAAGGTAACCCTAGTGTCTTTCTGGGGTCCGAAATGTCCCTTGAAACTGGACACAATCGTGGCCAATCATAGAAGCTCAAGTATAGGGCCACGATTGTAGCCATGCATTTTAGTTTGGTTCTCCTCCGAAACTCTTCTGAATACCTTGACATTAACAAGCTCATCATGACACCTCACGTATATGAAATTGAAGCTAAAAAACATGCTCTCACCCAAAGAACACTTAAAATGCAAATGTTTGTGAACTAACACAAATCTTAAGCTAAACACACATTAAACAATCAACTTAACCACTAAACACATATCAGATTACATATAAAAATATAATGCAATCTACACCTATCAACATCCCCATACTTAAACTTTTGCTTTTCCTCAAGAAAAGATCAAATACAACCACTAAAATTCTATCACTTTATTTTCACAATGATTAAAGCATGCAATCCCTCAAACTTTGACTAACTCAAGAGTCAAGCTACTATACGCATTATGACTAATTTTCATTAGTGCACATAAGCAAACTCAACCCATGAAAGCATCACTCAAAGATAAGTATAAATTCAAAAAGGACCTTCCTTATAGATTTTACTCATTTCTTTCAAGTGTTTGATGGTTAGTGTTTCGCTCAAACTTCTTATAGGAAACCATACTATCATAGACTTACTAATACACGAATTCTTCTCCATAATGATTACATGCTAAGATAGATCACAATGGCTTTGTTTTAGGTTGTAATGTGGCTAGGGTTAAGGTGGGTTAAACATGTTTTAGAGGTTTATCACAAACATTTGTAAACTACTAAGTGTATAAAGGGATGACAAAGATAAACTTCTAAGATATACACATGGATAAGACTACTTTGCCACACTTATTGAAGTTACTACATATAATTCCTTTTTGTTTTCTTTTTTTTTGTCTGATTTTGTTCTTTTCTCTTTTATTTTTGCTTCTCTTCTTCTCTTTTTTTTCATAATAAAGAAATAATGAACAGAAAACAGCAACTATATGTTATGTGCTCTCAACTTATGATTCCACACTCAAGTATCATTTAGCACCCTATTAACTTGTGATTGGGTAAGCTAATGGGGTTTATGGGGTTTAAAATTAGGTGATTTCAAGAAACAAAAGGTTAAAAGCTCAATGGGGCTAACAAGGGATAATAAAAGGGTAGGTCATTTAAGCCAAAAGGTTAAAGCAAGAAGGCCTTAATCATTTCCATCTAACATGCATTTAGTATATTTAAATCAATTCAAAGCAAGTTCTGAAGGTACTTACCTAAGGAAGCATCACACAAATAAGGAAATGAAATGACTATTGAATGGAGTCATAAAGGCTCAATTCCTTACATAGACTCAAATGAAAATCCATTATGCTTTTATACATTACCTCATTGTTCAAGTGCTATGTTTTGAGTAAGCTTATGTGGCTAACTACTTTCATCACTCCACATGGTTCACTCTCCACTCAAGTAGCCTGATTTAAGTACTCACATGTATTTAATCTCATTCCAACTAGCATGATAGAATCTCATGGCAACACATTCGTCACAAAGATTCACATGTAAGGGAAATGACACACGTAATATATAACAACCTAACATGCATCCTAAATGACATGAAAAAAAATGCAAACATAGATGCAAAGACTACCTCCCCACTGGAACAAAAAATTGTCCTAAATGTGAAAAAGAGAACATCCAAAACCAATAAAAAAACACTATGAAAAATAAAACACAAAACACAAAACATAAAACAATAATAGAAGAAATTAAGGGTAAGATGGGCTTGTGGTGGTGGTGCCGATGGAAATGAGACTTTTTTCCTCTCATCCTTTGGTCCTTCAACAAGCTAGTTGCACAATAAATCTTTAAGTAACCTCAAAATCTATCATTGGAGACCTAAACAATAGGAGCATGAAGTACAAAACTAGTTAAACCAAGCTAGATATTGTCAAATCAAAACAATACCATACTAACATAAAGACAAACAAATGACAGACAGACATGCTAAGTTAAGGTCATTAGCTTGACCATTCCGTGTGAATTCATAAAAGAGTAAGTAAAAGTTAAAAAGTATTTCCCTTTCTTATGAGAATGGTCCTCCAAAGTAATGCTTGTATTTATGCCCATTAACCTTAAAAGTTTCACCTTTTTCATTTTCTAACTCCAACGCTCCATGGGGAAACACTTAACTAACCTTGAATGGGCCACTCCATCTTGACTTGAGCTTTCTGAGAAATTAAAAAAAATCGTGAATTGAATAAAAGAACTAAGTCCCCACTTTTGAATTCCTTCTTCTTAATGTGGCCATCATGCCACTTCTTAGCTTTTTTTTTTACAACTTGGCATTTTCATATGCATCATATGTTAATTATTCCAATTCATCAAGCTGTAACAATCTCTTTTCTCCTACTAGCTTCCAATCCATGTTCAATTTTCTAATTGCCCAATGGGCTCTATGCTCTTACTCTAATGGTAAATGGCAAGCCTTTCCATACATAAGTCGATATGATGTTGTGCATATAAGAGTTTTAAAAGCTGTCCTATAACCCCACAATGTATTATCCAGCTCTAAAACCCAATCTTTCATTGAAGTGCTCATTAGCTTCTCCATAATCTTCTTTAACTCTCTATTCACCACCTCCACTTGGCCACTTATTTGCATATGGTGAGGGGTCACTACTCTGTGATGAACATTATATCTTCTTAAAAGAGCCTCAAAGGGTTTATTGCAAAAGTGGCTCCCTCCATCACTTATGATAGCTCTAGGCACCCTAAATTGAGTAAAAATCTTCTTGATGAATCATTACACCACCTTGCCATCATTGGTTGAAGTAGTTATTGCTTCAACCCACCTAGAAACATAATCAATGCCATCCAATATAAGAGTTACCTAAGGAAGATAGGAATGGTCTCATAAAATCCAAGCCCCACAGATCAAATATCTCCGCCTCCATGATGTTTGAAAGTGGCATTCATCCCTCTTCGAAACATTGCCTAATATTTGGCACCTATCATAATGTAATGTAAAATCTCGGGCATCTTTGAACACATTTGGCTAGTAGGATCCACACTCCAAAATGTGAGCAGCTAGTTTGTTCGCTCTATAGTGTTTGACACAAGCTGAACTATAACACTGGGTTAAAACTTCAGGCTTTTCATCTTTAGGGACACACCTGCGAATTAAATTATTAACACATATTTTATATAACATAGTTTCATCCCAAATATATTGAGAAACCTGAAATAGATGCGAGAGATTAGGGAGAAGAATACCACTTGAGAGATAATTGGCAATATCTGCAAACCAAGGAAGAAAAGGATTTTCTACCATTATTAAAGCCTCATAAGGAAAATGCTCTTCAGTTTCCTCTTCTTCTTCATTTTGATTCCCTTCAAGTCTCGATAAATGGTCCACCACAACATTATATGCTCCTTTCTTGTCCTTAATCTCAATGTTTCTAGCCTTGACATCCTTCTTTGCAAAGAGATAATGCAATGCCATATGATTTGCAAAAAAAATCACTACAAGCAACTCCTTCTCAACGGCGATGTAGTTCAGTTGTGCTCCTGTTAAGGTTTTGATGGCATAGTAAATTGCATGCAACTTCTTCTCCTTTTGTTGTCTGAGTACATAGTCAATGACATGGTCACTTGCATCACACATGATCTTGAAGGGAAATGACTAATTCGTCTTAGCTCGATCTACCTCAATCCCCCTGCATGAGATCTTATGACCCAAGACTATTCCCTTTTGGACCATGAAATGACATTTCTCCCTGTTCAAGACTAAATGAGGCTCCTCGCATCTTTGTAATACTTTATCCAAATAAGCAAACAATGATCAAAAGATTCTCCAAAAATAAAGAAGTCATCCATAAATACCTCCATGAAGTCCTCATTCATATCTGCAAAGATGGCCATCATACACCTTTAAAATGTGGCTAGTGCATTGCATAGGCCAAAAGGCATCCTCCTGTAAGAAAAAGTCTCATAAGGACAAGTGAAAGTGGTGTTCTCTTGGTCTTGTAAGTATATGAACACTTGATTGTATCCTGAATATTCATCAAGAAAGTAATAAAAAGCATAGCCAACCACCCTCTCAATCATTTGGTCCACGAAAGGTAATGAAAAATGGTCTTTCTTGGTGGCTAGGTTAAGCATCCTATATTCAATGCACACTCTATAACCTGTGATGGTCCTAGTGGAAATCTGTTCACCTTTTTTATTCTCGATCACTATCATGCCTCCCTTCTTAAACAGTATTGCATCAGGCTCACCCACTCACTATCTGAAATTGGGTATATAATACCTACATCTAAAAGTTGTACCACTTCCTAAATTGGGTGTATAATACCTGCATCTAAAAGCTTCACCACTTCCTTCTTCATAACCTCTTGCACGTTTGGATTTAACCTTCTTTGCCTCTCCCTCACTGTCTTGCATTCTTCTTCAAGGTTAATCCTATGCATCACCACATTGGGGCTAATCCCCTTAATATCAAAAATTTTCCACCCCATGGCTCTCATCCTCTTCCTAATGGTCTCTACCACTTTCTCTTCTTGCTCAACATCCAATTGGTTGGAAATGATGATGGGCAAGGTATGGTCTTTGCTTAAAAATTTGTATCTCAAGTGAGAAGGTAAGGTTTTAGTTCTAAAGTGGGAGGTTTTATAATGGAAGGTCATGTGGGTGCACCCTCTCTCTCTAACTTCTCTTGCTCACCCTCCTTACACAATTCCTCTTCACTAACACTCTCATCCCTATACACTTTAATAATTTTCTCAACTTCCTTTTCGGTTCCCTTTTTAACCTCCTTCACATAATCATCCACAACATCAATCTTTGTATAAACACTTTTATTCACTAGTTTCTTCAAATATTTAGTCATATTGAATTCAACCTGCTTAGCACCAATTCTCAAAACCAGTTTTCCTTCATGCACATCAACTAATGCCCTACTAGTATTCATAAGGGCCTACCTAAAATCAATGGAAAATTCCTATCTTCTTCAAAATTAAACACAATAAAATCAACAGGAATTATAAATTTATCCACTTTTACCAGAGCGTCTTCTACTACCCCAAATGGTCTTTTGATGGATTGATCCACAAGTTGGATAAGCATGGATGTTGGGTTTATTTCTCCTAGCCCCAAATTCATGAAAACAGATAAAGGCATCAATTTAATACTTGCGCCTAAATCACATAAACATTTAGAAAATTCAAAATCACCAACAACATATGGAATAGTAAAACTCTTTGGATCTTGTAGTTTTGAAGGCATTGTGCTTGTGATGATCGAATTATAATTCTCTGTTAAGGTCACCATCTGATTGTCCTTCTAAGTGCATTTGTGTGTCAATATGTCCTTGAGAAACTTCACATACTTGGGCATACACTCCAATGCCTCCTCCAAAGACAAATTAATCTAACGTTTCTTCAAATTCTTCAAAAATTTAGAGAATTAAGTGCCGATTTAATGTTGTCTCACCCTCTATGAATATGAAATCTTAGGCTTGTAGGGTGGTTGGTACATATGTGTTCTCTTCTTCCTTTTGCTCCACATTTTTCTTTTGTTAGTTATCTTTTTGAAAACTTGGCTCCTCTAATTGCTTGCCACCTAATTGTGATCACCTTGAGTTGTTCCTTTAGATTGGCCTCAATGTTGCCTAGTAAACTTCCTACATTCCTAGAAGACAAAGCATTAGCAGGTTGACCTATTTATACCTCTAAGTTGTGGATGGATGAAGCGTGGTTCTTCACAATCGGATCAAACTTTGCCTCCATTCTCTTCTGACTCTCTTTTTGTCTTCTTTGACCTTTCTCTTGGCCTGAGAACTTTGAACCTAATACATCCATTAACTTGTCCATTTTGTTTTCTAAAGACCAAACCCGTCTTCCTGAAATCTGGAGGTCCTTGTGTTCTCACTTATCCACCTGCATTATTAATACTCCAAAAAAAAAATTAGTTATTTTTCCACCTAGTATTATAAGTATTAAAGTATGAATTATTACCTTATTGTGGCTGGCCCAAGTAATTTGCTTGTTCTGTACCACTTGCTCCTAGCAAGAAACATTCAGCTATGGCCTGGTTGTCCTGTCCACAAAATTCACATTATACTTGCATGGTCTTGACTGTGGATGAAGAAACTCCTTGTATGTTGATTACTTGCTTAGTAAGGGCAACAATCTGTGTTTACAAGGCTATTATTGAGTCAAGTGGAATCATTCCTTTTTGCTCCTTGGACCTTGTCTACTATTTTCATTTAACCATATACAACTATTAATCGCAACTCTTCTAAAAGATCATGAACTGCACCAATGGCTTTTCTCATCAAAAACCCTCCTGTAGTTGCATCTATTGTTCCTTTCATGTTCTAAGTTACACCATTATAGAATATCTGCAAAAGAAATTCCATTGGAAGGTTATGGTGGGAACAAACCCTTTGTAATTTCTTGAATCTCTCCCAATCTTCATACAATGAGTCCCCATCACTTTATTGAAAGTTGGTGATCTCTTTGATGATTCTTGTTGTCTTGGTCAAAGGAAAGTACTTAGCCAAAAAAGCTTAGGTTGGCTACTCCCAAGTAGTGATTTGACTTACAGTGAGTGAATTGTACCATGCCTTTACCTGATCCCTTAAGGAAAAAGAAAACAATTTTAACTCACGACATCATTTGACATCCCATTAAACCTGAAGGTATCACAAATCTCCAAGAAATTTGCAAGATGGGTGTTAGGATCATTGTTGGGCAGCCCATAAAACTTCACACTGCTATAAATTATATTGAGGAGTGCTGACTTGATCTTCAAATTATTGGCTTAAATTGCTTTCCTTGCAACTCCTTGAGGATTGAAACCTAGCCTCATAAAGTCTATCAATGTCCTCTCAGCTCCTCCTTGCTCTCCTTCTTCTACCATATTCCTTTGTATTTTTTTCTTGGCATTTTACTCTTTTTAACTCTCTTTCATGTCTTGTAATATCTGAATGCTCCTCCTTGCTATATCATTGGATCTTCTCTTGTTCCTTATGTTTATGCACCTGCAAAAACTCAAGGACAAGTATTGAATGCTCTTAATTCAAAGTCACCTAAACTAAATAAGATGTTAAAAAAACAATCCTCGATAACGACACCAAAAACTTGATCAATTGCAAAACCAATTACTTATTTTACGCTAAAAAATCTAACTATATAGGTCGTTACTTATAGTAAAAAGTAGATATTTTCCCACAAACATTGTGCTTAGGCACCACTTAATTTAGGTTGTGCTTTGTTTAAGACTCAAATTTGAATAATAATTGAAAAACAAACTGCATCAAAACAAACTAGCAACAATTGAATAAAACGATAATGGAAATCTGTAAAAGAGAATCGATCAATTTATGGGAGAGAGGATTTTACCTATCATTAATGCTAATCTAGCCTTTTATGTGTTTATAGAGTATCGGTTCTAGGCGATCGTAGGGTTGATTACTCTCTTTTGAGCTATAATCATTCCCTAAATTGTAAACCCTAATCGAATTATGGACTTGAAATCTCTCAATTCATAAATTACCCAAAATTCTAATTATTTCTAAAGCTCTCTAATAAACAATAAGGTCTCACATGAGATCTCACTCTATAAAATTACCGACTAGATTCATTAAGTGGTCAATTAGATCATTTAAGCCTTGTTAATCCAATCCAATCATTTTTATTTGATTCACCCTCTTGGTTTATTACTAAAATATGCAAATACATCAATCAATCATAACACCTAACTTAAGTAAATAAAAATCAACTAGATTAACATTAAAGATAAGCAAAATCCCAAAGGTAAAGTTAGAACATCATGAATAACTCAAAATCCATATACATACAAGCTATCTCAATCTTACATATTAAATGAATAGAAAGGTAAATGGGGAGGAAATGAAACTCAGGTTGGATGATTTGGGAGAACAGTGGTGTTGGGAGATCACCTATTTCGGAAAGCTCCGGTGTCAGAATCCTCTTCTTCTTCTTCACCATCTTCTTTTCTCTCTCTTTTTTCTCTCTCTCTTTTATGTTTTGTAATGTAGGCAGAATGTAGGCTCCTTTTAGGGTTATATCATAATCCTTTTATATTCTTTACTAATTAAGGTAACCCTAGTGCCTTTTTGGGGTGGTTTCAGTCACGATCGTGGCAGGTCCCCCACGATCATGGTTATATGTTTTTGTCCGGTTCTTCTCTGAAACTCTTCTGAATTCCCTGAAACACTAACAAGCTCATCACAACACCTTATATATATATATATATATATATATATATAAAGCTCAAAAACATGTTCTCACCCAAAGAACACTTAAAGCACAAATGTTTATGAACTAACACAAATCTTAAGCTAAACACATTAAACAATCAACTTAACCATTAAACACATATCAAATTACCTATAAAAATAAAATACAATCTACACCTATCAATCATGCAATTGTTTTATTGACTATTGGACATAGAAATTCCTTTCTTATATTAGTAACCCTTTCAAGACTACTAACAACTACTCCTAGGTTTATTAATTGAAAACTTTTAGGTTAAAGTTTCTAAAATTGCTTTATCGATTATTATTGGGTTTGACCCTGATCTAGATGTTAATCTATTTCTAGGTTTGCAATCAACTCCTTTCAATTATGGTAGATCTATTTATACACAAGATTTCTCAGTCTCTATATTATGAAATCAAATTATATACTAATATTTCAGATCTATTAGGACATATATATAACATATAATTGAATTATAATAGATAAAGCAAATCAATTGCATTAAATAAAAGAATTTAAACATATTGTAACGCAAACTAGGGTTCATCACACCTTGACACTAAAAGGTATTTAGTTATACATAATAAAAAATGAAATCAAAGATAATCTAGAAGAAAAATGAATAGAAAATAGAGAGTTCATAATTCTAAATCTCTATTCTTTTCTATCGAATGTTTTTGCAAGTTTGAGGTTTGATGTTGTAATTTATTAGACCTTTTGATTATTTCTATCGTTCTCCATGTCTCTAGATCAATATTGACCCTTTTGAATGTTCTTCATGTTTAGAATCACCTCTAAAAATCTGCTCCATCATTGGCCTTCTCTCACATCTTTTTATAGTAAATTTTCGTGTTTCTAAGAGATACACGGTTTGATACACAAGCATGTAATAGACTGCGTATATTTCAAAATCTCCAAATTTCACGATTTTGCATGTGTTGAGAGACATACGTAGGCATAACACCACCGTACGTCTCTACTTTGCTTCAAATCTTTTTTTATGTCATATTTTCATCTAAATTCTTCTCCATCTGGTCCATGAAAGCAATTATTACCTATAAATGCATTTGGACTAAATTAAGTACCAAATATATAATAAAATTACCAAATATCAAGAAAAATACATCAAAAATGGGTGTATAAATATGGTCAAATATGCATCTATAAAACATCCCTACACTTAAGCTTTTGCTTTTCCTTAAGCAAGTCATAATAAAAATTATAAAATTTATAACATCAATCCTTCATTAATTTTAACCTATCTATCCATACTATAAATTATCATATCATATTCATCAAATTAATATACAGGTGGAGTCAAGTCATCCTAAAACTAACTTCCTAAGTCAATATTAATAATAATCACATCAATAATCTCATTAAAATCAAAAGAAAAAACCTTAATGCCCTTACCAATATTTAACTCAATGCAATTAAGTGTTTATGGTGAACTCTAAAATCAATGAATAGTAGAACTCTTACCATAGGCTTAAAATATTATCACATCTCCACCACTTATGCACTAGAAACAAAAATTAGAAGGTCTTTATAGGGGTTTTAATGAGGCTTAGGTAAGGTATGATTGGGATAATAAAAAGTGTTGATTTAAAGGAAATTTACAAAAGAAACATTACTTGAAACTTGTTCATAATATACATATGTCCATTCATTATAAAGCCAATGGTACTACATTTTTTTCTTTTCTATGTTCTATTTTTAATTAATCGTATTTTAACCATTCATCATATATCACTATTAAAGGGATATTGGACTTTTCAATATTTCAAGTTTCAAACTACCAAATAATGTAAATAACCTTTAGGATCCAAAATAATAAAAGGCTTAAAAATAGGATAAAGGTTAATATATTGGGACTAATTGATGAAAAAGTTTAAGGCTCAACTTGGTTTTTCCTAAAGGATAAAATATTTGTAAGGTAATTATCAAAGAAATAGGCTCAAACAAGTTGTTGAATCTAAGTGCCTTCATCACTTCAATGTTTCTAATCTAACAAATGTGATCTCAATATGCATAATAAATTCAAGTTCTAGAATCATTTAACTACGCATGACAACAAACATAAAAGAAAAAAGAGATTAAAAGTTTTAAAATTTTCACTCTTAGGCTCAAAATCTCACAAAAGATATTTATTTGTGTAAATGGTATGTAATATCATTCCACTTGATTATCTTAATGATTAATTAAAACATTAGTATGTAATTTCATTCAACTTGATTATTTCAATGATTAATAAAATATGACTTATAAAGCAAATTTTATTCTAACTCTCAGCCTTTTACTCACTAATTGAATGAATATTTAACAATAAATAAAGTATTTATGTATAAATTTCAATTAATTATGTATATCATCAATAAAATTTAATAATTAAGATTATAATAAGCTTAAGAAAATCACAAAATCATTAATCCCTTCCCCACACTTAAAGTTGTATATTGTCCCCAATGTACACAATATAAGCATATATAATGAGTGAGGAGGTTATGTGGTACTTTCTTGAGTAAGAAGATTTTCCGATTCTGATCCATCCAAGATTAGATTACATCGTTGCAAAACATAAACAAAAAGGGATAAAATGATAAAAGAAAATAAAAATAATGTACACAATTAAGAAAAAGAAAGACCATTAACTATAAATTTAGAGAGAAAAAAATAAGAAATACACAATTAATAAAGAAAAAGAAAGACAAAAAAAGAATCCTCTCCCTTTTGATTGATCCAGGCTACTTTATTAAAGGAGGGTCCTCGGGTAGTTGATTCTATATTGATGGAGGGGCTATTGAGGAAATGCCCTCACCAGATGGTAGAGGTTGGAAAATGATGCTTAAACGGCTTGCCATTAATAACATTAATTCTCCCATCCATCTGATTGTAGGCTCAGGCCTTCTTAAGTGCTTAACTGTAGTCTCAAAGCATCCTACCCACTCAATAAGCTTCACCTACTTTCATCAGATAGTCTTTTGAGTTGCCAAAAGTTACCTGAGTTGGTTTTGCATCCTAGCTCTGGGAACTCTCAGAATATCTAACTTTGGGGCTTCATATATCATCTCAAGTGATGGTGGATGTGGTTGTAGTGGTTGCTTTTCTACATGTTGTTTCGCTTTATCTCCACCCTTCGATGTTAACTTATCGAGTTTCTTGATAAATTTATATATGTCACCTGTGAGTCCTCTACCGACCTTTGTTTTGGTCGACCGACCTTTGTTTTGCCCGACCTAATCTGACCACTCTTTTGCTTATATCGTTTCCGTCTGACATTCGATTGACTTGGTTTTTAAAGCGTTAGATTCCTAAGACGTCCCTCTATCTTTCCATGGAAAATTTGGATTTTTAAGATTAAATTTAGGATGATTGATTCAATCAAAGTGAGTTGGGAAATTTTCTGAATATGGCTCAGTATTTTGGTGAATTATTGATCTGTGGAGATCTGATTGAATTGATTCTAGGTGAAAAATAAAATAGAGACATGAGGAAACAAGTCATATGAAGGAATTGAATTTCAATTTAGCCTCTAAGACTTTCAATTTCGAAGTTGAAGTCGGGTTTAGTATGCAGTCTTGGATTAGTAAGATCTAAAAGTATTTTGGCCATAACTTTTGATCTAGTCATCCAAATGAGGTGATTCTTAATTTGGATTAACCTAGAGAAATAGGACTACAAATGTTATGAAGAAATTGAGTTTTAATTTAGTCTTTAATAATGTCAATTTTCGGATGGAATAAATCGCTGAAAAATGTGTTCGCATAAGAATAGTCCAAAATGTTTGAAGTATAACTTTTGGAGTGGTGCACCAAATTAAATGATTTTGGTGGCGTTACGAAATTGAGACAATAAGGAACATTTCTATAGAAGGAATTTTTACCAAATTCCTTCAATTTGATGATTTGAAAAATGTACTAAGTTAATCATGATTTAATGAATTTTGAGACTTTGTTATATTTTATGATTTTGTGGACTTAATTAGCATGTTGATGTGAATTATTAGCATGTTAAATTGAGTAAGAGCATATGGGATAAATTGATTGGATTAAAGTAAATGAAAGTGTTAGAAATTAAAGTGTTAGAAGTGCTTTA
Organism: Erythroxylum novogranatense; assembly: GCA_029891385.1. Lineage (NCBI taxonomy): Eukaryota > Viridiplantae > Streptophyta > Magnoliopsida > Malpighiales > Erythroxylaceae > Erythroxylum > Erythroxylum novogranatense. Next base: position 51,975,391 of record CM057231.1, read on the forward strand.
GGGGCAAAATTGGAAGAGTGCTTAAGGTTTTAAGTTAGAAGGCTTATATGGAAGGGCATAATGGTCATTTAGCATTCATTAAAGACAAGAGGAGTGGGCTGTCATTTTTAAGGGAAGAGAAGCACGACTTTTGAAAGAAAGAAACAAAAGAAAATGAAAGAAGGGAGAATGTTGGACCCCGAACTTTTCTTGGAGATTTGATTTATTAAACGAAATTAAATGAGGAATTAGTGGTGTTTAATGTTGTATTTGAGTAATGTTAATTGGAGAAATTGCAATGATATTTTGAGGTTAACGCATGAAATGGGTGTTTTGTGTATGATTGTGTTATTTATAGACATTGTAGGAGATTGTGTATGACTTGTGTGAATGAGGAAGTGGCATGCGCATTAACTTTGCCTTGATGAGTTTGCTATTGAGAAATGGCTTTGGAATAGTTTATTGGAGATTTGAGTTGTGTTTGAGATGAATTAGTTGAAGAGTTTGTGGTAGTGAGTGAATATGTGAAGTTGATGTGTTGATATATGAAGTTGATGTATTGGAATGGTGTTCAGAAACTTCAATGGCAAACCTGTACTAATTTAGATGGATTTATCCAAAGTGGTCTTAATGAAAGTTTTATCTTATGTTTCCAGATTTCTAACGCCATAAAGTATGCACTTTTTTTATATCGACGCTAGAAGTTATGATAATTTGAAGTCTTGATATTGTTCAGGTGATTTTTAGCATGGCAGAAACTTTTATTGAAAATTTGACCTAGTTAGAGGTTGAGATTGCCTTTAAATGCTCATTAAAGTTTTAGATTATGTTTTGATATTTCCATTGATCTAAGGTATGGAATTTTTCGACAAGGGAGTGAAACGTTATAAGGTTTGGAAGTTCTGATGCTGTTTAGGATGAAGTTGACGAATAGTCACTTTGTGTGGACTTTTTGACCCCTTCAGAGGTCGTTTTGGTTTTTAAGCTCTGCATGGAAGTTGTAGAAAGTTCTTTTAGCTTTCCATGGACACCAATTTTGTAAAATTTGGAGTTCTGAGTCAAAAGTTATGGATTTTAGAAGTTGGGGGTCGGTCAGCTCTTCCGCTAGCCGATCACTCAGCTCTTTTGCTCGACGATCGGTCAGCTCTTCCGCTGGCCGATCGTTCAGCTCTTTTTCTCGTTGATCCGGCAGCTCTTCTGCTCGCTGATGGCTCAGCTCTTCTGCTCGTCTATTGGTCAGCTCTACCGCTCGTTGATCGCTCAGCTCTTTTGCTCGACGATCGCTCAGCTCTTCCACTCGTCGATCGCTCAGCTCTTCCGCTCGTTGATCAGCCAACTCTTCTGCTCGCCGATCGCTCAGTTCTTCTGCTCGTCGATCAGTCAGCTCTTCTACTCACCCATCGCTCAGTTTTTCTACTCGTTGATCGGTCAGCTCTTCCGCTCGCCAATCGCTCTGCTCGTCCGCGCAACCGATTTTCAAATTGTCTTTCTGATCCGACCTCCCTCCACTCTTTTGGCCATAACTTTTTTTTCCGACCTCCGATCCATCTGATTTTTGAAGCGTTGGATTTCTAATGCATTCCTCTATCTCTCCATGAAAGTTTATGATTTTTGAGATCAAACTGAGAAAGATCAATCGGTTCAAAGTGGGAAGATCGATTAAAAGGTTATGAGTTAGATACTTTCTGAGCATGCTTCAATAATTTGGAGATATCTGGAGCTATAGAGCTCCGATTGAGTTGATTCTTGTTGCTAATAAAACTAGGGACATGGATCTACAAGTTTTATGAAGGAATAAAATTTCATTTCAGTCCTTAGGATGGTCAATTTCTGGAGTGAAGTTAGGTGTAGTGTTTAGTCTCGAAAGTGTTTTGGCCATAACTTCTTCATTTCTGAACCAAATTGAGTGTTTTTGATGTCATTAGAAAGATAAGACATAGAGGAACATTTTTCTAGAAGGCATTTTTGTCAAATTGTTTCATTTACCTAATCAAAATAAGGAGTGACGGTGTCAGTTTTCAAGGCAAAAAGGAAGGGCATTGTTGGAAGCTCACTTAAGGTTTTAAGTTATAAGGCTAATATGTAAGGGCAAATTGATTCTTTTACACTCATTAATGGCAAGTGGGTCATTTGGCAAGGTGAGTCTTCGTATAAGAAAGGAGAGGCATGAAAATTACAAAAGGAAAGAAGAAAAGAATAGAAAGAAGACAGGAGAGAGCAAGTTTTCGGTGGTGAAAAAGGAGAAAGAAGAAAGAACTTAGGATTTTGATTTTTGGTAAGCTTCAAGTGCGATTTTAGAGATGATTCAAGAGGAAAAAGGTGGAAGAGCATGAGAGCTTCCTATAGAACGAAGAAAAATCCGAATTTGAAGAAGATTAAGATAAGAGAAATTTTTTAAGCTTTGGAATTTTAATGAGGTTTTGGTTTAGATATCTTATAAATGGTATGGGTTTGTGATCTATCAAGTCAATTTTGATGATTGCATGGTTTAATTGGTTCAATTTTGGATAATTGTGAATTAGGGTTTATGCCCAATTTTTGTGATTTGGGGATTTTGGAAGTTTTTGATTTAGATAGCTTGAATATATGAGGGATTTGTGTTTTCTAAACTCAATTTGAGTAATTATGTTTTTTATGATGTTGAATTTGGGTGAAATTGGTTTAGGGAATTTTAAATTGGAGGAAAGAAGAAAGGCTTTGGAGAATTAAAGTGTGGGACAAAGTTCTAGCATGGATTTGAGGTGGGTAATATGTTTATATTTTGAATTATAAGTTATTTATTGATTTTTGAAAAATCAAGAAAGTGAAAGAACGGATTTTCGAATTTTATTGTTTCCGAATGATTTTGAATAATTGTTACAAAGGTTAAATTCATTGTTTTCAATGATTTCGATAAATTGATGAAATTTCTGAAAATTTATTATTTATGAATGATTTGATCAATTATGAAAATTGTTCATTCATTGATTTTGAATGATTTGATAAAAATTGAAATAATTGTTAAATTTATTGTGTTTGAATGTGTTAATAATTTCTGAAATTCATAAATCATCAATGTTGATAAATTATGAAAATTGTTGCATTCATTGTTGTGAATGATTGCACATTGAATTATGTGAAATTGTGATATTTGTGAGTGAATTTATTAAATATGGCATGACATGAAAATTTGAATTTTCGAAATGTGCCTTCGAGCAATCCGATTTTTTTTCAAGTTGATATGTGTTATGTGGGTTTGGTTAGGTCCCTTAAGTTTGAGTTAGTGCCCTGTCTCTATTTTTAAAGGCTTCGCCCGCCTACCCGCTAGCGGCACTGGAGCTCCGATTTTGGACTCCATAAGTTCACGACTACACCGGACCGCTATGCGGGAAGGTGTAATACGTTCTGTTCACGGCTGCACAGGACCGCTCTGCGGGAATGTGCAGTACGTTCCGTTTTGGACCAACCCAAACCGTTTGATATCTTATGTGCTTTTTGATTTTTGTTAATATTTGTGATGCATTGATAACGTGTGCATTCATGTTTTTGAAATTGTGCATGATTTGGGAAAAATTTGAGAATTTTGAAGGAATGAGAAATTGAGTTTTGAATCGAGAAATTTTTGGAAATTGAGTATAAATAATTTGAAAATGTGGAAAGTTTTAAGAAATAAGTTTTTTCAAAATGGAAATTATTTGATAAATGATTTTTGCTTATTTTTCAATTTATAAATATGTTATCCACGAGCTATTTCAGCTCACCCCCCTTTCATCCCCATCTCCAGGTTTTCGAGCAGGAGATTGGATGGAAGACGATCAAGACATCAGTTTTGCATGTTTTTGTAATAGGGTTATTTTGGATTTTGGTATTTGGTTTTGTACCGTGGCTTGAAAATGCCACTTTTGTTTTGCTATTGGAGTATGAAATTGAAGTATGGATATGTTTATGAATTATGAATTTATGTATGGAATTGAGTTGTGTATGATTATGGAATTGGATTATGTACGTAAATTTTAGTTAGTATATATGAATGTGAATTTGATTAAGATATGAATGTGATTATTATATGGTTTCGGACGGGAGGTCCGAGGATACTAGTTTGTGATTGAGATTAAAGAAGTGTTTTAGGTATAGGATTATGTTTGTGTATGATGGGATTCCGGACAGGAGGTCCGAGGGATTGTGTGTTTTGATTTGGGTTATTAGAAGTGTGTTTAAATCTAATTGTAGGTTTTGGGTTTATGAAAATGCAGCCGTTATGCTGCCGAAATTTATATGGCAAAGAAAGAATAAGAATAAGATATATGATTTATTAACAAGATGAGAAATGATGAATTAGAAGAATCTTATGTTTTGACTTTTGGATTGAGGATAAATTTTCCTAATGGGAAATAAGATCACTTTGTAAGAGATTGAATGAAAATGAAAGAAAAAAAATTATACCAGTTTTGGTTGTCTTAGAGTTTCCAACGCGACCCTTTTGTATTGTTTAATAAGCTTAAGTTTTTTTCGAATGTCGGATATTTGTTTCAGTTCAGTTGCTCCGTTTGTATACTTTGAATTCGATCCGTATTCATTTCGCTTTTGCTTACTTTTGTTTTGCTTCGATACTTTCGCTTTGTGATTTGTTTTGGTTACGATCCGTTCGCATTTTGTTTCCGCCTTTTGATCCGATTTGATTTCACTTTGTATGCCTTTCGCTTCTTTTTTTGATTTGTGAATTGCTTTCGATTCGTTCGCCTTATGCTTCATTCTTTCAAATGCGTTTTCATTCGTTTTTGCTTTCCACCACTTCGTTTTCCAGTTTGTAATTCCGTTCTTCCGGTTGGGGTCTGGTCTCGAGATCGGGTCCCAACAGAGAAGGCTTTCGGTGGAGAAGAAGGAAGAAGAAAAGAAAAGGTTAGGGTTTCAATTTTCATTAGCTTCCAAGTGTGATTTTAAGTTGATCTAAGAGGGAAAAAGATGGAAGAAGAAGAAAGCTCCATGATGAGCCAAGAAAATCTGAAAATGGTGAAGATTAAGGTAAGAGAAAAAAATTTTGACTTGTTAAATTTTGAAAGAATTTTGGTTTATTTAGCTTAAGGAGTAAATGGGTTTGTGATTTCCAAGCTCAATTTTGGTGATTGCTTGGTATAAATTATTCAACTTTTGGATGGTTATGAATTAGGGATTTTTGTCTTGGATTAGGGAATTGAAGTGAGGCTTTGGAGAAATTAAAGCTTTGGACAAGTTTCAAGCATGGAATTGAGGTGGGTACCGTGTTTATATTTTGAATTATAAGCTAATTACGTGTTTTGGAAAAATCAAGAAAGCAAATGTTTCTAAATTATCATTTTCGAATAATTGGATAAATTGTTACAATTGTTTAGGATGATTTAATAAAATGATTCAATTGTTTTATGCATTGTGTTTGAATGATTTCACGATATTGCAAAAAGTGTTGCATTCTTGTGTTTGATTGATTAAAAAAAATAGTTATGTGATTTTGATCATCATGTGAGATTTGAAATTGTGGAAATTTGTTTGATACTTGAATGATTGTCATGTGGTTTTTAAATATGTGAATTTGTAAATGTCAATGTGTCTGATATGACATGATATGAAAATTAAGTTTTCGAAACATGCCTTCGGGCAATCTAACTTTTCAAGTGTGAAATGTGTTATGTGGGTTTGGTTATGTCCCATAAGTTGAGTCAAGTGCACTTGTCTTTTTATAGGCTTCACCCGCCTGCCCGCTAGTGGCATTAGAGCTCCATTACGGACTCTTATAAGTTCACGGCTACACTGGACCGCGATGCGGGAAAGTGTAGTACGTTCTGTTCACGACTGCACAGGACCGCTATGCGGAAATGTGCAGTACGTTCTGTTTTGGACCGACCCAAACTATTCTGATGTGTTTATGTGTTTTTGTTTTGATTCTAAGTGTGATGCATTCATGTTTTTGAAATTGCTCATGAATTCTTTGAAATTGGGAAATTGTGAAAATTAAGGTTTTGATGGATTTTTTACTGTGAAATGTTTATAAATGGAAAACGTTTTGAAAAATGATTTTTGCTTATTTTTTTTATTTATAAACATGTTATCCACGAGATTTAAACTCACCCCCCCCCCCTTTCATCCCCATCTCCAGGTATCGAACAGGAGATCGGATGAAAGAAGGTCAAGGCATTTGATCGATTTTTGCATATCTTGTATTTTGAGTAATTTGGATTTTGGTATTGGTTTGTATATGGCTTGGAATGCCATTAATGTTTTGTAAGTACTTGTTTCATGATATGTATGAATTATGGAATTGTGTATTGAATTGAGATATGAATGTGACTTGGTTATACATGAATGTGATATGGGTTCCGGACAGGAAGTCCGATGATACTGATGATTGAGCTGGGAATATTGAAGTGCTTATTTGTGTATGGCTTGATTGTGTATAAATCATGTGTGAGATTTTACGGAAAGGAAAAATCAGACTTGTAAAAATGATGGGATATGATTGTATAAGAAGGATATATGAATTGAGTTTTTGATTGAGGGAAATTTTCCAAAAGGGAAATTAGATTGCTTTTTATGAGAATGAATAAAGAATGAAAAAGAAAAGAAAAAAATTTATACCAATTTCGGATTGGTTTAGACTAAGGTTTCAACGCGCGTTTTTCTAAAGTATGCATTCACGGATGTCAGAATTCGGTATTCAGTATGATTGATACGTTCCGTTCCTTCGATTTCGTTTTGATTTTGTTTCCGATTATATTTTCGAGCCTTTCGATTTTCTATGGCTCATTAAGAATTCGATTCGATGTTTTGGATTCTTTCGCTTTTGTTTTCGTCCGATTTTGGTTTCGCTTTCCACTCCATTTTTTGTTTTTCCGGTTGGGGTCCGGTTCTGAAATCGGGTCCCAACAGGATGCTCGCGACACATGACGGGAAGAAGGTCTATGTTCCTAGGCCTCTAAAATAAGCAAGGAGGATGAGTAACTTTTGGAGACAACCAGTAGGGAAAATTAGTTAGAATTGGCAAAATTGGTAAAAATTCATTTGCGTCTATTGATAATGTTCTGCTTGTTGAAGGATTAAAGCATAATCTAATTAGTGTAAGTCAATTATGTCATTCTAGTTTTGAAGCATCCTTTAATTAAAATTCTTGTGTAGTCAAAATCAAGGACAGTTCCATATTCTTTTATGCTAAAAGACAAAACAATCTCTATAAGATTAATTTAGATGATTTGAAAAGTCAAAATATTTCATGTTTTATATCAACAGATGAGGAAAAACTGATTTGGCATAAAAAGCTAGGTCATATTAGTTTTAAACATATTTCCAAGTTGATTAGACATGATTTGCTAAGAGGATTACCAAAAATAAGTTTTAACAAATATTTCTTTTGTGAGAATTATCAGAAAGGAAAACAAGTTAAGACATCTTTTTCTTCTAAAAATGTTGTAATTTCATCTAGACCTCTAGAGTTGTTACATATAGATTTGTTTGGTCCAACAAGAACATTAAGTCTTGGCGGAAAGAAGTATGGTCTCATAATTGTTGATGACTTCACTAGATTTTGTTGGATATTGTTTTTATCACATAAAGATGAATCTCTTAAGTGCTTTAAAGTTCTATCCAAAAAGTTACATAATGAAAAAGGAATTTCTATTGCTGGAATTAGGAGTGATAATGGTGGAGAATTTGAAAATAAAAAATTCAGAATATTTTGTGAAGAGAATGGAATTTTCCATAATTTCTCTACTCCTAAAACTCCACAACAGAATGGAACTGTAGAAAGAAAGAGTAGGACGATTCAGAAAATGACAAGGACTATGCTATGTGAAATGAATCTTCCTAAGTATCTCTGGGTAGAAACTATGAATACAACTTGTTATATTCAAAATAGAGTATTTATGCGACCTATTTTAAATAAAACTCCATATGAGTTATGGAAAGGAAGAAAGCTAAATATTTCTTACTTCCATCCTTTTGGTTGCAAATGCACTATATTGAATACAAAAAAAAATTGGATAAATTTGTTCTAAGATCAATTCAAGAATTTTTCTAGGATATTCGATGTCTTTTAAAGCTTATAGAGTTTATAATCTTGTTTCTAAAACTGTTGAAGAATCTATGCATGTTAAGTTTGATGATGATTCTAATCCAGATAGAAGAGACAATTCTGATGATGAAACTCTATCTGTTCCCTTAGTTGATAAACTAGACATGTCACCTCTAGTTGATCCACCTGATAAGGTAGAAGATATTCCAGAAAACTTTAGTCTTAGAAAAGACTGGAAGTATAAATCCTCTCACCCAGAAAATCTGATTATAGGTGAAACTTCAGAAAGAGTGAGAACTAGGTCTAAATTTAGAAGAGAGGCAAATGTAGCTTTTGTTTCTAAATTAGAACCTAAGAAAATTGATGAAGCTCTTCAAGATGAAGCTTAGATTTTAGCGATGCAAGAGGAGTTAAATCAATTTACAAGGAACAAAGTTTGGTCTTTAGTTCCTAGGCTACCCAATAAGTCTGTCATATGAACTAGATGGGTATTAAAAAATAAACTAAATGAATCAGGTAAAGTAAACCGTAACAAAGCTAGATTAGTAACTCAATGCTATAATCAAATGGAAGGAATAGACTATAATGAAACCTATGCTCTTGTAATTAGACTAGAAGCTATTAGGATTTTGCTTGCATATGTTGTTTGTCATTATATAAAACTGTTTCAAATGGATCTGAAAAGTGCTTTTTTGAATGGATTTATAGATGAAGAAATTTATGTAAAGCAACCTCCTAGTTTTGAAGATACTGATAAACTAGATTATGTCTATAGACTTCATAAAGCTTTGAATGGGTTAAAACAAGCACATCGTGATTGGGATGATCGTCTAAGTTCATTTTTGATTGAAAATGACTTTATTAGAGGACAAGTAGATAAGACTCTATTTAGAAAATGTATCAAAAATGATTTCATTATAGTACCGATATATGTAGATGATATTATTTTTTATACAACTTCTAAGAAGCTACGTTCCAGTTTAGAAAATCTTATGAAAAGTGAATTTGAAACGAGTATGATGGATGAATTGAAAATTTTCCTTGGTTTACAAATTAAACAAATCAAAGAAAAGATTTTTATTCATCAACAGAAATACATCAAAAAATTGTTAGTCAAATATAAAATGGAAAAGGTTACACCGATGTCAACTCCTATGCATCTTTCAAACCTTTTATCTAAGGATGAAATGGGTAAGAAGGTTGATCAAACCCTCTTCAGAGGAATTATTGGTTCTTTACTTTACCTAACTGCAAACAGACCTGATATATTGTTTAGTGTTTTTTTGTGGGCAAGATTTCAAACAGATCCTAGAGAATCTCATTATATTATTGTTAAAAGAATATTGAGATACTTGGCAGGTTCTACTGATCTTTGTTTTATGTATGAGAAAGGTAAAGATTTCAGGTTAATTGGCTATTGTGATGTGATTATGCTGGAGATAGAATTGATAGAAAGAGTACAAGTGGAGGTTGTCACTTTCTTAGTCATAATCTAATTTCATGGTCAAGCAAGAGGCAAAGTTCAATTGCTCTATCTACTGCAGAAGTTGAATACATGTCAGCTGCAAGTTGTTGTTCACAAACGTTATGGATTAAGTATCAGTTAGAAGATTACTCCATACAAGAAGATCAAATTCCAATCTTCTGTGACAACACAAGTGCTATCAATCTATCAAAAAATTCAATACAACACTCAAGGTCAAAGCATATTGAAGTTAGACATCATTTTATATGAGACTATGTACAGAGAGAAATCATCAGTATACAATTTGTTGAGACGAATCAACAATAGGGGGATATCTTCACTAAACCTTTGTGTGAAGATAGACTTAAGGAAATTAGACATAACTTAAATATGGTAATGCTAAATGACCATTCGTCTGACACGTTATGACCCATACGATTCATACAAGAAGAAGATAAAAAAAATCGTAAGTTTTCAAGTAAATAATAACGTTAAGAGTAAGTATAAGAAGGAAATCTTCTCAAGATTCTAAAATACATTCTACTCTAGAATTTTCTTGAAATACTTTGAAACCGACTTGTTTAGTTCTCTCAACCAAGACAATTCAATACTTTGTTCTAAGCTTCAAGTTCATTTCATCTCATATTCTTACTTTTAGAGACTAACATCGCTACTTTGAGCAAAATACTTTTGTGTGTTTAGTTTTTATTTGGTACATATTACAAATGGAGCAATCACTTATCTATGGGAGACACGTTGATTTCAAATGATTGAAGGAAACTCAGTTGGACATTGAACCAGAGATTGAAGCAGTTGGCTGGAAAAACTTCTTCAAGGTTTGTGAAAAGGTCTATTTGAATGAGATATATGAGTTTTGGAAGAATGCAAAGTTGGTAGACGATACCTTAGTATCAATGGTAGATGGTCTGTTGATTATCGTGACACAAGATACTATCGAGAGGGTCAATGGATGTCCTAGTATTGGAGTAAAGATGTTTAACAATACAAAATGGATTACTCAAGGTCATGTAGATAGAATGCACATTAATCGACAACTCTATAGAAGTAGTGATCCTGAAGTTAAGAAGGAGGCAACCCTTGTTCCAAAGGCTAGAGTTCTACATTCACTACTTCTTTATTATGTTCTACCAAGATTAGGCTCGAAGGACCTTGTGACAATGAACGATGAACATTGTCTATATCACCTACTGAGTCACCAACCCATTAATCTTCCGTACTTGATTTTGAAGTACATGATGAAGTCAAAGGGGGATTCTAGCTCTTTACCATATGGAATGTTGTTGACAAAGATTTTTAGAGAATCTGGAATCTTTCTCGACAGAGGTAACAGGTAAAGATGGATATGAAGAGTATTATTAATGCCACAACTATTCACAAAATGGGGATAAAGTTTGATGATGAGGCAGATGTAGGTTCTACACCCAAAACAGGGTTTGAGGGGTAGCTTATAGTAAAACAGAGCAGAAATGAACATGGTAAATCTGCAAGAAAAACAAAACTTCAAACAACAAGAAGAACATTTGTAGAAGAAAAGACTGAGAAATCGTCTAATGCACCAATAAAACCAAAGACGACTCTACAGAAAAAAGAAAAATCGAGTTCAACAATCATCGCAACAAGTTTCATTGAAGAGAAAGGCGGAGACACTTCAATTAGAAAAATCCAAATAGTCAAGAAGGTCACCAAGACTATTGACCTTACGACAATAAGAAAAAAAAAGAAGAGGAAATCTCTAATTCTTGATGGAGATTCTGAAAAGTAAGAGAAAAGATAGCAACTTACCAGATCAATTTTCTCTATTTTGCAAAGCCGATCAGTAAAATCATTTGGAGAGATAGAAATTAAAAGGAAGTTGGTATTTGAGAGGAAGAAGCCTCAACAAAAACTTTCTTCTAAACTGGAAGAAGAACAAAAGAAGGTGAAGTCCAGTCAGAAGAAGGTTTCTTCATCTAATGTTCAACAGAAGGTAAAACCAGTTGAACACCAATTGGAACCTTACAATCCTTCTCAACTAATCAACAAAAAGGATTTGAGAATGAAGATTATAGAAGAATCAGTACCTGTTCAAAGCAGAAGCTCAACTATTATCAGTCAATTAAGGTACTAGTCGAACCGATACTAATTAATGATCAAAAATACATCTTTTAAGTCATTAAGAACGAAAATTATATGGTATTCTACGAGATGAGAAGGCAGAACCATATCCATTCAAGATTTCAAAGGATCAGTATACAATCTATCCGATTACGAGCAGAAATTAATAAAAATTATGTCAGACATACGACCAAGATGCTCAACCCTTATGAGAAACGAAGAAAAAGGGAAAAAGAAGATGTTTCCTAAGGGAAATAAAGATGATCTTACATAAGAGCATATTCAAATAGTTGTGAAAAACATAAATGATGCATGCAATGCAACTCAACATGGAGGTAGCTATGTTTCACACCACATTTCAAAAGCATTAGGAAGTAAATTTGGAGTTTCAACCACTGATGAAAACTTCATGGTAGTTGGCAAAGTGAAAGAAGGACAATACAGAAGTATCATGGTTGAAGGTATTAATTTCAACTTGGAAACCTTTGTGCAATTGGTCATGCATTTCAGACCTTTAGGTTTCATACCTTCAATCAAAGATATGTTACATCTTCTTGGGCAACCAATTTTGAAACTACCTAGACCTGATGACGTTAATCTCCCAAAAGGAAAACAAACCTTCAGTCTACCCTCTATCAAAATTTTAGAGTTAGACGTTTTATCTTTAGAACCATCTGCTGTGTAAAACCTTCATCCACTTAGTGAAATACAACAAGAACCTACTAATAAACCACAGTTCTTGAAGCATTTCATAAATTGGACGGAAGCAAGTCAGTTAGAAGGAAGTTCAGGAAGCATTAGCAAAAGAAATTGAGGAAGTTCATACTAAGGTTGATGAACTTGCTGACTCAATAAGTGTTCTTCATGAGGAAGTAGTACTACTACAGGTTACTATAGAACAAGACCTCAAGAAGATCTACACTGATATGCAATATATGTTTTCTGAAGTTCTGAAGCGTCTACGATGACCAATCTTTTTGATTAATAACAAATAGGGGGAGAAGTTAACAAAGAGGAGAACGAAAAGAGAAGATAGAAAGCAGATAGAAAGCATTGTATATATCTTGTATGAAATTCTTTTCTTATGTTTTTTCTTATGTTTTTGCTTTATTATTCATCATAATACTATTCATATATTCGTCTATAAATATCATTTTATCTTTTAAAATTATGATTATTTGTTATCATCAAAAAGGGAGAGATTGTTGAGTCGAGAGGACTTCACTTCTATTAATTTTGATGACAATCAAATATAATAATCTTAGAAATGTATGAACTGTTTTGTTAAATTTGTTAAGTGTGTAGAAAAATGTAAATAACACTTAGTCAACTCAAAAGGTGCGCGGTCAACGTCAAACGAAGCGCTACACCAGATGAAATGCAACACCAGACGAAGCACAACAATAGACGAAGCGATATAATAGACGAAGCGAAATAACAGATGAAACATAGTAAAAGAATAAGCATTATTCCAAACGATATAAAAGGAAGATATTTTAGAACGTTAGACAGTTAGTTAGTTGGAGTTAGTTACAGGACTCAACTAATGACCGTTTTTAGAAGATTCAAGAAGCATTTTTTAAGAAGACAGTTGGAGACTTAGGCTATAAATACTAGTCGAAGACTAAAATAACAAATGTTTTTACATTAGTAAAAATTTTGTATTCAAAGTGCGAAAGAAGTGAGCAAATACATCTGTAACGTAAAGCTCAAAAATACTTTTCTTAGAGAGAGAAAGGAAGGTTAGAGCCTGGAAAGGCTAATACAGCTGATAAAGAATACTTTGTGAGAGAGACCTGAAGAGGCTCTGCAAGTGTAGAAAGAATATTTCTAAAGTTGGAAGAGTATAGTGAAATTTCAGACTAACTCTGAGGACTGGACGTAGCCCAAAGTTCAGGGTGAACCAGAATAAAATTACAACGTTTATTCTCTAACCCTTATCTTTTAATTTTCTTGTTGTTAGACGAGTAGATAATATTACTTGCGATTGCATTGCTTATCTACTTTAGCATAGTGTTTTAGTAATCATTTGAATTTTCGTAAAGAAATTCAAAAAGTCTCAAAAGATTAATATTTTCGAAAAAAATTCAAAATTCAACCCCCCTTCTTGTGTAGTATACATATCATATCAGATTTCTTTGTTAACAAGTGATTTACTTCAGATGGTCCATCAAATGTTCGTCTTTCTTCTTTAATCCAATTAATGTTAAAAGGTTACATGCTATCATTAAAAGACAACCATTAAACCATTTAATGATAACATCATTACTCCATTTAATGATGATCAAGCATGTTAAAACCATCTTTAATATAGAAAATCAATGTTAAATGTGCAGCTGCACATTTAGCCCATTAAAACCTAAATTCTTCCTCTATTTATATTTAATAACTTTGTTTTAATTTGATTAATCAAATTAAATGAAAGTCTAGCCCATTTCTAAATATTCATTTGGGCTTCTAATTAACAATTAATTAGTCTAAGCCAACATTCAATCATAGACTTTAAAACCTCTATTTGTATTTCTTACTTTGCTTGATAACTTTCTAGAAGCCAAATGGGGAATCTAATTAGACTTATATAATTCAAGCTCCAATAAGCCCAGAATTAATTTAATATCATTAGAATTAACTCTAGCTTATTAACTAAATGTCATTCCACTAAAGACAATTAGTTAAAGTCTTGAATTACTAAATATTATGAGAACATATGTTTCAAATAAGATGTCCAATTGTAAACTCTAATATGAATCATATTATAGCCATCCGCACAATAAAGGGTAAATTTACCATTTTGTCCTTATGTTAGCTTTTCCTTCTAGATCTCCCATTTTACTCTATATGTTGATTAACACATATGATCTCATCTTGGTGTTAAGACTTGATGGGTAACTAGTCCATCAAACTACTAGCATTAGTTTAATCACCAATCTTCATACAACATCTAGAAGTGAAGATATCACTATAAACTCTTTATTTGAGTGAATGTTCCCTTATACATATTTCAATTAATAATTCCAACATACAAACACTGGATTGATACTCTGTAAAAATCAATTCCGATCATATCAAGAATTATAATGAAACACTTATGAGTTCACCACTCATCAAGATTGTGGTCCATAATAAATGAATGCTTAAGTTGTATGTTTTAAGATTAAAGTAATGACCCAGTTTATTCTTTAAAACATACTTGATCCCATATTCATTTAATAGTGTCATTATTGATAGTAAACTACTATCATGATATGAAACTCATCATTCTCTTGAAGCAAACTATTTTACTTGCACGGAGATAAATTGCAACACTATAGTCTAAACTATAATCAAGCGATCAACTTGACGACTGTGAATCCATTATTTTAGATACTTATAATATATATGTTTCCCATACATCTCTATGTATATCATATTACTTACAAAAGAATCTCAGTACCTTATAGCTAGATATATAATACTCATAAAAACCAAACTCTTTTGTTTCATTAATAATAAATATTTTCATTACAAAAATAACAGGAAGAAAATTAAGTTATAAGTAAATACACTTATTTTTCAGGGTACTATATTTACATAACTCCAACATTGCATTGCCAACACGAAAGGTTCAAATTGTCTAAATATTCTTCGCTTGTTGATTTCAACTAGATTGTATCGACTATGCACTTTTGTACCAACATTTAGAGTTAGATTAAACCAATCACACCTAAATATCACACTTCACTTTATTGGTAATACAAGGTACTCAATTTTAAGTATCTCAATAATTTTACCATAGTAATTCATCAATTCTCCCTGTATGCAAACTCCACTATTTATTGTTGTCATATTATAACCATGATATTTTGTATGATATTTATATCCATTAACGAAATACACCGAATACAATTTAACAGTTCGTAAAGGTCCTTTCGCAATATCACATATGAATTCTCTATTGAATTTTGTAAGGCCTTCTCAAAAGAAACTATCATATCAAATAGTATAATGTCATTTGAACACTTAAATCTTATAATTTAATCATTTCAATATTTGTAAGTGAAAACTTACATATTTCTCGAACCATTGAGCAATGTGTCTTGTAACTTCTTTATTGATATCATTTTGTGTTTTGTCGGGAATTAGCTCGTGTAACAATTCCTCGTATAATCTAAAAAAATTATTATTTATTTCAATTATGAATAACATTAAATTTCAAAACTCAAATAATCAATTTCAACTTACTGCACAAAAGGTTGAACCTCCTGACAGTTCAATAAAATGTAACCATAGGCAGCCTTAATTTTTTCTCTGTTAACATTCTTCTTGTTGAACATCCATATGTTCATCTAGGATATGTGAAAATGGATAAGTTACCATCAGTATCACTCGTTCCTCCACCATCATCATTATGAGGAACTTTTATTTCTTTTGTGTGAACATGCGACTCAAAATAATGTGAACAAAATATACTAACTTCCTCCACTAAATAAGCATTACATATCGAACCTTCAACTCTAGCCTTGTTTTTGATATTTTTCTTCAAGTGATTCAAATACCTATATTAACAAATAGGGTATTACATTTTAGTTGCTAAAACATGTTATTACTTAAATTACAATCATTTTTATTAAATACCTCTCAAACGGATGCATGCATAAATATTGAATTGGACTGGCTTGTTTTGCTTCATGTGCTAAATGCACAGGTAGATGCTCCATACAATCAAAGAAGCTTGGAGGAAAAATCGCTTCTAACTTGCACAAAATTACTAGAATTTCCCTTTCTAGTTTTTCCATTTCAATCAACTTGATTTTGGATGATGTTAAAATTTTGAAAAACAAACTTAATTTTGTTATTACCTCCCAAACCTTATTCAGTAGCAACTTCTGAAATGCATTTGGAATT
The DNA here is from genome assembly GCA_029891385.1 of Erythroxylum novogranatense. NCBI lineage: Eukaryota > Viridiplantae > Streptophyta > Magnoliopsida > Malpighiales > Erythroxylaceae > Erythroxylum > Erythroxylum novogranatense. Next base: position 51,991,851 of record CM057231.1, read on the forward strand.
AACCTTTATATAAACATATGACAATCATGACTTTTCATCGCAAATAATTTGTACTTCCACATGTCCACACACCTTGCCAAGTTTGCAACTTAACCATTGGAAAACTTTTAGACTTTTCAACCATTGACACAATATTTCCTTTTTTTGTCCAAAGTGTAATATGTTTTTGGATATTTACCAGTATGAAAATCTTTATGTAACTTATTCCTTTTATAAAGAAGTTTTAAATCAGCTCGTGATTTTGCATTGTCTTTTGTCCTCCCTTCAATGTTCATTTGGTACTGAACAAGTTGTCAAAAATATATTTTTCAATATGCATCACATCTAGATTAAGACGTATCAAATTAGTTTTCCAATATGGTAAATCCCAAAAGGTGCTTTTTTTTCTCCAACCAAAGTTTTTACTAATGTTTGTATTAATTTCATTAGCTTCAAATTCTATAACTTTCAGCAAGCCTAATTTCTCAATCTCCTATAATATCTCTTCACCAGCTTTTTGAGGGGGAGGAGGTGTTTTTACCATCATATTCTTAATGAACTTTTGTTTATTGCATCTAAATGGATGATTTGGAGGAAGAAATTTCATATGGTTGTCAAACCAACATGTTTTGCCCCCGTTTGAAAGATAAAAATACATCAGAATGATTGCTACAATAAGGATAAGCCAATTTCCCTACTATGCTCCATATAAAAAACATGGCATATGCCGGAAAATTACTAATGGTCCACATCAAAGCCACTCTCAACACAAAATTTTGTTTCAGAGACACATCATATGTCTCAACAACGTATTCCCAAAGATGTTACAATTTAGATATCAATGGTTACAAGAATAAATCAACTTTATGCTTTGGATTTGTAGACCCTGGCACAATCACTATCAAGAACATATATTACTCTTTCATACACATCCATTGAGGCAAATTAGGAGTAACTATGATTGGTCACGATGAATATTGCTTATCAGATTGACCATAAAGTTGGAATCCATTCGTCGACAATCCCAACTTAACATTTCGACTTTTAGTTTCAAACTCATAATAGGTATCGTTGAAATGTTTCCATGCCAGTGCATCTAATGGATGACTCATTATTTCATCTTCCTATTTATGTTTATTATGCCATCTCATGTGATATGCAGTAACATTAGAAGCATATAGTCTTTGAAGTCTCGAAGTTAGTGGGAAATAATACATTCACTTCTAGGATACTAATTTCTATTTTATATAATGTTTTCTAGGCTTGAACCTAGATTGACCACAAAATTTGCACTCTTGTAATTCCACATCATCTCCCCAATACAACATACATCCCAATTTGTAACAATCAATCTTTTCAACAGGCAAACTAAGACCCCTAATAAGTTTCTTCATATTGCAGACACTATCAACTATTGTATGATCAGGAGGCAATGATTCATTATACCATCCAAGAATTTTATCAAAACTACGATTACAAATAAGCCATTTAGACATCATGTTTAATATTTGAGCAATTGAAGACAATTGAGTCATTGTCTCACAATTTGGCCATAATTCTTAGTCAGTTGAGTGTAGTAAGTCAAAAAACTATTTTGATATGGCTTTGGTTCTTCTTCAAGATTTTCTAAATTCAATCCCCCTTCAAACTCATTTAAGTTCACTGATGATTGTACTTCATTACCCCTTAAAGTGTTACAAATCAATGGTTCTCCATGTTGTGTCCACTCAAAATAATTGCAGACAAACCCTTTTCTTAGCAAATGCCCATTCATTTCATCAATAGGAAGGAAATGAATGTCTTTTCACTTTTTACATAGACATCAGATCTTTGGGTCATCTATATATGCAGGTTGAGCACATACATAATGAATAAAAGCTTCAACTCCCTCAACAAACTCAGGATTAATGAAACCATTAGCTGTTAATCGTCTATAAATCCAAAATCTATCAACATTACTCATTTATGCAAAACTGTTAATTTGAAACAGTGATTCCATAGTTAGTATCCTTCATGTTCCCCAAAGTTTATAAAATATCTAAAATTTTCATGACATTCACTAAGAATTAAACAATAGAATTAATCCACAAAGTTTACACCTGTGAATCAAGAAAACAAGTTCTTGTTGTGACTCTTAGGCTTGTGATATTTTTTACCGATAAGCCTCACGAGAGCTACATCATAGGTTATAGGTTAAGGTTTAAGGGCTAAGATTAAAAGTTAATTAACAAATGTATGGATTTTGAGTTCCTCTTTAATATTTTTGGCAACTATCTTCTCTACATTCTCAAATATTGCAAAAATATTTATTAACTGAAGATTTTTTTTTGTAATCATATATGTTAGAAGAGATTTCAAAGACACACTTAAGGACATGAAAGGGAAAAGCAACAGCTGCTTGCTTTAGTATGGGAACATAAAATGAATTACTTGATTTTATAAAGTTAGAATTTTAATTGAATGATTTAGATATTATTATTGAAATTTAAAATTAATGTTAGAAGTTTGATATTTAACCTAAATTAATTATGTACTAGTAATAAATATAATAAGTAAAGATAAAATATGAATAATTTTATTAATAAATTATTGTAACATATAAAAATTATCTAATATGCTTAGAAGAAAATTATTATTATATTAAAAAAGATGCGTGTAAAGATTCATACATGAAAAGTAAAGAGAACCTAATCAATTTAGAGAGCATCAATGAACTCATTGACAAAATTCATATATGTGGAACTATAATTCAAACCCATCCTATATTAATTCATTGGTAAACCAAAGTTCATACCAAAAACAAGTTTCCGTTGGCGCAGGCCATTTACATTAAAAATGTAGGAAGTTCAAATGGGAGGTGTTCAAACCACAAACAAATACCCAAATTAAACCAAATACATAAAAACCTAGTAAATAACAAAACTCACTTACCTTAACCGACACGCAGAAGAAGTCACTGAAGCACGTGAAGGAAGAAGATGACGGAGCTAGAGGGAGCTAATGGCCAAAGAAGATAACCAAAACAAAGAAAAGAAGACAATGACAATCAAAGCAGTACACAAATCAATACAAATTCATGTTCAGAAGTCTTAGTTATAGCATTTGATTATCGCCATGTCTTGCAAGAAAATCTAGCCATATGCCTTTTAAAACATAAAAAGGATGATAAATGTTCTCTTTTCAAAGAAGAAAAAGGATGCAAAATGACTATGTTGTAAAATATTGAAACAGATACAAATTCAATTAAAATGTGTATAAAATTAATGTTGAGATTGTCAATAAGCACAGGAAATGAATGTTAAAACTGAATACCTGCTGAAGTTTCTCTTCAGTCTCCTTAAAAATAGAAATTTTGCCAACAAATGAGTTCCTACAACTAAAAAATAATCAATAAGATCTTATCCAGGGACAATAGTATTTGAAAGAGACCTTAAATCAATTGGATAAACTTAAAAATCTTACTTTTACATATTTCCACTCAATTCCTTTAAATAACATCTTAAAAATCTAGAGGCAACAATATATACATCCATAACATACTTATTATTGTATAAACAAGAAATGAAAATTTGTGGCCATGGAGGAACCTGAAACTTTCAATACAAAGCATAATCAAGCAAGGCCAACAAAACAAGAAAAAAAAAGTATAATCTAAGCTTCAATAACGTTTTATGGATTCCCATTAAACCAAAAACAGACAACAAAAAATATTAAACAAGGTACATGGACAAGGTTATTGTTTGAGGAACCTATCCACACAAAATCTAAAACATATCTAAACGAAAAAATTGTGATAGACTAAAAAAATTAGTGAAACTAAAAGTACACAAAGATATCTAACAACCAACGATATTCCAATACCTAAAAAGCATCTATGAATGGGGGGAAAAAGAATTCATTCCTGTCACCTACTTTCAGTTGTTCTTAACTCAAAGGTTCAATTACAGTAGGGGCTAAGTATTGGAATGGTAATGACTGAACTACAAGGAGTTCACCATATCTTAAATAACTGAGTCAAAGTAGCTATACAAAGAAGTCAGTGATGCAGTGGGCAACTAAAAGTCTAAAATGATGCCACTAAGACATAATCCTAGCAATGGAAACTCTCTTATAAATATTATTGTAGGAATCAAATTAGAACAAGCAGTGAAAAACTGAGGAATGGGGGAGATTAAGACAATAAATGGAAGCTCAATTATTTATGGTGAGTATGTCCAATCATAATTTTAAGGGGAAAATGAGAATTCTTGCATCTATAACTCATTATCTTGTTGGCAGGAAAGCCACTTTACATGCATGAATGGTATAATTATAAGCATGTCAGCATTTGTCGAGTTTAGTGACTATGTCATGGATTAGTGGGATTAACAAATTCTCACTAAGACAAGAATCGAGTGTCACCTATTAAGACATAAGAGGAGATGAAAATGATGATGACTAAATGTTTACTGTCAAGTTCTTATTATAGAGATCTTTATTAAAGATTACAAACATTAACTCAAGGTTCCAAAATTGTGAAAGAGTATTATAAGGAAATGGAGGTTGCTGTGGTTACGACAAATATGGAGGAAGACCGAGAGGCAATAATGGCTCATTTCATTTATGAACCAAATTTAAAAAAATTACTAGTTTTTTCGATCTATATTATTATATAGAGTTAGAGGATGCAATGTATATGGACATGAAGGTAGAAAGACAACTTTAAAAAAAGAACAAACTATAGAGTAAAGAGGATGACAAAGCTCCAAAGATAAAGTTTGAAATATTCATACCACCAGTGCAAGCATTAAGCTGAAAAAAGTTAAAACCGATTCTACTTCAATAACTAAGAATTGAGATATTAAATAATTTTAAATTCTTTGAAAGAGGGTATATAGGTTCTCAATATTCCATCAAAAATTTGATGATGTTGAGAGAAGATGGAAAATATGTGTTCAAGATTTAAAAAGAGGTGAATGAGAATATTCCTAATTTAGAGGATGCTAGTGAAGATAAGTACATTAAGAGGCCTAAAGAGGGAAGAATGTTAGTCACTATAAGGGAATTGAGTTTGCATAGAGGAGAGGATGATCCAAGTGAGTAACAAAAATACCTCTTTTATACTAGATGTGCCATTAAGGATTAGGTGTGTAATATAATCATAAATAGAGAGAGTTATATCAATATAGTAAGTATCGAGTTAGTGGAGAAGGAGTTATGTCAATATAGTAAGTATCGAGTTGGTAGAGAAGTTTGGGTTGTCAACTATGAAAAGAACCTAAACCCTACAACTTATAATGATTGAATGATAGTATAAAGGTTAAAGTAACCAAGCAACTCCTTGTTTCTTCCTCGATTAGGAGGTACAAAGATGATATATTATATGATGTGATGCATATACAAGTTGACCACATTCTGTTAAGGCATGATTAGCAATTTGACCAAACAACTATACAAGATGAATATAAGGATAGATACTAGATCAGGTGGGTGTTTAAAACAATGATACTATAAATCAGCAATCATCCGTTATCATATATGTTTCTTCTTTTGGCTCTACAGGATGGTCAACTAGGTGCTGAAAGGCATCCAAATAAATCAAAACAATATTTTGGGAACCATTTCCGCTAGACAGTTGTTTTTTTATAGAGAAACTGAATTTTGCATATGGCAATAGATGTTTATTGAGGGTGTTAGGTCCTAATGATGTGATACTAAAACTTCACTAGGGTTTAGTTGTCTTAACTTAACTATATACTACTTCATCAAAACCAACAACTTCTGGTACAAATAAAATGAGGAATGCTATTACTAAAACAAAAAAAGTAGTGTGCAAATAAATTTACGAACTTAGCTACTAGGACTCAAGTATGGTTAGATTTAGCATTGAAAAGAAAATTAACATATGAGAAATAAGAAGAAAAAGAAAAAGAAGAATTGAAGTGGACCTAAATAAATTATATTCTAAACTCCAACCTCAAAATCCTCCAGTGTTAATTCTTTAGTTTTTGATACTAAGGGTCCAACAAAGTCAAAGACCAAATCTACAGTTAAATTCTTTAGTTTTTTATATTAAGGGTCCAACCAAGTCAAAGACCAAATCCACAGTCTAATAATGGACCTTTATTTCTTGACCTCCATACGAAATCCCAAGTACAATGACCAAAGATCTCAAGCCTAAAATTTGAAGACAAGTCCAAATTCTGCCATAGTCCTAGTTTACTAACCAGTCCAATCTAATTCGAAAGCTAAAATCAAGGGTAAAACCAAATCCAAATTTAGGTCAAATCCCATCTAAATTCAATAAAACCCAATACTACGAAGCTCAAAACCATTAATCCAATTTCTTTCTCATCTCAGGTTGTTGCAGTTTTACTCAAAAAAGTTTTTTAATTGTCCATTGTTTAAGGAACCTATCCACACAAAATTTGAAAGACATCTGAGCGAAAAAATAGTGATAGACTAAAAACCCAAACCGATGATTACCCATACAATCAAACCGCAAATACAATTTGCAAATGATGAAACCAGTACACAAAATCTAGTAAAAAACAAATCCCACTTACCTCAATCGATGAATAAATGAAGACGCAGAAAGAAGAAGGGAACAAAAGCAAGCGAAGGAAGAAGGGAACTGAAGCGTGCAAAGACACAGAACGAAAACGTAGAAGGGAACCAAAGCACCCAAAGGAAGAAGATGGATGTAGAAGGAAGAAGATGGATAGCGAGAAGGGAATCGATGCCCGCACACGATGACAGAGAACCGGCAACAACAGAGAAAATGAAAGAGAGGAGAAAATGAACATCGATGAGGGGGGTGAGTTTTGTGGATAAGTTAGACATTTAACGAAAACAAACGACATCATTTTCGATTTATTAAAAATGTTGAAGTTGAAGCTAACAATGGTGTTTAAATTTTAATTTTACTAACGGAATAATTCTTTCATCTGTAAATCACTGACGGAATTCAGTTCTATCGATACACTCCAATTCTTATTTTTGTCCCGAAGCATTCCTAGCAAATTTACTAACAAAAATGACTATTCCATTGTCATATTCCATCAAAAAATTTGCTGGAATACTTTCCCTCCATCTTTACCAATGGAAAATTTGTCCGTCACTAAATACAAATTTTTTTCGTTAATTTTACTGATGAGAATTAATTTTTGTCGTTGATTGCCTACGATATTTTTACCGTAGATAATATTATGTTAGTAATTTGTAATTTTCTTATAGTGAAACAAGAAAAGAGAAAAAATAATTAAAGTAGAAATAGAAATTCAACATAGAAAATTAGATGAAAAAGAACAATAAAAAATTTAGGGAGAAGTTGCATCTCTCACTAAAATCACTGATGTTTAATTGTTACTACTAATCTCGTGGAACTTTTTTTTTTTGTTTGTTTGAAAGAATAATCTCATGGAACTTACTAGTAAGAAGATGTGGAAAAATTTGCGGCCATTGTTTGGAAAATACAAAAGTGAATTCTTTTATTTGACGAATGCCATTAAAAATCACACAAATGTACTCAAGGGACACCTTTTTTTTTGGAAAAATCAAGAGACGCTTGCATGGACAATTGTATAAACAAAACCAAGCCCGTTTAGATCGACGGCACCTGACAAAAGGAAATGGTACCGTGGATAGTTTTTGAGACTTTTGGGCTTTCAATTGATTGGTTTTGTTTCACCTGGTCAAAGAAGGCCTTACCTTGCGCCATTCAAGCCCTAATGTTAATAAGCTCTGTTTTACACGAGGGTATGCTTACATGCCACACTGAAAAAGATAGAACTATTTAAATATACAAATAAATGGAATGAAAAAAAAAAAAGAGTGGTTTTTGTAAAAGGGAAGGACCCACAGAAAGAAAAGTATTGGAGAGTAATTGGCGTGTCTAATCACTGTCTGTGTGGCTCCGACGTAAGTTATTACGCAATGACTTTGTCTTTGTGGGACTGGGATGGTGATTGATTTGTTTCATCTACGAAAAAGAAAATTGACATTTCCTGACACGGGACGCAAGGCCAAGTCAATTTTGAATCGACCTGCCAAGTTGCTCGCTGCTCGCTGCTCGCTGCTCGCCTAACAAAACAATGCCAATTGCCCTTTGTTTCTTGACCAGCATTTGATAATAAAAATGATGGATGCGACATCCCCCCGAAAGGTGCCTTTCAATAATTTATGATGTTAAAATGTCAGAAGCCATTCGTAATGAACCTAACAATTTCTAACGTAATTTCAATTCTATGGAGATGAGCTACATGGTCATCTACTACTAGTCTGTATAGCTTTCGGGAAACCTACATGTTGCTGTGTTCTTTCTTAAGTCGTCCTCTCTTTGATACTTGTTCTTCCTTACACCTGCTTGAGCTTTCACTTTTTCTTGGTTTTTATTGTTTCTTCTGTTCTCCCGTGCTCCTTACCTTACCAACACTGCTCCATTCCTTGCTTGCTTCCTGGTTTCTTCCTCCTTGTTGGTTTTTCTTGAGAAATTAGGATGAAATCAGATAACCCGCCTAGTAAAATAATTTACGAAATTTTTTTCCATATTTACATTTTTTAAAGTTAAAGATGAATTAAATTCTACAAAATTATTAATTCATAAATTATAATAAAACATGACAATAATTTGTACTTTACTCTAAACTTTGACCATTTTTCTAGCTATTTCTCTCAAATTATTTTTAAATTTGACTCATCTCAGACACCATAGCAATACAAATATTCTGACACTTAACAATACCCCCAAAAATGTGTTGAGATAACTTTTTAACTATTGCAGAGAGACGGTTAAACAAGGAGAGCTAGTTCTCTTAGAGCATAAATTTATTTATAAAAAAATTTGAACGTTTTAATAATTTAATTAAAATTAAAGTCTAATTTTAGTTAAACTTTAATTATAATTACAATCAGTTATAATTAAACACGAATTATTTTCAAATAAGATCTAATATCTCATATTGACCTTTATTTATTAAATATCTTATATTTAATCATAAAATTTTTCAAACTTTACATTCAAAGTTCAAACTTGATTAGAACATACTTCTCTCTTCAACCTGTTCTTTGTATAAAACTCATTAGATTTTCAAATATGTTGGTAATAGATATAAATTATAGCTTTAAATCATATACATAATTAAAAAAATAAACTCCTTTAATATTTAATTTCTATTTAAACAATTTATATTCATCTATCAAGATTGATGTATAGAACGTATCATAACTACTTAAATAATTTAGAAATATCAAAATAGTTTCACTAATCTTTCTATAAATAACTTTTCTTTATAATTCAATCATTTTGTCATATAATGTTTTGATTAGAAATAAAATATAAAATTAATGTTATATTACTTGAGTTTAATCATATTAGTTCTCGATAATTGTTTTAATTAATGGCATTTGATAATTGTTTTCAAAGATTCATTCCATTGGTGAAAGATTTTTGAATCAATACTAATTAAGAATAATGAAACATTCTCCTTTATCACTTTAGGGTGAAGAATCTTATGTTGATCACTTAGTTACCTTTAAATAATTCCTACTATATCTAATAATTACCGACTGAGTTACCCTTGACTAGAATAGGTCATAAATAGTATCAAAATATAGCAATCCTTATATGAGATAACTTTAGATATGTCAAGTCAAAGGTTCACTTATATCACAATAAAAATTTCCATAGACATACAAATAATGTTCCAAATGGAATTCCCATATGAAGCCAATTTAGTAAACTTGTTCTCTAATAAGCACCAACACTTTTATTTAAGTATCTTCATACTTTAGTCTATGAGGTTAACTACTTCCTTCATAATGAATAAATATAATGTGTGTTAGTCTTTTATACTCTATTAATGTTCAGGTCTCAATAGAAAATGACTATAAATAATTTAGATATAATGAATAAATGCAATATAAATCTCATAATTATAATCTCATTATCATTTCATTTATAATTTATATTTATCACATAGGCTTTATTATGTACATTTGTGTATATATATATAAGATAAAGAATATCTTTAAATAATTATGTCATTAAACTATAACCAATCAATTAGCTATAGGATATAAACTAACAATCTCTCACTTACACAAGTCAATCGTTTTAGTATCTTATTCCATATCAACATATGATGATCATAGTACAGTTGGGATAATATTTCAATAAGAGAATTTTACAAGATTCTTTGTAGTGAGCACTTGCCTAAATCTTACAACTTTTATCTTAATTATTATTATAATTAAAAGAAATTGTCTAAATATATACTTGGATCTTTGATGAGACCTTAGCTACTTTTGTATGCCTAAATGTTTTAACGTTCTACAATACGTTACTCTCTAAAGAATGTAAGGAACTATACCAAATTCATTAAAATACTTCTAATCCAAATACTTATTTCCTCTAAATGATAAATGTATTTTGGCTATATTAGCAATTAAGGCTACATTGGAACCTTTACAATCTCAAAATAATATTGTTCCATTTAAAATATACCTTAACTATAATTTACTTCTAAAGTTAATGTCCTTATAACCTTAAACTTAAATATCAACTCATACATACAAGTATCGGATATCTCAATTACTAAAGACCTTTAGTACATTATCTATATACTTGGACTAGGATAGATAAACAACATTTTATCTATCTCTATAAATCTAATTCCCAAAATTAAGTTATTACCTTTTCAAATCCAATACGAATTTTCTTGGATAATTATATTTTAACAATTGAAATTATGAATTATTGTTTTCTATCAACAATATGTCACTACATAATCCCACTAAAGAGAACATCTATACTCCATTAACCTTTTGTAGATATGATAAATTAACAATCATCTCGTAAAATATAAATTTTAATTTATCATGAAATTTAATCTTTGAAAAGCTAGTAACATTTAAACTATACATCAAATATATCAACAAAGGCGTAGTTCTAATTAGATTTAATTTTATGAAATTTGAAATTTTCAAACTTTATCGACTCCCACTACATATCATGATAATCGTTCTCTTATAATTGTTCATTGAAACAAATAATTTGTTCAACGGGCGTGTAAGATTATATTTAACTTTTAGATATCTTGTAACTTTCTATTTTCAAATATAATTATGAACTTAGGGATAATATATGCTTTAACTAAACATCACATCCCAAAGTCATTAACTTTGACTCTTTTAAAGTCATATTATTTCATATCTAATATGAAATGTTGTTAATTGATTTAATTGGAGCTTTCAAAGGTAAGTTATAGTATTAGGCTTATTTATAAAAGATATACATATTACATTATACAATATCTCATATTATATATTCCTCCTTACACAAACCATATTATTATGGAATTTAGTTGTGGGGATATTCATTAGAGAATCTCATTCCTAAGAGAGAACCATAAAATTTTAATGTACATCACATCAATCTCATCAAAGTGCTTTAGCATTCTCAACGCTTAATTCTACTTAAATTTAAACACTTTTCAATTTTTAAATCAATATTTTCATTAAATACATATAATTATATCACGTAAAATCATTAGTAAAATAACGAAATATAAGTATCATCCTTTTATAAATTGATATCAAATCTAACACATCATATGTATAAGATTTAACAATTCAATACCGTCATCATTCTTTCACCAAAGACTGATTTGATTTTTCTTCAACCTAATATGTTTCATAAATTGCATATAATTAATAATCAAAAGGATGATATGCCTTAGTATGTAACTTTGTGATTCCCATTATGTTAATTAACCAACATTAGATAAAAGGATAATCTTAGTTATCTAACTCGTATTCTTGTCACTTATATTAAGTGTAAGTCTCCTTTAATCCAATACTATTTGTATAAACTTAGATAGACTACCATTACTTAATAATCTATTTCTTATCATACTTTGAACATTGTAGTAATGTTGAATTTGAATTCAATATTAAATACTCATAAACATAAACTAGAAATATATTTGATCATTATCATATGATATATAAGCAAGAAAAGTCATGTAACCATTTTTCTAATAACAAATATTATCATACTATTAAAATGTCTTTAATTGTGGTCCATATTGAATGGAACATTTTCATAAGGGCATTATACCTTTCAGCTCTACTCTATATAACTTCTTACATCTTGCTATTACAAGGTGTTGGCATAAATCTTATATGTTGTAATCAAAGTTTATAAGATATTAGTCAACTCAAAACGTTAATACATTTTGTCATCCGAATGATACTGACATATCTCTAAAATTTTGTCGTCGAATCCTTAACATAGATTAGTAGCAATATTCCATAATGGACGTACAAATTTTTTGGCTTTAAGAACTCTTTTTAGACAACCTTTATCCAAGAAATTTGGTTCACTAATTTAATATAAACTATACTAAACAAGGTTAATTCCACTCAAAATCAAATATAAAAGTAAGAAAAACAAGTAATTAATTATATTTCATAAATATCAAATAAGATTAGGACTTCAATCATGTATTTAGTTACCCCACTATTTCATTTGAAATAATATCTCTCACAATTATTCAAAAAGTACTCTAATCTCTTTAGTGGGAAAGGATTAGTCAAATTTATTTAATCTTGAGTTTGTTTAACAAACCTACAAAAACTACAAAAACAATAATAATCTAGTAAAAATTTCGCTAAACACGAGATCTACAGAGGTCTAGTGTACACAGCCTTACTTCTAACTAATAGAGAGGTTACTTTCGAATGGCCGACAAGAAATAAAAACATAAAATAAAAATAAAATAAAAATAACATTTTATCAAGAAAATAATTTTAATGTAATTAAAATTGCTTTTCTAAATTAGAAAACTATTTTCTAATATAGAAATGGAAATTACTTTCAAAATTAAATAAATCACATAGAAAATCATTTATGTTATTTATTTAGAGACTTATTTATTAATTTATAAAAAATCTCTATTTAATAAATTAGAGAACTAATTTTAACACTATTAAAAATTTTATTTTAATTAATAAATAAAAACACTTTTAAATTTTAATCAAGAAAATATAGTTTGTAATAAATAAAGAACGATTATTCACAAATAAAGAAAAATTCTAAATAAATAAAATAATGTTCTAAATAAAATTAATAAATTTAATTTATTTCAATAAAATTAAAATAAATAAACTTTAATTAAAAATTTTAATTACTTAACTAAACACTTTTCTTATTTTCTAATGAGCATAATTAATTAATTATAATTTATTTAAAATTAATTAATTTTAAATTTCAAAATAATTTTCAAAATTTAATTACAATTAATTTAATTATTAATCTGAATTAAATTAAAATAATTACTTAAAATTTTAAATTTTAAAATAAACTTTAAAATATTTTTAAATTTTATTCAAAATAAATTAAATTATTTTAAATTTTAATTTAATTTATAAACTAAATAAAAAATTTAACTTTTAGGTCACTATTAAACTTATCCAAACAACCTTACTATACTAAAATAGGCTTCTTCTTATATCTAAAGAATTATTGTTCTAAATTAAAATACATTATTCTTGACTTGAAACAGGCAACCTTACTATACTAAAATAGACTTATTCTTATATCTAAATAATTACTTTTCTAAATTAAAAATACGTTATTCTTGACTTGAAACAAACTTAGTCTTGTATTCAAACACTTACATTTTTACACCTGTTTCCAAACATCTCTTCTTCACAAGCAAAGCCTAATTTCACTAATTAAAACCCTAGAGTCTAGTTGCCGCTAGCTTCATGTCTGCCACCTCTGGGTTCAAGCCCCCTACATGTTAATTTATACCCTTATAGTCATTCGATTACTTGACATTTGATGTGTTCCATTATTATTTAATTAATAAACACATTCTTTATTTTTATGTATCAAGTTATTTGTATTTGATATTTTAATACTAATGGTATAATCCTTAGAATAATTATTATATAATTGAAATTTTGATAAGATAAAAATACGATATTCAATTTACATTTATCTATTATTCCTAAATATTTTTAATTGTAATTTCGTCAAAACAAGATATTGATAAAACAGTAAAACTAGCACACATTATAATTCTTTCTTATGAAAAGGTAGTTAATCTCATAAATTTAAATATAATGATACTTAAAATATTGCGTGGATGCTTATTAAAGAATAAGTTCATTAAATTGACCCGATTATGAGAATCCCAAATAAAATATTACTTATATATCTATAGATTTTATCATAATGATGATTTTATAATTGATTCCTAGACTTGATTACTAAGGTATCTTGTATGGGAATTATTATGTTTTATGTCACTTATGAAATGTCTTAGAATAATTTTGTTGTTAGTACTTGGATGCAGTTTGAATCATATAGAGATAGTTGAGTAAGTCAATAAATGATTTGTCACCTAAAGTAATTAGAGAGAATGCTTTATTGTTCTTGATTAGAAGTGATTTACTGAAATTTTTGTTCAGAGTGAATTGACATTTAAAAAGTATTTTAAATATCAATTATAAATTGATTACTAACTAGAAATAACGAACATGATTGGATATAAAAGAGTAGATACTATATAAATACTCATCTAATTAGAACATTGAATGACAAAATGATTAAATTATACATCATAACCATGCATAGAGCGAGTTAAGTTAAATCACTTTAACATTCTTGATATTTGGATAGTCATGACACGTATTGCTGAGCGTCAATTTAGATTGATAATTATAAATTGTTTAATTAGAGAATTAAAGATAAATTTAAAAGAGTTTTAATTTATTATAATTATAATTATAATTATGAATTATAATTATAATTTATAATTATTTCAATATATTAGAAACTTAATGGATTACACATTAAATAGCGATTCGTGAAAGAAAAATCAATTTTAATTAAAATATACTTAATTATAAAGTTTGCAAAACTTTAAAATCAGATATGTGATATTTGATTTTATTAAAATTAAATTAATTACAATTAAAGCTTGACTTTAATTATAATTGATGTATTTAATTTTAATTCAAATTTTAAGAACACTCATGCTTAATTTCTCTCAAGAGTTGAGAAACTACTCTTTAGATATCATTAGATGGTGGACAAGTAAACAGCTCATGGCTACAAAGCTAAAAGTTCTTAAAGGATTTCAAAACAAAATTGAACAAGGTACAATTTTTTATTTTATGATTCAATTTTATTATTCAAGTTATTCAATTATTAAGATTTAATAAGAAGTTGTAAAATTTTATTTTATTTTGATGCGCATATGATTCAATCACGGTTGATTTTCAATAGTAATATCGGAGTCTCCTTTAATTGTTCAACTTGAATTAAGTGCTTGACTGTTCTTGATTTGATAAAAATTAAGATCCTATTATTTAATTAATCTAGGAACTGTTCTTTTTAAATTAATTTATTCTACTACTGTTCATTGTTTTTGATTCTGCGAAAATTGTTTTTGCTTCATGCTATGAATATCACGTCTGCTCCTTGATTTTGTGTTCTAGAGTACTAATTCATTGACAAAAAATAGGCTGCGTGTTCCCTTATATTCTTATTATGTTTTTTGTTCTGGACCGTTAATTGCTTGAAGAAAGTTTTTATTCTGGCTGTGTTGTTTTGTGCGATTGCGTTTATTGGGTTTCTAAACAGAATCACCAGGCGGCTCATTAGTGACACTGATGTGTGAAGATGGGTAGTTAACGCCCTTGACTGCAACACAAGTGATGGCAAGACGCGGTGGAGACCAATGGGTGGTGTTCTAGAATTAGGCGACGGCGGCATTGAGGGAGAGAAGAAGGCGGCGTGGAAAACCTAGTTTGGAGAAAACAATCACACGCGCCCCACGATACGGAGACAGCGTATGGTGAGATGCTGCACGCACCTCACAAACGGGACAATCTCCTACTTATTTTTATTTGACATTTAATTCCAATTAAATTAATTTAATGGATATTAAATTAGTTTATATTCATAATAAAATTGAAAAAGTGTTTTTCTAAATATTTGAAAATTATTATCAAGGAGTAATTATTAATAAGAATATTTTGGAATTTAGTTTAACTTTTATAAGTTGAATTATTAAATTAAATTAGCTATCAGTTCAAAAATTAGAATTAAGAAAAGGCTTTAAATAATTTCTTTCATAATTAGATTATGTTAAAATTATAAATATAATGAAATTATATTATTTTGATGAGATCAAAAAAATTTAAAATTTTAAATTCTCAATTAAATATTAAGTACACATTAAGAACGTGATAGGTTCCTTCCATTATTTAATAATAAAATCATAGTTTTGTTTATTGCTCGGCTTGTTGAGTAAACTCAAGGCCACTTTAACCCATATATGTTTTATCTTAAATTAATGAGTCCTACTTAACTAAATTTGTATGATTTGAATAAGCAAACTTATGATCATATAGATTTAAAGGTAGGGTTAGAAATAATATATATGACATATTTTGACAAAGAGTTGTCACCTAATAGATCTGAGAATCATATAAGATATAATTGATAAAGTTGTTATTTGTCTGATTTAAATTTAGTTGAGTCGTTGAGCAAATTCGAGATTGACCAACTCGTACTTACCAATACTAGTTATAACTACATTGTGCACTTGCGATTATTAAAATATTGACCAACTCATAAATAGATCTATCAAGTTTTTGGTTTATATTTCCTATTTAATAGTGAAATAAATCTCAACTGGTCACTCTAGTCACTTGATAGATGTACCAAATTAAAAGTCATAAGGTAATAGATTGTTTTCTATTAAGGTAATAGATTGTTTTCTACCAAGCTTTTGTGACCGAAAAAGAGTCAAGAGAGAGAAGCCCATTTTAACTAAGAACATGTGAAGTTTTTTTCATCTCTTTTCAGTAATGGCATCTTCCATATGATATCAGGTACTCATATTACACTCTTATAATTTGTAGCAATTGTTTATTCAAAATCTTAAAGTTATGAATGTAAATTTTGATTTATGTCTTAAAATTATTTTTACATGTGATATCAAATCATGTGTTTTGAATAAATAATTTGTTCATCTATTTTACTATAATTGTTTGATAATGACTGTCAAATATTTTCATGTTTAAAGAGTTTTGCGATTATTCATTATTAGTGTTTTCTATATTTAAAAATAAATATTTTTATGATGATAGAATTTTAAATATGACACTAAAATAAAGTTATTGCAAATTGGAACTCTGGTTGTTGCGTAAAAGTCAAACACCTTAATCACTGGACAACAAAGGAAAACACTTATTATTGTCTTCTTTAGGATTATAATTCAAGTAGAATTTTAAAGAAGAAAAGTAAGCATACTAACCACTAGACAACAATACATTATCAATTTAGATTTCACTATAACTATTATTAGCATTCAAATTTCATGTTAGTCTTATGCATATTATTGTTGAAATTTAAAATTATATGTTATGTGTTAAATTTATACATCATATTATAAAGGATAATTTTTAGTCACCTAAGTGACCAAATTAATTAAGTGAGTTTTTCATTTATAAATAGTTATTTATTCATAAAATATTAATGCCTATTATTAAATTAATTATATGGATAATTAATGTTAATTAGTTGATAGAATTTAGAATGTACCTAAAAGGTAAATGAATACTATATGAATAATAAAACATAATAGAGGAAAATCAATATTCACTTGTCAAATATGTTATATATCCAAATATATTGATCGTATTTGATAAGTTTTTGTTTTAATTACGATAAAGTTCGTATGAAATTAAACTTATGATAATATATTATTGAGTTTTCCCAAAAGGAAATCTACAGTATATTCTAAATATTTATTTTTTTAAATTTGATAATTTATTGAGCATTTATGTATTTAGATATTTCTCTTCATTCATATGCTTTTTTTGTTACCATGCTTAATGGTTTGAACTTCTCTGAATGGTGTTATTTAGATGTTTTGGATCTTGATTTAACATTGTTTGAAGAAAAACCTACTACCATTATAGATATAAGTAGTGAGGATGAGAAGAAAAACTACAAAACATAGGAAAGATTTAATAGATTATGTCTTAATTTCATATGAATGGCTATTGTCAACAATATTAAGACCACTATTCTACAAACTGAAAGTGCCGAAGAATATCTTAAATTTATGGAAGAATGTTTTCGTTCTTCAAATAAGTCTCTCGCCAGTACTCTAATGACTAAATTCACAACCACAAAGTTCGATGGGTCACAGAGCATGCAGTTACATGTCCTAAAGATGACAAACATTGCAGCAAAATCAAAGACCCTAGGTATGATAGTTGATGACTCCTTCTTAGTGTAATTCATTATGAACTTGTTTCCCCCTAAGTACGAACCTCTTCAAATTAACTACAATTATTTTAAGGATAAGTGGAATGCTAATGAATTGTCCAATATGCTAATTTAGGAGGAAAAAAAGGCTAAAGAATTAAGGAGTTCTCTCTATTAACCTTATGGGTCTATGAGCCATAAGAAGTACTCAACTCTTCGAAATTAGACACATGGGTATCTGTGGACCTTTTGATACTCCATCTTTTAGTGGAGAAAAATATTTTCACCTATATATATGATTTTTTGCATTATGGATATGATTATTTGCTTAATTAAAAATATCAATTTGTAAATGCCCTTGAGATGTTTAGAAACGAGGTTGAAAGGTAATTAGATAAAAATGTGAAAAATTGTAAGATCTAATAGAGGTGGTAAATATTACATAAAATATGAAGAATTAAAACAATGTCTAGGTCCACTTGCAATCTTGAGAAACATGGTATATATGCACAGAATATTGTGCCAGGCACACCTCTATAAAATGGTGTGGCAGAAAGATGTAATAGGACATTAATGGATATGGTTAGGAATATGATGAGTAATTCTTCATTACCCAAAACCTTATACATTTATACACTTAAAATTGTTGTATATTTGCTAAATAGGATTCCTAGTAAAGCAGTACTTAAAACTCCTTTTGAGTTATGGACTAAAAGGAAACCTAGCATGAAGCACCTACATGTTTGGGGTTATCCAACAAAAGAACAAGTTTATAATCCATAAGAAAAGAAATTATATTCTTAAATAGTTAGTGGTTACTTTTTTGGTCTCCCAAAGAAATCTAAAGGTTATAGGTCTTACTATCCAAAACATAGTCCAAGAATTGTTCAAAAAACTAATGTCAAGTTCATTGAAAACGGTGAACTTAGTGGGGGTGTTGAAAAATGTGTCATAGATATTAGTGAATTAAGGGTTGATGTTCCATTAATTATGGGAAATATTTATATGAAACAACACCTATGAAGAAACTAACTTACAACCAATTAATTTAAATGAATCATATGGAATATCTTTGAATAAACCTGTAAGAATAAGGAGATCAACTATTCGTGATGATTATGTGGTTTATTTATAAGAGTTAGAATTTGATTATGACATTAATAATGATCCTATTTCATTTTCACAAGCCATAGAAAGTGACAACTTTGATTGATGTTATGAAAGATGAGTTAAATTCAATAGCACAAAATAATATATAGGACCTTGTTAATATGCTAAAAGGATCTAAGCGAGTCAGATGCAAATGGGCCTTTTAAGACCAAATGTCACTCAAATGGCAATATTAAACGATATAATGCTAGACTTGTTGCTAAAGGTTATACTCAAAATGATGATATTGATTTTAAAGAGAATTTTTCACCTATCTCAAAGAAAGATTCAATGAAAATAATTATGTAATTAGTATCTCAGTTTGATTTAGAGCTATATCAAATGGATATGAAAACTACCTTTTGAATGGTGATCTCGAGGAGGAAGTTTATATAGATCAACATGAAGGTTTTTCCATAAAATGAATGGGTCACATAGTGTGTAAACTTAAAAAATTAATATATGTACTTAAACAAGCTTCTCGACAATTATATATTAAGTTTAATGATACCATAACATCTTTTTCGCTTTTAAGAAAATATTGTTAGTCATCGTATCTCTGAAAGATGAGTGAGAGTAAGTTCATATTTTTAGTTCTATATATTGATGATATTTTACTTGTTGTTAATGATTTGGATATATTGTACAAAGATAAATATTTTATCTTTAAAATTTTGAAATGAAAGATATTGGAAAATATGAATTACAATATTTTGAAATAGATCATAAGAACTAGTAGAGTTGTCTCAAAATGGATATATCGAAAGAATTGTTAAGAGATTTAATAAGAGAAAATGTTCAGTAAGGATTTTCCAATAAATTTATTCTCATACAATGCCCAAAGAATGAAGTGGAATGTAGACAAATGGAATCTATTCGATATGATTCTATTGTTGGCAATTTGATGTATTTATAAACTTATACGAGACTCAATATTAGTTTTGCGATTAGAATGCTAGGAAAATATAAGTCTTGAGGTATCTTCAAGGATTAGGTTGTCAACACCATTACTAAACAACTGAAATTTTATTGTGATAATTTTGTAACAGTTTTCTTCTCTAAAAATGTTAAATATTTTAGAGGTGCTAAACATATATTTAGATGTGCTAAACATATATTTAAAGAAGGAAGTTTAGAAACAAAAGTTGTGTTATAATCTCCTTTTTTGGTGTTTTTCTTTTCCTTAAAATTTCTTAAGGATTCTAGGGATCCCCCACTTAATTTGTTCCAAAAAATGACCCTGAAATGTCAATAATACAAAAAGTTAGAATGCTAGAAAACACCCTGTCATAATCGTGCAAGGTGCCATGTGACTCTTGCTTAACCATCTTCTCTATCATGATAGTGACAAAGAGTTCATCCTCTTGCCATGCATAATAATGACATTTTGCATAATTGTGGCTTCTTCCCTTCTCTAAATTCTTCCTCTTTCACATCATTTAGTATGTGTTTAGGTTCGAATTGTGTTAATTTCTTAATTATTTATGTTTTAATTGTTTTATGGGTTAGTACAAGTCTTTGAGCTTAATTATTATGTTTTTGAGGTACCTTGATGTGTTTGTTAGTATTTTAGGGTCAACATTCAAGTACAGAGAAGTTTTAAAGATACTCTGGCCAAAACAACGACCCAAAATTATGACACAATAGGCCACGATCATAGAAGCCCAAGACTTGGCCCACAATTGTGGCCTACATGTGACGATCGTGATAGAAGGCTCAAATGTGGCCCACGATCGTAGCCTGTAGGGCTATATTGTATCCTTCTTGGGGTAAACATGCAAACAATTAAAAACATCAAGTTTTAAGAGATTTTTCAGACCTTTTAGACCCTGAAAAAATCCTAGGGTTGCTCAGAACATAAAAGGTATTTAAAGAAAAAGACAGAGAGGCAAAGGGAGCTTTTGCATTAGTCACTTTTAGAGAAACCCTAGATAGAATTATGGAGAGATAGAGAAAGAGGAGAAAGAAAAGGGAAAAGGAGAAGAAGCTTATTCAATGTACTTCCCAGATCAGGAGTTTCCCGACGTCACTGCCTCCTGTTGTTCATTCAATTCGTATTTCCTGTTATTTTTAGTTTGATTATTGTATAGAATTAGAATAACAGTTGATGATATGATTTTTGGATGTGATCGTGTTTTAAACTCTCCTTCGGGTTTTTATCTTTGACTTAATAAAATATAATTATTTATATGTTATTTGTATTTATTGTGATTAATTCTACACAAGCATTAAGGTGAATTAACCCTAGGATTGTCTAGAACCAATAATGCGGTAATTCATAATCAATTAGGTTAGCGTTAAGGATAGGTAAATTTCCCTTTTTCTCAATTGGTAATTTCTTTAGGTTAATTCTTGAGTGTGTGTTGCAATTGCTAAATTATTAATATTTTCGTGATTGAATTGTGAATTTATTTGCTTGATTAAATTGAATTTTATTGTCAAATTATGCGAATTATTCTAGTCTTAGATTTTAGGACTAGATTATCTAGAGATGTTAATGGAACTGTTTGTGGCACGGCCAGTCATATTTTTTTAGAAAAAAATTCAAAATCGATGGGCCACGGATCAGATAGGTCGAGTTGGTTTTGATATCTTTAAGATTATCCCTCCTCATGGGATCGACACCTTAGGTGCTATGTGAACGAATTATGCGCTTGCAGATTATCGAGGTTAATTAATTAAAACTTACACACATTGAAATAACCCGACTAAGTTTTACGCATTGTCAGGGAGGTGATTAGTTTCATTCTATAGCTTAAGGTGTTTAGTTATATTTTTGTTTTTCGTTTTGTTTTTTCTTTCTATTTTTGAAATCATGCTCTTGCATAAACACAAGAGTCACAAGAAGTTTGAGTCATGCAACTGAGACCTTATATTTAGATACCACTCGATTAGAATGATCAGTTAGGAAAGCTCGGCGTGAAAAAGAAGAGGAAATTGCGAAAGCAACAATGGCCGAGGAATTTTAGCAAGATTTGGATCACGGAGCAAACCAAAGACTTCATGAGACCATGGTTCAATGCGGCTAACCAAGTAGTAGCTAGGTCACCCGTTTAAGCAGCATCTTTTGAAATCAAACTGGCCATCCTATACATGCTTCAACAAAATGTGCAATTCTATGGAATAACAAATGAAGATCCTAACGCACATATAGTGAACTTCCTTGAAATCTGTGATACCTTTTGGTACTATAAGCTTTCAAAAGATGCACTAAGAATTAGGCTCTTTTCTTTTACCTTTAGAGATAGAGCAAAGGCTTGGTATCATTCCCTCAACCTAACCAATGTCACAACTTGGGATCAGCTAGTTCGTGCCTTTTTAGATAAGTATTTTCCCCTTACCAAGAGCATGAAGATTATTAAGGAAATTACTAACTTCCATCAAAGTGGCGGGGAATTAATCTATGAAGTATGGGAATGATACAAGGATTTGCAATGGAAATGCCCACATCATAACTTACCCAAGGAATTCCTGTTGTAGACATTCTATAACAAAACAAACCCAAACATGAGAGGCACAATTGATGCAACTTTAGGAGGATCACTGATGAGATAGATGGTAGATGAAGTAGAAGAGCTAATAGAGGAGATTGTGAGTAATAGCTGCCTATGGACAAACGAGCGGAGTAAACAAACTACTACTTTCTAAGATAAAAAAGGAATGATACCTATTAATCAAATGATGGAGGTGCAAGCTAAAATGGATAACTTAACTCAACAGCTCAACAATATGAAGGCTTCGTCCTCAGCTCCAATAAAAGCCATGCAACTAAAGTGTGAACTCTGTGAACAGATGGACCATGATACGGTGGACTGTTTCTTGATGAAGGAAAGCGATCCAGAGCAAGTGAATTATATGGGAGCTCAATATGGGTGAGGCGGGGTAAATAATCCCTACTCCAACACATATAACCCTGAGTTAAAGAATAACCCTAACTTCTCGTGAACGAACAATGCCGAAAGACAGTTCAGACCTTAAAGACAACCAGGCTTCCAATAAGACAAATCAAGTTCATTGGAATGGAAGTTGGATATGATTTTGGATAAAATTGGAGGCATAGAGGATGCACATAGGGGGCTTAAAAGCAAGTTCAAGCAAGTCACTAAGAACCAATTCTCTTCAATACACAATCTAGAGGTCCAAATAGGTCAATTATTAGAGGCAATTTCTACTTGGGATGCAAGAACCGAGTCTAACCCAAAGTAACGAATCATGGCCATTACTTAGACCTAGGAAAAGAAACTCAAACATGCGAAGGAAGATGGAGCTAAAGGAGAATGACAAATAATTATAGAATTCCTTCCAAATGAGCTCGTAATTAAGCCAATCGAGGAACCTCGACCAGAATTTTCGTAGCCTATTCTAGCTCAGCAGAAGTTAATTTCAAGTAGGATAACGAGGAATTCTAAGGAGGTTGAATTAAACAAGGTTGAAGACATAACAAAATATCTACAAACAAATCTCACACTAGAGGAATCAAATAAGAAGAAGGTTAAGGAGCATATAGCTGAAGAAAACCCTAACATAGCACAGAAGAAAGAGGATCCATTGGATTTTTACATTCTTTGTAGTATTCATAGAGTCAAAATAGATAACGCATTCACAGATTTAGGAGCGAGTATTAATATGATGTCTTATACCTTTAGTCAAAAATTGGGGTTAGGAGAGTTAGAACCCATAAAGATGATAGTGAAAACGACAGACAGAACAGTTCATCAACTGAAGGGGATTATTAAGGATGTCCAAGTGCAGATCAATATATATGCCTTCCTCACAGACTTCTATATATTGGATATTAAAGATGTGAAAACTCCTATGGCCCTTGGATGACCACTCTTGGCTACTACTCACTCTATAATTGACGTTAATGGGGGTAAACTAACTCTAAGGGTCAGCAAGCATCAAATAACTTTCAAAGTGTTGAAGAAAGACAATAGTTCTCCCTTACCTCCAACCTCGATGATTGGGAGGATATTGAGGATCTTGGGAAGGCATTTAGAACGAAACGATCGAGAAGAAGAAGGCGAAGGAAGGAGAATCAGAGAGAGAGAGTAGTATCCAGGCCATGGTAGCTCATGTGCAAATTGTAAAATTAATGATTGCATTACCATTGCATGATTCATTCGAACCACCTTCAGCATAAGAAGAGCATCAAGCTACAGACGTTAAAAGAAGCATTGTATGGGAGGCAACCCATGGATTGTTAATTTTATGTTATTTCTTTTAATTTTCATATAGGTTGTAATTAGGTTATTTCGTTTCCAAATAAAATCGGTAAGGCAGAGGACTTTGACATGAATTTAATGGTCAAGGAAGTATATAAAAAAGAGGTGAAAGACCTATAAGGAGTTAAGAAGTGATTTTGGAAAAGTCTGAAAGAACAAAAGAAGAAAAAAATCAGTAATTGGTGGAAAAATTCGTGGCCTGCAGCAGAGTAAAACTGGAACACACAAATTTCAGTTTAATTTTTTTTTTACCATTTTACCCTTTATTCACCTATACATTCATTTCTTACTTCACTTTTTCACTCACTTTTATTTTAACTTTATCTCTCTAAGTTTAAAACCTCTAAACACTCTCACCTCTCTCTACCCAATTTTCTAACTTCGAGTCTCTTTCAACTTCTACCTACTCGTAATATGGCCCGAGTATTCACAATACACTGCGAAAAAGACCATACAACAATATGAAGTATAATCGAAAATACTTAGGATGTACGAAAATACCTTTATGCCGTGGGTGGGTTGATTCTTTTCGAATTCCAAGACACTGCAATGTGCAAATGCCCTCTACCGATATCCACACGAGTATGCATGATCCGGGCTATAGCTGTGGTGTGCTAGCACGTCCTGAAACACTTTCCGAACGCCGCACGTTTTTCCTCTCCGATGGTGGCTAGGGTTTCATGTGACAATAGTCTCTCTATCTAATGAGACCTAAGTTTCTCTATTTATAGAGAAACCCTAATCCCATTGAAGCCCAATAAGTTTCGGCCCATTATATCTCATATAATAAAATATCGACAACTTAATTCAATCTAGCCCAATAAATATATCCATATATATTTATTCAATGCCTAATAAATTAGGCCCAAGAGAATAAGCTCAAATCACATCACTGTTTGTGTGTGACCCTGTAGGCTTATTTGATGTTGGCAATGGGCTTGATCACACTTCAAGGCCCATAATTCATAAGTGGCCTCTAACAAGACATTATGACTACCCAAATTGAATGAGGATCGATAATCCGATTTAACCTGTAATCATGGTTATAAGCTAAACCCCTTTGTAACACGATATCAAGATTAATCACAAGGCATGGTACATGTCAACCTTTGATTAATCATAGTTTCTTGATCCCCAAGTTGACTGATTATAACAAATGACATTGATGACTCTTCATCAATTCATTTGAGCACGGCCATGCATTTCTTCAGTCACAATTGTCAAGAGGCCCAACTGATATCTCTCTCATTTAAGAGAGGTACAAATCCCATCTACGTCATTCACATCCCTCCGCATGATTCATTTTATGTTCAATATAATACTACTTATTATTCGGTTAAGAATGACTTCGTCTATTATCAAAACACCGAATTCCTCATGTAGGGAACCATGATGACTTCAGGTCAAAGGACTAAAGTCAAACCATATTGAGAATCACTAATGACATGAAACCATGTAGTGTTCTCTTTGTGGGTCGGTCCAATATATGTTCTCTAACATATATCTATGTTTATGATTTGATAACTTATATCCATGATCAGTAAAACGTGATCATCAATCAGAACACATACTAGTCTTGATTCATTATTGTTCCACCAATAACGAACGACTAGGGACAGTTTAGAATAATGTTTATAACGCTTATGGTTTTACTATCAAGTCACATACTTGATGACATAAGCCTAATACTATTCATGGAACGTAAATCACATTACATAAACGACATGCGTGTATATATAAAATGAATACCTCATAATATATTATTAACAAGTCATCATGTTAATACATGAATCACAACTATCCATTGGCCTAGGGTACACTACTAATAGCATTACCATTGCATGATTCATTCGAACCACCTTTAGCATAAGAAGAGCATCAAGCTACAAATGTTAAAAGAAGTAATGTATGGGAGGCAACCCATGGATTGTTAATTTTATGTTATTTCTTTTAATTTTCATATAGGTTGTAATTAGGTTATTTCGTTTCCAAATAAAATCGGTAAGGCAGAGGACTTTGACATGAATTTAATGGCCGAGGAAGTATGTAAAAAAGAGGTGAAAGACCTATAAGGAGTTAAGAAGTGATTTTGGAAAAGTCTGAAAGAACAAAAGAAGAAAAAAATTAGTAATTGGTGGAAAAATTCGTGGCCTGCAGCAGGGTAAAACTGGAACACATGAATTTCAGTTTAATTTTTGACCATTTTACCCTTTATTCACCTATACATTCATTTCTTACTTCACTTTTTCACTCACTTTTATTTTAACTTTATCTCTCTAAGTTTAAAACCTCTAAACACTCTCAGCTCTCTCTACCTAATTTCCTAACTTCGAGTCTCTTTCAACTTCTACCTACTCGTAAGCCAGTATGCCGCATATTAAGCAGTTAGTGATAGATGTGAAATGCATCATATTTTAGGGTATAGTTTGATATATGTTTAGCCATTTATTTGATTGTTTAGTATATGTTTAGGTTAGAATTGTATTAGTTTATTAATTATTTTTGTTTAATGTGTTTTATGGGTTAGTACAAGCTTTTAAGCTTAAATATTATGTTTATGAGATATCTTGATGTGTTTGCAAGTGTTTCAGGGTCAATATTGAAGAATGAAAGAGTTTCGAAAGATATTCGGGCCAAAACAATAACCCATGAACATGGCCTGATAGTGCACAATCGTGACAGAAAGACCTGACATAGGCCACAATCGTGGCCTAAACAGCCACGGTCAGGGCCTACTTCAGGTAGTCGCATAAATGCTCATGAACTTCATATTTCTAGAGATTTTTTGGACCTTTCGGACCTAAAAAATCCTAGGTTTACCTAAAATATAAAGAAGTATAAAAAGAACATAAAGAGGAGAAAAAGATGAGTTTTTGATTAGCCACCATAATGAAACCCTAAAAGGGAAAACTTTGAGAGATCGAGAAAGAGAAGAAGGAAGAGAGAAGAGGAAGACGACGCAGACTTAACGTGCTTCTTGGAATAAGATGTTGGGACCCGATCTGGGAACCGGATCCCAACCGAAAAGCGGAAAGACGGAAACGAAAACTTAGTGGCAGATAGCTAAAACAAGACAAAAGTGAAAGCGAAAATAGCGAAACGAATCGAATAAGCGAATCGGATACGAATAACAAAGCGGATAACAAAGCGAAAGCAAATCGGAATCGAATGCAAAACATACAAGCGGAGTAATTGAACTGGAATCAAATGAATCAATTCAATTGACACAAATTTCGACATCTGAGAGAACCAAAGAACAAAGAACAACAACGAATAGATGAACATAATTGCGTTGGAAACCCTAAGACGTTCCAAAATCCGGTATGATTTTTTTTCTTTTTTTACTCATTTCTTACATCTTCAGGCAACCTCATTCAAATCAAACAAACAATTTCCACCATTGGATAATCATTCTCATACAAATCTCAAAACTTGCTCATATTCTTATATATCCGTACAAATCCCAAAATACATTTTTATCCCAATTTTATCGAAATTTCGGCAGCATAACGACTGCATTTATCCTAACCCAAACCTGCAAAGTATTCAAAATACACTTCTAAAATTTCCAATCAAACATACAATATCAAAATCCACCGGACCTTCCGTCTGGGATCTCAGCAGAAACAAACGCAAACCTAGTTTTAAGCACTTCATAATTCTCATACATAGCCCTAACCCGTCATCGTACACAATAACTCAAACCTTATACTCTTTCATAAACCAATACATATCTTAAAAGCTTACTTACAAAGCCTTAATGGCAATTCAAGCCATTACAAAATATTTCAAATCTCAATTCACATATCAATACAGACGATGCAAAAATCGGACTAAACGTCTTCGCATTCTTTCATCCGATCTCCTGCTGGAAACCTGGAGATGGGGATGAAAAGGGGGATAATATATTTATAAATTGAACCATAAGCAAAAATCATTTCTTAAAAATGTCCCAATTTTCTAAATAATCATAACCAATTTCAAAACATTTCACAGTTGGAACATTCATTTGTTTATTTCTTAAGATTTCTCACAGATTCCAAAATTTTCACAGTTCACAATTATTTGCCAAAACAATTGCCATTGCTTTTCAGTTGAAAAAAACCACTATAATTTATTTCTCAAAATTTTCACATTTTGTTTTTTAAAAAATGATGCAATGCAACACACTTATGAACAGAACAAAACACACAAAACATAGCAAATGGTCTGGTTTGGTCCAAACAGAACGTACTGCACATTCCCGCATAGCGGTCCTATGCAGCCATGAACAGAACATATTACACTTTCCCGCATAGCGGTCCAGTGTAGCCGTGAAGGGAGCCCGAAATCGGAGCTCCAATGTCACTAGCGGGCAGCCGGGAGAAGGCTATAAATGAATAGAGACAGTGCACTGACTCACAAGGAACCTACCAAACCCACTTAACACATAAGCGAAAAAGAAAGGTCGGAATGCCCAAAGGCACTTTTCGAAAACTTGCTTTTCTTCAAAATTTTCATATTTTCACATAATGTCAAACTTGACACACTCACATTCCCAAATCACGTCAAGACATACAACAATTCACATTCACTAATTTAATCACGTATCAATTCAAATCATAAATATGAATGCAATGTATTTCTTTAAAACATAACTCAAACAGATACATGTTCATAATGCACATTTTTCAAAATTTCTCTAACAATTCAAAAATCATGAATTTCTTCAATCTTGTAATTTCTGAAAATCATTTCTAAACTAAGGCATTTAATCCTTCTTTCAATCATTTACATAAACGTAAAGAATAATTTTTCAAAATCCATTTTCGCATTCTTTAAATTTTCACAACTTGCTTTCTTTAATTTTTTCAAACTTTCATGTATAGCTTACAAATCAAAATATAAATATGTTACCCACCTCGAATTAATGCCCGAAACTTGATTTCAAGCTCCAATTGATCCTTGCTTCTTTCCTTCTTTCAATTAAAATTGACCTAAGCCATAATCATCCAAATTCCACATCATAATTTGCATAATTCCCAAAATTAACTATCGGAAATTCATAATCATAATATTTTCAAGCTTTCTAAAACAAGAATTTCTAAAATCCCCAAATTCAAAATTTGACCTAAACCGAATTATTCAAATTCAATACCATAAATCACAATTTCTTCAAAATTGTTATCATATTTCACTAACTCATCATATTTCAAGCCATCTTAATCCAACAATTTCTAAAAATCCCAAAATTCCCAAAATTTGACATAAGTCCTAAACACAATTATTCAAAATTAAACATCATAAATCATATAATCTTCCAAATTAACTTAAGAAATCTCAAATTCATCATCAATCCAAGCTATCCAAAGAATCAATTTCAAAAACCCCCAATTTCAAACTTTGACATAATCCTAATCACTCAATTAACCAAAATTAAATCTCACTTAAGGCATATTCATCACAATTGACTTCATAAACTACAAACCCATATCATTTTCCATGATTCTAAACCAAAATTTCATTAAAAACACAAAGTTCAAAAGATTGCTCTTACCTTCTCTCTCTTGATTTTCGAATTTCTTCTTGCCTAAGATGAAGCTTTCATAATCTTCCTTATGTTTCCCTCTTGATAGCATCGAAAATCTCTTGAAAAGCCAGGAAAAAAAAACAAACTTTGCTTACCTTTCAACCTCTCCTCCAAACCGAAATCATCCCTCCTTCTCTCTTCTCTCCCTCTTCGTTTATTTCTCTTCTCTTTTTCTTCTATTTTCTTCTCTTATTTCGTGGACCAGAAGCCTTATACGACAGCCATAGGTGAGTTTTGCCATGTCATTAAAAATGGAGGGTAAATGACCATTTTGCCCTCACTTATTGGCCTATTTCCAAGTTTGCCCCTGCACAGGATTTTCAAAATCTGATAGCTTGCGTCCTGTTTTTAAGCATCTAAACGAAATAATTTGAACAAACTTTCTTCTTGAAAATTTTCCCTCTAGATCATACGAATCCAACGCCACTGACCGCGCTCAATTCGGATCAGAAATGAAGAATTTATAGCCAAAATACTATCGGACCTGCGAAAAATCCGAAACTGAACATTACGCTAATTTAATTCCAGAAATTAACAATCTTAGGGATGAAATTAAATTTCGATCCCTTCACAAGAGTTGTATCCCTATATCTTAAATTTATTTGTCCTCAAGAATCAATTCAATCGGAGTTGTACAACTCCCGAATTTCTCAAAATACTGAACCGTGTTCAGAAAATTATCCAACTTATAACCTATAACTAAATCTCTTACTTTGGTTCAATCAATCTCTTTCCATTTAATCTCTAAAAAAAATCATAATTCTTCATAAAATGAAATTAATTGTCTTAGGAATCCAACGCTTCAAGAATCAAATCAATCGGATGTCGGACGAAGGAATTATAAGCAAAAGATTACAAAAGGGATCGGATTAAAAACAAAGTAACGGAACTTCAAAACCGAACTTTTCAAAAATCATATCTCTCGATCCCGAACTCGGAATTTGACAAATTCAGTGTCAATAAAAAGATAAAAGGAAGCTCTACAACTTCCCTGAAGTACTCAAAATCAAATTAGGTCTCAAAAGAGGTCAAAGACTCAATCAAAGATTCTGTCCAAAACAGCTTTTCCTAAACGACTTCCAATTTTTAATCGCTCATAACTCCTAGCCCCGATATCGAAAAATTGCAAACTTTATATCAATGGAAATATAAAAACATCATCTAAAACTTTTATGAAGATTACTTACTCTAATTCAGACTAAATCTATACGATGAGTGGCCTCGAAGCATAGAACACACAAATCTATACTTAATAGCATTTTCAAAACAAAGCATATCTGTAGAAAATCATATCTCTCAATCCCGACATCGAAAAATAGCAAACTTTATGTCCACAAAAAGCTCTCGACAGAGGCTACAATTTTCATGTTGATCATTTTCTCGAATTTTGCCTAAATCAAAAGGTCAACTTTTCTTCAAAAGTCAAACTCAAGCTTAACTTTGATCGATCATAACTCTCACTTCCGATATCGAAAAATATCAAACTTTATGGCCACAGAAAACTCTTGACATAAACTACAAGTTTCCAGAAGACAATTTTTTCAAATTTTGCCTCAAACAAAAAGTCAACTCTCTCAAGTCAAACTTTCTATCTCCAAAAGTCAATTTTCTTAATTTTTCAAATTCTCTCACTTTCTTTCTTTATTTCTTGATTTTCCACTCCCATTTGAATTAACTCATTCTCTTTCCTCTCATAATCCATATAAATTCAGTCAAATATCAAAGTCCTCAAAACTAAAAAATTCTTTTCTCATAAATTTTTCTTAAATTCATAAATTGTCTCACCAATTTCTTTCTCATTAATATTCATTTTAATATTTTTAATTTTCATCAAAAATTCGTAGTTCAACATTTCTCCCCCTCTTAAAAGAATTTCGTCCTCGAAATTCATACGTAGTAAATCATCAAGTAACACATTCTTTGATCTAATTGCTTTCCAAGAACTCATAATCAATAACTTTTCCTTGATCACACATATTTCTTAACTTATTTGCACTTATTCACTTCTTATGTCAAATGCCTATCTCCTCAAATCAAACATTTCTTAACACATTTTCACAAGTTATATGGTCCCATTGTTTAAGAAACTCAATAAGGACTAATAATCATTTCAATTTAACTAATGGATCTTCCATACATATTTCTTTCCTTAATCTCATCTCATAATTGCATGTACAAAATCAAATCGCCATCATGAACTTCAAATCTCAAGTTCATTAACACACACCTAAAATCAATCAAAGTTCTTAACCTCACTCAAACAATCACTAAATTCATAATTAATAACCATATGGCCCAACTATGATCATAATATTGGGCTCTGATACCATAAATGTTGGGACCCGATCCGGGAACCGGATCCCAACCGAAAAGCGAAAAGACAGAAACGAAAATGAAGTGACAGATAGCTAAAATGAGACAAAAGTGAAAGCGAAAATAGCGAAACGAATCGAATAAGCGAATCGGATACGAATAACAAAGCGGATAACAAAGCGAAAGCAAATCGGAATCGAATGCAAAACATACAAGCGGAGTAATTGAACTGGAATCAAACGAATCAATTCAATTGACACAAATTCCGACATCCGAGAGAACCAAAGAACAAAGAACAACAACGAATAGATGAACATAATCGCGTTGGAAACCCTAAGACGTTCCAAAATCCGGTATGAATTTTTTTCTTTTTTTACTAATTTCTTACATCTTCAGGCAACCTCATTCAAATCAAAAAAACAATTTCCACCATTGGATAATCATTCTCATACAAATCTCAAAACTTGCTCATATTCTTATATATCCGTACAAATCCCAAAATACATTTTTATCCCAATTTTATCGAAATTTCGGCAGCATAACGGCTTCATTTATCCTAACCCAAACCTGCAAAGTATTCAAAATACACTTCTAAAATTCCCAATCAAACATACAACATCAAAATCCACCGGACCCTCCGTCCGGGATCTCAGCAGAAACAAACGCAAACCTAGTTTTAAGCACTTCATAATTCTCATACATAGCCCTAACCCGTCATCGTACACAATAACTCAAACCTTATACTCTTTCATAAACCAATACATATCTTAAAAGCTTACTTACAAAGCCTTAATGGCAATTCAAGTCATTACAAAATATTTCAAATCTCAATTCACATATCAATACAGACGATGCAAAAATCGGACCAAACGTCTTCGCATTCTTTCATCCGATCTCCTGCTCGAAACCTGGAGATGGGGATGAAAAGGGGGGGTGAGATCGGAAGCTTGTGGATAATATATTTATAAATTGAACCATAAGCAAAAATCATTTCTTAAAAATGTCCCAATTTTCTAAATAATCATAACCAATTTCAAAACATTTCACAGTTGGAACATTCATTTGTTTATTTCTTAAGATTTCTCACAGATTCCAAAATTTTCACAGTTCACAATTATTTGCCAAAACAATTTCCATTGCTTTTCAGTTAAAAAAAACCACTATAATTTATTTATCAAAATTTTCACATTTTGTTTTTTAAAAAATGATGCAATGCAACACACTTATGAACAGAACAAAACACACAAAACACAGCAAATAGTCTGGTTTGGTCCAAACAGAACGTACTACACATTCTCGCATAGCGGTCCTGTGCAGCCGTGAACAGAACATACTACACTTTCCCGCATAGCGGTCCAGTGTAGCCGTGAAGGGAGTCCGAAATCGGAGCTCCAATGCCATTAGCAGGCAGCCGGGAGAAGGCTTTAAACGAATAGAGACAGTGCACTGACTCACAGGGGACCTACCAAACCTACTTAACACATAAGCGAAAACGAAAGGTCGGAATGCCCAAAAGCACTTTTCGAAAACTTGCTTTTCTTCAAAATTTTCATATTTTCACATAATGTCAAACTTGACACACTCACATTCCCAAATCACGTCAAGACATACAACAATTCACATTCACTAATTTAATCACGTATCAATTCAAATCATAAATATGAATGCAATGTATTTCTTTAAAACATAACTCAAACAGATACATGTTCATAATGCACATTTTTCAAAATTTCTCTAACAATTCAAAAATCATGAATTTCTTCAATCTTGTAATTTCTGAAAATCATTTCTAAAATAAGGCATTTAATCCTTCTTTCAATCATTTACATAAACGTAAACAATAATTTATCAAAATCCATTTTCGCCTTCTTTAAATTTTCACAACTTGCTTTCTTTAATTTTTCAAACTTTCATGTATAGCTTACAAATCAAAATATAAATATGCTACCCACCTCGAATTAATGCCCGAAACTTGATTTCAAGCTCCAATTGATCCTTGCTTCTTTCCTTCTTTCAATTAAAATTGACCTAAGCCATAATCATCCAAATTCCACATCATAATTTGCATAATTCCCAAAATTAACTATCGGAAATTCATAATCATAATATTTCCAAGCTTTCTAAAACAAGAATTTCTAAAATCCCCAAATTCAAATTTTGACCTAAACCGAATTATTCAAATTCAATACCATAAATCACAATTTCTTCAAAATTGTTATCATATTTCACAAACTCATCATATTTCAAGCCATCTTAATCCAACAATTTCTAAAAGTCCCAAAATCCCCAAAATTTGACATAAGTCCTAAACACAATTATTCAAAATTAAACATCATAAATCATATAATCTTCCAAATTGACTTAAGAAATCTCAAATTCATCATCAATCCAAGCTATCCAAAGCATCAATTTCAAAAACCCCCCAATTTGAAACTTTGACATAATCTTAATCACTCAATTTGTTAGTAGTGTGCCCTAGGCCAATGAACATTTGTGATTCATGTATTAACATTATGATTTGTTAATAATATATTATGAGGTATTCATTTTATATATGCATGTATTTCATTTATGTAATGTGATTTACATTCCATGAATAGTAGTAGACTTATGTCATCAAGTATGTGACTTGATAGTAAAACCATAAGCGTTATAACACTATTCTAGATCGTCTCAGTCGATCATTATTGGTGGAACAATAATGAATTAAGACTAGTATGTGTTCGATTGATGATCACGTTTTATCGATCATGGATATGAGATATCAAATCGAAACATAGATATATGTTAGAGAACATATATTGGACCGACCCACATAAAGAATACTACATGGTTTCATGTCATTAGTGATTCTTAATATGGTTTGACTATAGTCCTTTGACTGAAGTCATCATGGTTCCCTATATGAGGAATTCAGTGTTTTGATATTAGACTAAGTTATTTTAACCGAATAACAAATAGTTTTATGTTGGACATCAAATGAATCATGCGGAGGGATGTGAATGGCGTAGATGGGATTTGTACCTCTCTTAAATGAGAGAGATATCATTTGGGCCTCTTGACAAGTGTGATGAAGAAATGCATGGCGTGTTTCAAATGAATTGATGAAGAGTCATCAATGTCATTTGTTATAATCAGTCAACTTGGGATCAAGAAACTATGATTAATCAAAGGTTGACATGTACCATGCCTTGTGATTAATCTTGATATCGTGTTACAAAAGGTGAGCCTATAACCATAGTTCTGAGTTAAATCGGATTATCGATCCTCATTTGATTTGGGTAGTCATAATGTCTTGCTAGAGGCCGCTTATGACTTATGGGCCTTGAAGTGTAATCAAGCCCATTGCCAACATCAAATGAGCCTCTGGTCGCATACAAAGAGTGATGTGATCTCGGCTTATTCTCTTGGGCCTAATTTATTAGGCATTGAATAAATATATTTAGATATATTTATTGGGCTAGATTGAATTAAGTTGTCGGGCTTTTATTATATATGATATAATGGGCGAAACTTAATAGGGCCTGAATGAGATTAGGGTTTTCTATAAATAGAAGCTTAGGTCTCATTAGGTTAACGACACAATTGTCAGGAAACCCTAGCCGCCATCCAGGAGAAAGATCGTGCGGCGTTCAGAAAGTTTTTCAGGACGTGCTAGCACACTACAGCCGCAGCATGGATCGTGCATGCTCGTGTGGATACCGGTAGAGGACATTAGCGATTTGCAGTGTCTTGGAATCCGAAAAAAAAGAAGCAATCCACCCACGAAAATAAGGTATTTTTGTTAATCCTCGTGTTTTCGATTATACGTGATATTTTTGTATGGTCTTTTCCGCAACGTATTGTGAATACTTGGACCATACGTGAGCCAACAGTGGTATCAGAGCCAGGTTTAATCGTTAATCTTGGATTAGTGGCTTGATTGTTGTTATTGACTGGATTTTGGAATTGAATAAGAATATGAACTGTTCATATTCTGAACCCCATAATTGTTCTGATTGTTACACCCGAATCTATTTCCCATAATTGAAATTGTTTCCTCTTTGTTGGTGCATATCATGATCTGCGATTGTTGATTTCTAAAAATTGTTTTACAAAGCTTTTGTGTTTATCCACGATTGAATCGCTGTGTTAATTGATTATGCATGATCTGAAATTGTTTCCCATCTCAGCATATACGATACAAGCCTTGCGAGGAAATCCCTAATATTTTCTGCCTCTGTTTGCGTTTACAGAACACAATATGAGATATTTGTTTTCTGGGTTTATGCGTAATGTACTGCCTGTGTTGATTTTCTTCTTGCGTTTGTATTCCCATATTGCGTTTACTGGACAAGATGGGCGATGATCGCCCATCTATGGAACCATCGTTGGCCACGATGTCGATCGTGATGCCACTGGTTGGCATCGGCAATGGATGGGCTCGCAGGCGATGCCATGGACAGCGTATTGCGTCTTCTCCATGGATCTGCATTTTTCCCCTTTTATTTGCAATTTTCTGGGATATTGCTTATCATCTTCGTTTTCTCCATTGAGTTTCTGGAAAATCGATGGATGAGTAACACCCATCGACTGGCGACGCAACACCATCACTAGATGATGGTGTCGCGGCGCAATGGCGTCTCGGTGACGCCATAGGCTGCGGAAACCGTCGGTGGAGACCCACGGTTGGAGGTTCGTTTTTCCTCGAGTTAAGCGGTTGTGCGTGCGGCGTGGGGTTCGTGACGTGGTTGTGGAAAGAAGATCCAGAAGAAAGAAGGAGGAAAAACCAGAAGAGAGAGGTCGGCGGGTTGGAGAAGACGACGGCGCGTGTGGGACACGCGCCCACGTCTTCCAGGAGCGTGGACACGCTCACAGCGTGCAGCACTGGGGCGTGCGAAGGCTGCGCCAGACGCTAACCCTCCAATTTTTTTATTAAAAAAATTGTTTTAAAAACCCTAATTTAATTTTTATTATTTTAATAGAGATTAAATTAATAATAATCCTAATAATAATAAAAGGTGTTTTATTAAAATTTGAAAATTGTTTTCAAAGGATTATTTATTAAGAAAGATTTTTGGAATTTAATTTAATTTTTCAAGAGTTGAATTATTAAATTTCTCTTTTATTAATTTAATAGAGATTAAATTAATAAATACTCTAATAATAATAAAAGGTGTTTTATTAAAATTTGAAAAAAATTGTTTTCAAAGGATTATTTATTAGGAAAGGGAAAGGGTTTTTTGGAATTTAATTTAATTTTTCAAGAGTTGAATTATATCAACAATTAGAATCAAGCCAAGGTTATAACAAGCGTTTTGTAATCTTCCATAATTCTTTATAAGGATTAATAACCTTCTAAGAACGACCCTTATCGTAATTTTAAGTTTATATGCCTTCCATAAATCTTTACCAATGTTTATCTCTAGCTCATCCTTATGTGGGTTTTTGCCAAAGCAAGGCATGTGGGGATTATCTAGGGAAGACATTTGAATAATGGTGCTATTCATAGGTAAAGTATGGTTAAACTTAACTAAGCTATCAAAACGGTTTTGGGCTTAGGGCATAAGATTGGGTTTTACATACATGCAAAGACATAAGATGTATTTTAACATAAGCCCATCAAGAGTTACATGTGATGTAATTGAAAAGAGTTTTCTACCTAAATAACTAAGTTTTGAGTGTTAAGCCAAAGCTTTATTAGGACTTAGTGAAATATGGATCTTGTTTCTCCCATTTTCAATTGAGGGTTATTTATTTGAGTGGGAGCTAATACCTTATAATAATAAGAATGTTGACCCTTATTGCATAATTTTTGTAGATTATGGCTACTCCATCCACAAACTTTGTCTATCGATCTATCTTAGAGAAAGAAAACTTAGTGGGACAAATTTCCTAGATTGGTATAGAACTTGAGAATTGTTCTCAAGCAAGAAAGAAAGCTTTATGTCTTAGAAGAACCCATCCCCGAGGAACCACCAACAAACGCACCTAAGGCTCAAAAGGATGCTTACGAAGCATATCAATGACTCCACGGATGTGTCATGCCTTATGTTAGCGCCATGATCTCGACCTTCGGAAGGATTTAGAGGAAATGGAAGCCTATGACATGCTTGCTCAACTGAAAGCTATGTTTCAAGAGCAAGCACGCCAAGAGAGGTTTAGAACCACTAAGGCATTGAATTCATGCAAGATGACTCCTGGCACACCCGTGAGTGCTCATGTTCTTAAGATGAAGAGTTACATTCATCATCTTGAGAAATTAGGTGCACTGTTAGTCAAGAATTGGCAGCGGATCTTATTCTATCATCCTTGGTGATGAATATGATCAGTTCATTCTTAACTACAACATGCATAATATGGAGAAGTCCATTGATGAATTGCATGGGATCTTCGAAAACTCAAGAGAACTTCAAGAGAAAGGTAAAGACCTCCAATGAAGTTTTTGTGGTTCAAAAGGGAAAGGGTTTCAAGAAGAAGGGCACAACGAAGGGAAAAGGTAAAGTACCTAAGTCCAAGCCCAAGCCCAAAGCTAAGACTAAGGCACCCAAGGAGGGAGTTTGCTTCCATTGCAATGAACCTGGTCATTGGAAAAGGAACTGCAAACTCTATTTGGAAGAGTGAAAGAGAAGAAGAATAGTGTGACTACTTCTTCGGTATGTTTGTTATAGAAATCAATTTTACTCCTTTTGCATCTTGGGTATTAGATACTGGAGCTGCAACTCACATTTGTACTAATGTGCAGGGTTTAAGAAGGACTAGAAGATTGATGGTGGTGAGATCAACTCTTGGCGTGGAAAATGGAGCAAGAGTTCTTGCTTTATCCGTGGGGACTTATGATCTTATTTTGCCTACTGGACTCATTTTGGAACTTAAGAATTGTTATTATGTACCTACTATGAGTAGGAACATTATTTCTTTTGCTTGTTTAGAGAATGATGGATTTAAATTTTCTATTGAGAATAGAAGTATTTCCATTTATAAGAATGACATTTTATAAGGTATTGCACGTCAATTAAATGGCATCTATACTCTAGACACCGAGTCTCTAACAAATGAGCCCATCTATAACATAAATACCAAGAAGTTTAAATCTAACGATTTGAACCCAACTTATCTCTGGCATTGTCGCTAGGCCATGTAAATGAAAACGATTTCAAAACTCCATCAAGATGGATTCATTGATTCTTTTGAATCTTTTGACACGTGTGATTCTTGTTTCTTGGGTAAGATGACAAAGGCCCCTTTGAGTAAAGGGAAAGGGCGATGAGCTATTGGGCCTTATACATACCGATGTATGCGGTCCTTTTAGCATATCGGCGAGAGGAGGTTATTTGTATTTCATTACTTTTACAGATGACTTGAGAGATATGGGTATGTCTATTTAATGAAGTACAAATCTGAATCCTTTGAAAAGTTCAAAGAGTATAAGAATGAAGTACAAAATCACTTGGCAAGAATATTAAAATCCTTCGATCCGGTCGAGGAGGTGAATATTTAAACCAAGAGTTTGATGATTATCTTAAGGATTGTAGAATCGTTTCACAATTGACTCCTCCAGAACTCCTCAATGGAATGGTGTTTACAAAGGAGAAATCGAACTCTATTAGATATGGTTCGATCAATGATGAGTCAAATGATCTTCCAAAATACTTACGGGGCTATGCTTTAGAAACCGCAGATTCATATTGAACCGTATTCCTTCAAAGGTGTAAAAGACACCTTATGAGATATGGATTGGAAGCGTCCCAATTTATCTTTTAAAGATTTGGGGTTGTGAGGCTTATGTGAAGCGCCCAATTGCTGACAAGTTGGCACCCAAATCTGAAAAATGTTATTTTATGGGATATCCTAAGGAAACTAAAGGATTTTACTTTTACATCCCATCGAGAGAACAAAGTGTTTGTTGCTCGAAATGGTTTCTTCTTAGAAGGAATTTGTTTCAAAGGAAGCAGTGGGAGTAAAGTACAACTCGAACAAATTCAAGTTTCACAAAATGACATTGAGCTGCGAAAGGAGATTGAAGCGAGCTCACAAGTCGTTGATGAGCGGTCTTCAACAACACAAGGCCTACGTAGATCGATAGATTCGTCATGAACCCGAGAGATATGAATTTCGTTCTCGATGATGATAATGTGATGCTCATCGATCATAATGAGCCCACAACCTATCGAAGCTATGGAAAGTCCGAATCGCTAAATGGTTAGAGGCCATGAAAGCAGAGATGCAATCCATGTATGACAATCAAGTTTGGACTTTGATTGATCCGTCTGATGGCTTGAAGACCATTGGATGCAAATGGGTTTTCAAAAAGAAACTCGACATGGATGGAAATGTGCACACTTATAAAGCAAGACTTGTTGCTAAAGGTTATCGACAAGTTCATGGAATTGATTATGATGAGACATTTTCTCCAGTGGTCATGATCAAATCCATTAGAATTCTTATTGCCATAGCTGCATACTACGATTATGAGATATGGCACATGGATGTCAAAACGGCTTTCCTTAATGGAAACTTACTTGAGAATGTATATATGATACAGCCTGAGGGTTTTGTCCATCCTAAGAATTCGGGAAAGGTGTGCAAGCTTCAAAGATCCATTTATGGATTGAAGCAAGCATCAAGAAGTTGGAATCTTCGTTTTGATGAAGTTGTCAAAGAGTTTGGATTCATCAAGAATGAAGATGAACCTTGTGTTTACAAAAAGGTTAGTGGGAGTGCTGTTGTCTTTTTAGCTTTATATGTTGATGACATACTGCTCATTGGAAACGATATTCCAATCTTACAGAATGTTAACATTTGGTTAAGGAAACGTTTCTCAATGAAAGACTTAGGTGAAGCTGCTATGTTTTAGGCATTAAGATCTATAGAGATAGATCAAGAAAGCTTATAGGCCTAAGTCAGAGTACACATATAGATAAGATACTGAAAAGGTTTAGTATGCAAGATTCCAAGAGAGGATTCTTGCCTATGTCACATGGAATCAAGCTTTCTAAGAAGGATTGTCCTACTTCAAGTAAAGAGCTTGAGCACATGAGTAAGATTCCATATGCATCTGCAATTGGATCTATCATGTATGCCATGTTATATACTCGACCAGATGTTTCATATTTTTTGAGCATAACAAGTAGATACCAGTCTAATTATGGTGAGAGTCACTGGATAACAATTAAGAATATCCTTAAGTACTTGAGAAGAACTAAGGATACGTTCCTAGTCTATGGAGGACTTGAAAGGAGAGCTCGTTGTAAATGGTTACACTGATGCTGGTTTTCGATCGACATAGATGATTTTAGATCGCAATCAGGTTTTGTGTTCTGTTTGAATGGAGGTGCAGTGAGCTGGAAAAGTTCAAAGCAAGACACTGTTGCTGATTCTACAACTGAAGCTGAGTACATTGCTGCATCGGATGCAGCTAAGGAAGCTGTATGGATCAGGAAGTTCATCACAGAGCTTGGAGTTGTTCCTAGCATTGCAAGTCCTATAGACCTTTATTGTGATAATAATGGGGCTATAGCACAGGCTAAGGAACCAAATTCACATCATAGATCCAAACACATACTCAAACGTTTCCATTTGATTAGAGAGATCATTAGAAGAGGAGACGTGAAGATATGCAGAGTGGGCACAGATGACAACATTGTCGATCCACTTACTAAGCCTCTTCCACAGCCTAAACATGAGAGTCATACGAGGTCTATGGGTATTAGATATCTGACTGATTGGGCCTAGTGCAAGTGGGAGATTGTTAGTAGTGTGCCCTAGGCCAATGAACATTTGTGATTCATGTATTAACATTATGATTTGTTAATAATATATTATGAGGTATTCATTTTATATATGCATGTATTTCATTTATGTAATGTGATTTACATTCCATGAATAGTAGTAGACTTATGTCATCAAGTATGTGACTTGATAGTAAAACCATAAGCGTTATAACACTATTCTAGACTGTCCCTGGTCGATCATTATTGGTGGAACAATAATGAATTAAGACTAGTATGTGTTCTGATTGATGATCACGTTTCTCGATCATGGATATGAGATATCAAATCGAAACATAGATATATGTTAGAGAACATATATTGGACCGACCCACATAAAGAATACTACATGGTTTCATGTCATTAGTGATTCTTAATATGGTTTGACTATAGTCCTTTGACCTGAAGTCATCATGGTTCCCTATATGAGGAATTCAGTGTTTTGATATTAGACTAAGTTATTTTTAACCGAATAACAAATAGTTTTATGTTGGACATCAAATGAATCATGCGGAGGGATGTGAATGACGTAGATGGGATTTGTACCTCTCTTAAATGAGAGAGATATCATTTGGGCCTCTTGACAAGTGTGACTGAAGAAATGCATGGCCGTGCTCAAATGAATTGATGAAGAGTCATCAATGTCATTTGTTATAATCATCAACTTGGGATCAAGAAACTATGATTAATCAAAGGTTGACATGTACCATGCCTTGTGATTAATCTTGATATCGTGTTACAAAGGACCGAGCCTATAACCATAGTTCTGAGTTAAATCGGATTATCGATCCTCATTTGATTTGGGTAGTCATAATGTCTTGCTAGAGGCCGCTTATGACTTATGGGCCTTGAAGTGTAATCAAGCCCATTGCCAACATCAAATGAGCCTACAGGGTCGCACACAAAGAGTGATGTGATATGGGCTTATTCTCTTGGGCCTAATTTATTAGGCATTGAATAAATATATTTAGATATATTTATTGGGCTAGATTGAATTAAGTTGTCGGGCTTTTATTATATATGATATAATGGGCCGAAACTTAATAGGGCCTGAATGAGATTAGGGTTTCTCTATAAATAGAGAAGCTTAGGTCTCATTAGGTTAACGACACAATTGTCAGGAAACCCTAGCCGCCATCCAGGAGAAAGATCGTGCGGCGTTCAGAAAGTTTTTCAGGACGTGCTAGCACACTACAGCCGCAGCATGGATCGTGCATGCTCGTGTGGATACCGGTAGAGGACATTAGCGATTTGCAGTGTCTTGGAATCCAAAAAAAAAGAAGCAATCCACCCACGAAAATAAGGTATTTTTGTTAATCCTCGTGTTTTCAATTATACGTGATATTTTTGTATGGTCTTTTCCGCAGCGTATTGTGAATACTTGGACCATACGCGATCCAATACAATTAACCAAAATTAAATCTCACTTAAGGCATATTCATCACAATTGACTTCATAAACTACAAACCCATATCATTTTCCATGATTCTAAACCAAAATTTCATAAAAAACACAAAGTTCAAAAGATTGCTCTTACCTTCTCTCTCTTGATTTTCGAATTTCTTCTTGCCCAAGATGAAGCTTTCATCATCTTCCTCATGTTTCCCTCTTGATATCATCGAAAATCTCTTGAAAAGCCATGGAAAAAAAACAAACTTTGCTTACCTTTCAACCTCTCCTCCAAACCGAAATCATCCCTCCTTCTCTCTTCTCTCCCTCTTCGTTTATTTCTCTTCTCTTTTCTTCTATTTTCTTCTCTTATTTCGTGGACCGAAGCCTTATCGACATCCATAGGTGAGTTTTGCCATGTCATTAAAATGGAGGGTAAATGACCATTTGCCCTCACTTATCGGGCCTATTTCCAAGTTTGCCCTCGCATGGATTTTCAAAATCGATAGCTTGCGTCTGTTTTCAAGCATCTAAACAAAATAATTTGAACAAACTTTCTTCTTGATCATTTTCTCGAATTTTGCCTAAATCAAAAAGTTAACTTTTTCTTCAAAAGTCAAA
This sequence comes from Erythroxylum novogranatense, assembly GCA_029891385.1. Lineage (NCBI taxonomy): Eukaryota > Viridiplantae > Streptophyta > Magnoliopsida > Malpighiales > Erythroxylaceae > Erythroxylum > Erythroxylum novogranatense. The sequence continues at coordinate 52,036,119 of CM057231.1, forward strand.
CTCAAGCTTAACTTTGTTGATCATAACTCTCACTTCCGATATCGAAAATATCAAACTTTATGGCTACTGAAAACTTTTGACATAAACTACAAGTTTCCAGAAGACAATTTTCTCAAATTTTGCCTCAAACAAAAAGTCAACTCTCTTAAGTCAAACTTTCTATCTCCAAAAGTCAATTTTCTTAATTTTTCAAATTCTCTCACTTTCTTTCTTTATTTCTTGATTTTCCACTCCCATTTCAATTAACTCATTCTCTTTCCTCTCATAATCCATATAAATTCAGTCAAATATCAAAGTCCTCAAAACTAAACAATTCTTTTCTCATAAATTTTTCTTAAATTCATAAATTGTCTCACCAATTTCTTTCTCATTAATATTCATTTTAATATTTCTAATTTTCATCAAAAGTTCGGGGTCCAACATAAGAAGTTTTCTGAAGTCGTGGCCTCCCATCGTCTATTCAAGTTCTATTTCTTGTGTATTTTAGTTTTATTTGATTGTAGAATTGGGATATATAGTTTGATGATATAATTTAATTGTTGATTGATGTTTTATACTCACCTTTGGAATATTATTTTTTATTTAATGAAATCTGATTGTTTTATGTGTTTATTGAATTAATTATGGTCTAATTCTACATTTTATATCTCGATAATAAACTGAGAGGGTGAATCAAGAAAAAAAAGACTAAATAGGGCTAACAAGAGTTAGATAATTTAATAGATTAAGAATTAAATCAAGATGGTAAATCTTGCATAAAGAGATCATGTATAGGTTTCCAATTGTTTATTACTGGACTTAAGCACTTATTAAGTTTTAGATAGGTTGTTAATTGAGAGATTACAACTTTCCATAATCTAATTAAGGTTTGTTCTTTAGGATTCAATTATAACTTGAGATAGAGTAATTGACCCTAGGATCATCTAGAAATATTAATTCAATAAATCGTAATTGGTTAGGTTAGCATTGAAGATAGATAATTTTGCCTTTCTCTCTTTTAGTTAACTTACTAGGGTGAATTCTAAGGTGTGCTATAATCATTCAACAAATCAATCAATTTCTATTATTTATTATTCATTTTTAATTTGAAATAGTTAATTGTTAATCGTTGTTCATTGATTGTTTTTGTTATTATTGTTTTGTTATTTGATTTAGTTTGTTTGATTTATTTAGTTCTCGTGTTTAAATTCATTTTCTGTTAAATTTTTGTTTAATAGTTTCCGACCTTAGATTGTAGGATTAGATTAACCCTTCTCATGGAATCGACACTTTAGGTACTACGCAAACGACCCGTAAACTTGTGGGATATCGAGATTAAATATTAAAACTTACTCATATAGAAAAACCGCGATCAATCAGCAAACCAAGATCGATCATCGGGGCGAAACCAAGTCTTTGGATGAGGTAAAAGGAATAGGATAGTTTACTGCGGAGCACCTTTTCCTATCTTCTTAGATGAGGAAGGTACCCACTTTCATTCTCTTCATAATAAACAAATTATGGTCCAAAGTGTTTCCATTTTGAGACTTTAGATAGATTAAAATTACGAGACAAGTTCAAAAATTTAGTAGAGATAATTCAATGGGGACAATTTATTCAATTTCACTGCCTAGTTTACCAAAAACTTACCTTAAATTTCTTTACATCTCTTTAATATGAATCCAATAAACCTAGGGAATTATGGTTTAGGTTGCGGGGATAACCTTATTAGCTTAATTATGAGACTTTGTATGAAATTTATGGTTTCCCCGAATCGCCTATAGTGGATCATCACGATGATTTTACTAGACTGAACTAACTGGGTTAAAGCATTTCGACGTAGTGGGAAGTAATGCATACCCAGAGGGCTCTCCTATCCCTAAGACGCGTTCAATGATTAATGAGCCCTTGACGGCACAGTTTTAGAGCGAAAAGCTCAACGATTGATGAGTTAGTGCATACCCAGAGGACTCTCCTACCTTTAAGACGCGTGAGAAGTAGTGCATACCTAGAGGGCTCTCCTACCCCTAAGACACGTTCAATGATTAATGAGCCCTTGACGGGTCAATTTCAGAGCGAAAAGCTCAACAATTGATGAGTTAGTGCATACCCAGAGGGCTCTCCTACCTCTAAGACGCGTGAGAAGTAGTGCATACCCAGAGGGCTCTCCTACCCCTAAGACGCGCTCAACGATTAATGTGCCCTTATAGGAACAGTATAGATGCTTGGTCACAAAACTGATATGAATTGATAATGGGTGACAGATTGCATTTATTCTGTTATGTTTGATTGAATGATAGGTGAAATGCCCTACACTGTTGTGAAAACAGTTATGGGGTACTCCTAATTATAGAATGTATGACTGATTGTGATATGCTTAGTGTTGTATGGAATGTTAGAGCTGCTGACCATAGTTGCCATTGACTAGAGCTTTTAGCTCAACGTGTGAAAATGAACTTCGAGTTCATGATTGATTCTGAGCCTTAGGCAACGTATAATGAACCCGGTATCCAGTATTGGATAAGGGTCAACTATTATTGAGCCCATCAATGGGACAGTTTAGGCACTAGGTCACAGTCATATGATAATTAAATAGTAAGCGAGTAAAATACTTTGTATCGAAAAATGGGATGTATGAATATAGAGTTCTGTAAATATGTAAATGGGGAATTCTTGAGAAAATGTATTACGAGATAGAGATAGATCTATGGGAATTGAAAAATGAGATCAAATAGAAAGAATGAAAACATAAGTTATTATTTGATTCTGTACTTGAGTGAGTGGACCCTCGATGATGGTCACTTATTGAGTTTACAAAAACTCATCCAAAATTTGCAATTGTTTTGCAGGACTCAGAAGAATACCCCGTTAGGTAACGGGTGTATAGTGATCGCAGAGCGGTATTAGAGGAAGGGATCAGTTGCAACTGCACTAGAGTGAGGACTCTGCATATTTATTATTGTGTATTTTACAAGAGGACCCTCGTGGTCATTGTACCTACCAGTTTTGTTATATAAATTGTTTTCCGAAATATACATATATATGTAAGGGTATGTTTGCTTCAAAACAAAATTTTAGCACTGTGTTTTGACTGAGTGTGGTATCATCCCATCGTCGCAGGGCATGGATCTGGATATCACCATCGATATCGGGTCCGGGTCTTACGGGAGTGGGGTGCTACATTTAATGGTATCAGAGCCCAAAAGTACGAACTTACATGGGCATTTTTTGAAATATAGGTCAAATCGTATACAGTAAAGACATGTTAGAGCAGACCGTGGCAACTGATCCCTAATCTGAGTCCCAAGAGTATGAGTCTTGCGCATGAAGAAGTGTTGAGTATATGTGTTAAGTGTTTCAGTGTGAAAAGAGAAATGAAATATCAATATTGAGCCAATGAGGATTATGGGCAATTGGAAATGGGAATAGTACAACTCTAGTGGCGCGAGGCCCGAGAGGCCGAGGCACTTTTTAGGGACGCGAGGCCCAAGAGGCCGAGGTCCTACAGATTGTTAATAATATTCACATTGTATTATGGGTGTAAACCCTTCAATGCAATATGAATGCGAAGACAGTGGTATGGGCCGATTTAGGAAAACAAGTGGTATAAAAGTGAATAATGAGGTTTTATGTATAAACTGGATGAAATGAAAGAGAAAATTTTGCAATACCCTAGAGGGGTCATTTTGGACATGGGAAGAATAGTAGTTAAACGTAATAGGAGTTAATGAGTTAGCATGAAAATGTGTCCATGTTTGATGAAAGGCTTAAGGATGACGAGGAAATAGTGATTCTGATGGGTATGCTCAATAAAATGGGATAAATGGGATAAGAGGAAATGAGAAAAGGGCAGATAAAGATTCACTGAAATAGTACTGATATGAGCATGATTGAATGTATTGTAGTGTAAGTGAGTAAATTGAGTTAGAAGAAAACGAAATGTGCCATAGTCTGGATAGAGTCAATGTAGACATGAGAAGAATATCGGTTAATATGATCAGAGTGTGAACTTGTATAAGGACATGTCGAAGTGAGATAAAAGCTCATGATGATCGGGTATTATGATTCGGACTTGCGGGGTTGATAAAATGGGAAAAATAGGGAATGAGAAATAGTACACGATCTGATTAAGTAACTATAGATTGACTGTATTCGGGTTAGTATGTATTATTGGGTATTGATATGGAACCGAAATGCTTTGCCTTCGAAGGAAATAGAGAAGTAAAATTATTGACAAAATGAAGTGGAAATGGTATGATTAAGGTGTGCAAGCCAGGTTAGTAAAGTGATAACTAAGTAGACGTTGTTTTAAATGTGACAATAGATTGGGTGCTAAGATTGCATTTCTTGATGCTTCTGCGTTTATAATTCTAAGTGGATTGGGAATATGTCCATGGACAATAAAATTTATCGGAATATGATGTTACAAATGTTGGAACGTGATTCATGATATGTTACTATGGGGACAATTAGGCATGTGCTTCGATTTGAATTGTTTAATGTATACATTTTTGGGAAAAATATGATAACTCAAAGGGGAAGAGTGAAAGCACTCGCTAATGTTCATGACGAGTTGTTATTTACCAAAAAGGGAGTTAACTAATGGAAAGCCGAAAAGAATTTATGTCAATGTGTGTATTAGCATGAGGAATGAGTGCAGAGCATAATTTGGGTTACCAAATCACAGGGTGAACCCTATTTATGGGCAGGAACCAGAATAGAATAGTATCTAGAATACATGGAAATGTTAGAGTTACTAGTGGCTATGAGTGATTGAAATTTGATGTAGATACACCTCTAGATGAGATAGTCAGAGTTAGATGGAATTTGCTGGGTTGTATCGTATAAGAGATTACTTTATAGTTCATTGGGCCTTAGTATCGAGGATGCATTGACCAGAGTGGGCGATACGAATTGATCTTATTATGATAGTAGGAAAAGTGGAAATTGATTCTCTTGAAGTTTCAAAAGGGACCTATAAGTACATATGGAAAATAGATGAGTGATTATACCGATGTTTGTCAACGTGTCAACAATGGAATTTGGTAATTCTTTCATGATCTAAAGGTCGAAAGTTCCTTACCTGATACAATCGGGTTTGTTTCAGGCAGAAATTGACTGCTATAACAAAGGAATTTTGGAGTTGATGATGTTAAATATCTACGTGTATAAGGGGATTCGGGTACTTCAAGGAAACACTTTTGTTTATGTGAGGAGAATTTTGGTCTGCATCGTAGGATATAAATGTGTGTTTGGGAACCACAGATCCTCCAAAATGTTAAAGGGTTCCAACACAGGAAGTTATGATTTTAGACCGATTGAAATATGTGGAGCAACAGATATGAATGAACAAAAGTTCGTATGAGTCAATGAGGAATCTGTAGGAATTTGAAAGAATTGGGAAATCTGTTGAGAAATAGGAAGTTTAACGAGAAATTGAGGATAACATGTGTCAGAGGAATTTGTTACTCAAGGAATTTCATGAGCTAAAAATAAGAGGTTATACCTATTAGTGTTAATTATGCTCTGATTTGATATTGTTATAAAAGGTTAATGGGACCTGAGCATAAAAATATTAATTAGTGACTATGATCTTAATGAAGATGAATTTATGATTATGGGGAATTTGGTTGAAATGTATAACATGATTTTGGTGTTGCTAAAGATGAATAATTGCCTTAGCTAAATTTAGACACGTGAATTAGAAACTTCTCCAACAGTAATTGGATCGAAAGTGTAGAATCATGATGTGGACAGAATCACATGAGTTATGAAATGACTAGACAGATTAGTAGTGATTAAGGTATGACTAGAAATTGGAAAGATTGAGAGGATTGGGCTGAGGAACTTATGTTCCAATAAATTGTATCAAATAGAGCAATTGCATAGCAAAGTACCATAATTATGGATACTGGGTTACTAGATCGAGTGCAATAAAGAGGGTATGGTGACGAGTTAAATGGAACCAAGGAAATGTGGAAAAACCCAAATTGTGGATATGGGGATGTTGATAACATCGACACATGTGTATTACCGTTTAAAGAAAGGTCCTAGTAAGGGGACCCCAAAAGAGCAAATGGGTAGCTAAGAATGTGGACTTGAGTGAATATGGTCGAATAAGTTCCGGCATATAAGTGATGCATTCCTTCTCATGAATGCATGAAGTACTAAGGAGTTGTGATTGAGTCGCCTAGTTGTAGCATCTCCACGTTGATCTATGCTACGAGCCAGTATTCTGATTTGACTGAGCCTACGGGCTAGTATTCTGATTTGACTGAGCTTACGAGCCAGTGTCATGTTTATATATGTGGGCACTCGATCACAACGATAAGAACACATGTGAGTCATATACCAATGGCTTTATAAGTGAATTTGTAGCTAAAAATGTTTCAATCAGATAGCTGTTGGAGTTGTAATTGTGAGTAATGGGTTAAATTTTCTGAAAACTCATCAAAGACATATGCAAAAAGTATGATCTCTATATAATGAATGGAAGGACCATTTGGACGACATTAATAATGAGGCAATAAGGGAACCATCGAAATAGCTTGATGATATAAGAAATGGATGGATATATGAGAAAAAATACCCCTATCATATTCTGTGTCAAAATGAATTTCGAGGATGAAATTTTTATTAGGAGGGGAGAATTGTAACATCCCATCACCGATAGGAAGGTTAAATTGGTAAATTGGCATGGACTAGGAGTTGATTCATATTTTTGATATGTTCATTCATTTGGCCTCTCGATATAGAGAGGAATGATACATTTTTTCACATGCACATATAAGTACAAGCATTCATGACATTTTTCGGCATTTATGTTTGAATATGATTTGTTTTGTGAATTATGAGATAATTGTGTTTGAAAATCTGAATTGGAGATGCTTTAGGAGTGTTTCTCAGTTGTTAGTGACCCTTAGAAATTTTCTGGAAATTTTTGGGAGAACAAGTCCGGACCGGAGAATTTTACAAGTGACGGACTGATTGACTTAATAGTACTGAATAACTATCCTATGGCAATGGGAAAATTAGACATGATTTTAGGAATAAAAGTGTGAAACCCTTGGAATTTGGGGACAATTAAACTAGAAATGTTTGGAAAGAGAAAGAGATTTAAGTGAATTTGAGGAAAAGAAGAATACTATGCCTTGAGCCCTAGAACCATTGTTAAGAGAGAGCAACCCTTTTAAATGCCTTAGGTTTTATTTTCCCCCTTTTGGAAAGTTGCAAAAATCTCTTTGGCTGTTACTTGTTTTCTCCACCTAGGGCATGCTTCTTCTCCCTTCGATCTATTCTCCTTTCTTGTACAAAGCCAAGCTTAAACCCTAAAGATGATGAAGTTTGTTGTGGTTTTGGGAGAGAGCCGTAGGTGTTAAAGGCTTAGAGAAATTTTCGGGAGTTTGAAGAGAGGAAGCTTGATTTGGTAAGTAAATGGCTTATATGTTGTTTATTGTTAGTTGAAATGCATTTATGATGTTTAATGAGTAAGATTGGGGGTAGTTGTGTTGTGTTATGACTGATTTTAGAGAGAAAAATGTAAAAAGATGGTCGGAGAAGACGAACTAGAACCCGCACGTCGCGACGTGTATGAGGGCTTCGTCGCGATGAGCGGTTAATTACTCACCGCGACGTGTGTGAGGGCCTCGTCGGGACGAGTGTGTTTGGACGTCGCGACGAGCTGTTATTTACTCGTCGCGATGAGCATGTTTAGACGTCGCGGTGAGCGACCTCGTGTTGCCGCGACGTGCGTCCTTTGGCCGCGACAAGACTGATTTTTTTGAACTGATTTATTTTAGTTTTTTGATCATAACTAATGATGTAGACCTCCAATTGAAGTGATTTTCGATTCGTTATAAACTAGAGAAAGAGGTCTACAATTGAGGTGAAGAAAGAAAGTTTGAATTCAATTTTGTAAGATCTCAAATATTGAATGAAAGTTGAGGATAGGTTTCTATTTCAACCTAAGGGTTGTTTCATGATAATTGGAGGAAAATTTTGAGACTTCTGACATACATTCAATGCTTCTGGGAGTTTTAGAAACTTAGCACAATGGGTGTTTTTGACCTAATGAACGGTAATACTGGCTGTGAGGTATTTCTCGAGAACTATAGAGTATTGTCTGAACGTTGTAGAGTATACATATGAAAAGTGTGTTTTGAGACAAAAGAAAGTAAAATTGGGAATTAGCGCCGGGATGTCATGAACATCCATCGTACATCTTTTACTTGCGACATGTGCATTATTTGTTAAGTCAAAATGAATTTACTTAGATATAATTTTGATGTATAACAAAGAGCAAAATAAAAGAAAAACAAAAGCAGAAGAAGTAAAGCAGACGAAGTAATATAGACGAAGAAACATAGACGCAGACGCATAATAAGACGTAGACGAAGAACACAGAAGAAATAAACAGACGCAGACACAAAATAAACACAGACGAAGCAATACAGACGAAGCAACACAGACGAAGCAACGGAGATGAAAAAGCGAATAGTGAAGCAGACGGAGACACAGTAGTAAAATAGACGAAGAAGTGAATAGTAAAACAGACGAAGAAGCGAATAGTAAAGCAGACGGAGACACAGTAGTAAAACAGACGAAGACGCGAATAGAAAAGCAGACGCAGAAGAAGAATTGAGAAGCAGACGCAAGAGTCAGTTCGGGTTAGTTACAGAACTCAACTGATTAACCATTTCTGTTAAAGATTTAAGAAGCAAGATTCAAGAAACAAGAATCAAGAAGCAGTTGGAGACGAAGGCTAAAAAAGCAAGTCGAAGTCGAAGATTGCAAAGTTAGTTGAAAGTTGAAAAATTGCATAATTGAAAATTAGCAGATTTACATCTATGTGATCGTAAAAGCATTCTGTGCAAAATAGCCGAGAGCTATTTTTACTGTAACAAGTGTTCAAACACTTATCTATGAGAAAGTGGTACAGATAGCCTACAGAGGCTAAGTGTGAAAGAATATTGATTGTAGAGACCTGAAGAGGCTCGCAAAGAATACTTGTAAAAGTTGAGGAGATAGTGAAAATCTCAGAAAGAACTCTGAGGACTGGACGTAGCCCACGGTTTGGGGTGAACCAGGATAAATCGTTGTGTCAACTACTCTTACTCCATATCTCTTTTAGATTCAAGTTTTCTCATTACTTAATTCGTATACAAAGTATTAAAAGTTTTTGATTATTTAGAATCTATCGGAAGTTCTGTAAAAGAATTTTATTTCTAACAAACATTTCTGAAAGAATTTCAAAAAGGGGAATACACAATTCAACCCCCCCTTCTCGTGCATTCTTATATCGTTTTCTAAGTATTGTATTAACGTGTGATTCACTTCAATTGGTATCAAAGCGAGGTATCCAAGGATCACTTTAGCAAAGTGTGGATCAAAGATAATGGCGGAATCACATGTATACATCACAGAAGGAGCCTCAGTCACTAGACCTCCAGCATTCAACGGAGAAGATTATCATTACTGGAAAGATAGGATGCGGCTAATCATAGAATCTACTCATATCGACCTTTGGGGCATGATAGAAAACGGACCTTATACACCAGTAGATGAAAATGGAAATTCTATTACACGAATCAGATGGACGGCAGACCAAAAGGTGAGAATTCAGTTGAACTCAAAGGTGAAGTTCTTCTTGACCTGTGCCCTAAGCAGGAGCGAGTATGACAAAGTCCACGGATGCAACACTGCGAAGGAGATGTGGGACACATTGTCCATTGCTCATGAAGGGACAAGCCAAGTTAAAGAATCCAAGATAAGTATTCATGTGCACCAGTATGAGCTTTTCAGGATGAAAGATGAAGATTCTATTGATCAAATGTTTGGAAGATTTCAAACAATTGTCAATGGATTGAAAGCTTTTGGAAGAACGTACAACAATCAAGATCATGTTCGAAAGATCTTAAGAAGTCTTCTGAAGAGGTGGAGACCTAAAGTTATTGTGGTGTAAGAAGCCAAAGATTTGAGCGTGCTAAAGCTTGACGAGTTGCTTGGATCCTTGAAGATTCATGAAGTTGAACTCGATGCTGAAGACAAGCCCAAACGGGACAAGACGATAGCGTTGAAGGCCGGACAAAAGAATCACAAGACTCAAAGAAGGAGGAAGTCATCAAAAGCGTTAAAGATTGAAGAATCAAAGAATGACGACTCCAGCCAATCAGAACAAGATTCAAGTGATGAAGATGATGAATTATCTTTCATCTCTAGAAAGATAAGACGCATGTGGAAGAAGAAGTCCAAAGGAAATCAACCTTTCAAGAAGAATGGCAAAGATGAAGCTAAACTAGAGAAGTCATCCGTCATTTGCTACGAGTGCAATCAGCTTAGACACTACAAGTCTGAATGTCCTACTCTAAAGAAGAAACCAAAGAAGAGTAGAGAAGGCAAGAAAAGCATGATGGCAACGTGGGAGGACCTAGATTCATTAGAATCAGATATAGGTTCCGAGTCATCTGAACACCCAAACATCTGCCTGGTAGCCGAGGAAGATAGTGATGAGGAGGTAAAATCTGATTATGATAACTTGCATGATGCCTACTCAGAGTTGTTAGAAGATTCTCATGCTATTCTAAAACAGTACAAATTGTTAAAGAAAAAGTATGTAGAGAACATTAAACATACAGAAGTAATAGAGAGAGAAAATATCTGTCTGAAGAAGCGATTAAAGGAGAAAAAGAAAGTCATAGACATATCAGAAGAGATCAATCAGCTAAAATTAAGAATTAAGAATCTGTCAGCTGATTTAGCTACTTTCACCGAGAGCACAAAGAAAATGAACGAGATGCTTGGAAAATGTAGACATCCAAGTGATAAAATCGGATTAGGGTTTACAGACAATAAGTCTCATCCTCATAAGAACCTTTTCTCTCAAAAGAGAAACTATAATAAATCTCATGTTAATCAACAATCTAGTAATATGCATCAAAAAACTCATTATGTGCATACTACTAACCATAAAGGACCCATGAAAATATGGGTACCAAAAAATAAAATAGTTTCTCCTGCAGATATCCTTCTTTGGAAGATGCGGCAAGTACCATTGGTATTTAGATAGTGGATGCTTGCGACATATGACGGGAAGAAGGTCTATGTTCCTAGAACTTCAGTATAAGAAGGGAGGATCGGTAACTTTTGGAGACAACCAGCAGGGCAAGATTATTAGAATCGGTAAAATTGGTAAGGATTCCTTTGCATGTATAAATAATGTACTGCTTGTTGATGGTCTGAAACATAATTTGATCAGCGTCAGTCAATTGTGTGATTCTGGTTTCACAGTGACATTCAATCAAAATCTTTGTGAAGTCAGAAACAAAGATGGGTCTATACTTTTTTCTGCCAAGAGAAGAAATAATCTTTACAAAATTGATTTAGAAGATTTTTAAAGTCAAAATGTTTCATGTTTTCTATCTTCCAAGAAGAAAGACTAGTCCGCATAAAAGCTAGGTCATGTCTCTTTTAAACACATTTCAAAGTTGGCAAAACATGATTTGGTAAGAGATTTACCAAAATAAGTTTTGACAAAGAGTTTTCTGTGAAAACTGCTTGAAAGGAAAACAAGTTAAAATTCATTTCTTAAAAATTTGTAACATCATCTAGACCTTTAGAACTGTTACATATGGATTTATTTGGTCCAACAAGGACAATAAGTCTTGGCGGAAAGAAATATGGACTCGTTATTGTTGATGACTTTACTCGATTTTGTTGGATATTGTTTTTATCACACAAAGATGAATCTTTTAAGTGTTTTAGGACCTTATCCAGAAGAGTTGATTATCGAAGAGACCTCAGAAGGAGTTAGGACAAGGTCCAGATTCAGAAGAGAAGCTAATGTGGCTTTTATCTCTGAAATAGAGCCTAAGAAGGTTGAGGAAACCCTTCAAGATGAAGCTTGGGTGTTAGCCATGTAAGAGGAGCTGAATCAATTTACTAGGAATAATGTTTGGTCCTTAGTTCTGAAACCCCCTAAGAAATCCATTATTGGAACCAGATGAGTCTTTAAGAATAAGTTAGACGAATCAGGAAGAGTGAGTCAAAATAAGGTTAGATTAGTAGCACAAGGCTATAATCAGTAAGAAGGAATAGACTACAATGAGACATATGCTCCAGTAGCAAGACTTGAAGCCATTAAGATATTGTTGGCATATGCGGTCTGTCATAACGTAAAGCTATTTCAGATGGATGTGAAAAGTGCCTTTCTGAATGGTTTTATAGACGAAGAGGTGTATGTTAAGCAACCACCTGGTTTCGAGGATGTTAAGAATACAAACCATGTCTATAGACTTCATAAAGCCTTATACGGCCTGAAGCAAGCTCCTAGAGCTTGGTATGATCTTCTGAGTACTTTTCTCTTAGAGAATGATTTTACCAAAGGTCAAGTTGATAAGACGCTCTTTAGGAAGAATTATGAAAATGAATTTATAATAGTTCAGATCTATGTTGATGATATTATTTTTGGTGCTACTTCAAAAAGGCTATGCATGAAGTTTGAGAGTCTAATGAAAAATGAATTTGAAATGAGCATGATGGGTGAGCTAAAGTTCTTTCTTGGGTTGCAAGTTAAGCAAACCGAAGAGAAAATCTTTATTCATCAACAAAAATATGTGAAAGAATTGTTGAATAAGTTTGATATGCAAAGTGTGAAGCCAATGACTACTCCGATGCATCCTTCAAACCTTTTGTCGAAAGATGAACTTGGTAAGAAGGTGGATCAAACCTCGTATAGAGGATGATCGGTTCTTTCTTGTATCTTCTGACAAGTAGACCGATATTCTTAGGTGTATGCTTGTATGCAAGGTTTCAGGCCGATCCTAGAGAGTCTCATTATATTACTGTTAAGAGGATTATGAGATATCTTGCAGGTACTACTGATCTTTGCTTAATGTTTGAGAAAGGTAAAGATTTCAGGTTAATTGGATATTGCAACGCGGACTATGCCGGAGATAGAATCGAAAGGAAGAGCACAAGTGGAGGATATCACTTTCTTGGTTCAAACTTAGTTTCATGGTCAAGCAAGAGACAAAGCTCAATTGCTCTATCAACTGCCGAAGCAGAGTATATGTTTGCCGCAAGATGTTGTTCACAAACGTTGTGGATCAAATATCAACTTGAAGACTATTGCCCAAGAAGAGGAGATTCCAATCTATTGCGACAACACCAGTGCAATCAATCTGTCAAAGAATCCGATCCAGCATTCGAGAGTGAAACACATCGAAGTCAGACATCACTTCTTGAGAGATTATGTTCAGAGGAAGGTGGTTAAGCTACAGTTCATTGAAACAGAGTATCAATGGGCAGACATCTTCATTAAACCACTGAGTGAAGAACGGTTCCAGAAGATCAGACGCAACCTTAACATGGTTATGTTAAGCGAACAGTCAGGCTAAAAAGACGTCAAAATTAACGGCGTCAGAAACAGTGAGTTACAGCTGGTAACTTCTCTGACAAGAAAGTTTTGGAGGGAAACGCTTCACGATCTTTAGAGTCCCAACGATTCTAGGGCATGCGTGATAAGACTCTTCAAGTAGCCTGAAGTTGAAATCATTGCGGGTATTCTCATCTTTAGACGGTTCATCTTGCTTTCTAAATTCTCTCAATCATCCTACCCTAGAAGAAAAGCTTTCCAAAGTCAGTTTTCGTTCTGAAACAATGGAGGCAGCTATGATATTCGGAAGGCATGTGGATTTCGAGTCACTAAGGAAGGATGGTATGGACGTAGAACCTGAGATTAAAAGAGCTGGTTGGAGGAATTTCTTCCAGGTACGGGAACCAGTCTATACTGACGAGGTGTATGATTTTTGGAAGAGCGCTCAACTCGTAGACAACACTATTGTATCTTCAGTAGACGGTATATCTGTTGTTGTGACAAAGGAGCTGATAAAGAAGGTGACTGATTGTCCATCGGTTGGTGAGACTTTGTCAACCAAGGCTAAGTGCCTGACAATGGTCAATATGAAGGAAGAAGATGTTAGCAGACAGTTGTATGGAGTGAGTGACCCTTCGGAGAGGAAGACTTCGAGTCTGGTCCCAAAAGCTAGGGTCTTCATGCTATTCTGTTTAATTGCATCTTACCCAGAGTAGGTTCGAGGCATTTGGTGACCACTCTGGATGAACAATGTTTGTTCTACCTGCTAAATCGCAATCCTATTGACTTACCCTTCTTAATCTTTCATTACATGATTAAGGGGATGAAGGATACAAACGGCTATCCTTACGACATGCTTCTTACAAGGATTTTTTAGGAATCCGGAGTCCTTCTACACAGAGGAAATAGAAGGATTGTACCTGTGAAGAGTATAATTGACTCAGTCACGATACGATGAATGGGTCTGAGAACAGTTATTAGAGAAGAAGCAGACTCTTCAAGGAAAACTAGAACTGAGGGGGAGCGATTGCTAAAGAATTCTCCAGCAACAAGTTCTAGATCTCATGGAAGTGTGAGTATGCCAATAGAAGAAAGAAGAAGAATAAATAAAAGGTCTTTGATAAAACTGGCATGTCCTAGAGAAGAGTATGATATTGCTCAAAGGACAGATGGTGGTGCGACAAAAAGAAAAGGAGAGAATCTCTTGGGTGAAATTACGAAAAAGGCAAGGAGATCACCTAGGATTCGAACCTTAAGGCAACAAGAAGAGAGAAGAACCAGAGAGCAGGAACAAGAAGAGGCCTCTGGATCCAGCACACCAAAGGCAAAGGTGACAAGATCTCTCGTCTCAATTTTGGAGGAAGAATCAGCCAAACAGAGCAATGAGACTGAGAAGAAGAGAAAATTGGAGTCTGAGACACAAAAATCTCAAGTGAAGAAAACTCCAAGAATAAAGACTAAAGTGGTTAGTCGAAGGAGGAGTTTGTCTACTCCTGTGGAAGCTAATCAAGAGAAGAATACTCCCATTGTTGAGCAACCGGAGGAACCAGTGGAGCCTAACCTGGTTCAGCCTACTCCTGTTGATAATCAACAAGAAGTCACAGCAGATTTGAGTTCAGTGCAGGTACCATTGAAGAAATCTGATGAACCTAGTCTGGTCGTTCATAACTATTCCAAATTTTTGAGGAAAGATAAGTTTGAAGTCAGACTGGTTGAAGTTGTGACAAGGAGGAGTACTGCAATTGCTATCTGCAGTCAACCTACAAGGCAAATAAAGGCTGTCTTACAACCTATTCTGATAAATAGTGAGACATGGCACATATTGAATGAAGACGAAAGAAACTTCTATGATACTTTAAGGTATGCTGCTACAAGGCCATACCCTACAAAAATGTCTTCTCGTCCGTGCATTATTTATCCAGTCACAGAACAGTCGATAATAAAGTTTGTACCAGACATTCAGCCAAGATATCCCTTGGATTTGAATAAGGGAAAATCGAAACTTTTTCCTGAAGAAGAAGTTTGTGATGATCTGTCTGCAGATCAGATTGAAGAAGAAGTGCAAAAAATTAATGAGGCATGCGCTTCTAAAGAGACTAATGGAGGAACAAGTTGTAGCTATACTGATAAGAAAGAAGACTATCCAGTAAGGGGAAGATTGACAACAAGGACTTTCATTGAATTCCTTGTCCAGACAGTGTTGCGTATTAGACCCTTATCTAATACATCGCCTATCAAGTCAAGGCATACCCTTGCAAGGAAGGCGATTCTTGATGCTACTGTTCCTATGACTTGGATATTCCAGAGTCAAGAGTATTCATTCATCCACCCACATTTGTGATTAATGAAGACTATGTTCCATCCTTGGACGCATATGCTACAACAATTGCGTTCACAGCACCCTCCTGTAAGTGATCTAGAAGGGGGGGGTTGAATAGATCTTTAAAATTCTTTGTAAATTTCTACAAGAAAATCAGAAGTTAAAACACACAAAAATAATTTTGATAAACTTAATAGAAAAGTGTAGGGAAGAAGATCAAACACTCGTTTTTATAGAGGTTCGGTGCTAAGACCTACGTCCTCTACCTAAGCTCCCACTTAGGATTTTGCCAACCACTTTATTGCATACTTTGTAGTTGAGTGTGAACTTTTTACAACGTCACTTGAATTCCGGCTCAAGTAACCTTTTACACTTGATTTGTCTTCCGACACAAATCCTACCTCACGTGACCTTCTCACTCGTCACTCAATTGTAACAAAACAATACAAATATTGAAGAACAAATGCTCAATACAATTTGTAACAAAATAAGAGCAATAGTGAGCAATTTGAAGCAATATAAGAGTATTTGAACTTGTAGAACTTATATCTACTCTTCTTCCATCATCCTCTATTTATACTTGAAGAAATATAGCTGTTGGAGCTCTACTAGCCGTTGCTTAATTGGATATAGCCGTTCCTTGATAATCTCCATTCCATTTTTAGCAAATTGGACCGTTGGAGCTGAATCTGTGCATCTATAAGTCGACTTGTCGAATGAATAAGTCGACTTGTTTCAACCATTTACGTAAAACTTGTAACTCCGCTCTCCAATAAGTGGACTTGTCTTTGTATAAGTCGACTTGTTCGCCTCGATAAGTCGACTTGTGTGTTATAAGTCGACTTGTCTTAATACATCTTCATATATATCGACTTGCATCGTTCTAGTTGACTTGTTATATTCAGACCTTGATGTAAGTCCACTTGTATTACCAAATCCTTTATTATCCTTAAGCTTCATGCCATTTTTACTTAGTAGATAACTCCCAACTTGATTCCTCATTGATTAGACACTTGCTCATCTTGATTTACTCAATCCTTTCATTGAATAATACCTGAAATAATTTCTTAACTATTTCTAGATATTTTATTATTATCAAAACATAAAGGGATTTAATTTGTCAACCCCCATTGGTCCAACAATCTCCCCCTTTTTGATAATGACAAAATATTTAGAAATTGACAAGAAATTTGAAAGACATAAAATTCGATCAAGGTTTCCCTTGTCTTGATTGGTTAGGTTAACTCCCCCTTAATTCATAAATCAATGATTAGAATAGAATTCAATAAAATTGCAAATCAATGAAATGTTCAAATGAAATTTTCACTCCCCCTTAATCAAATATCAATTTCAATCTTACTCCCCCTTTTTGTCATAATAAAAAATCAATGGAGAAAATAAACTCAATTGAAGATTAATGAAGATTGAAAACCAAACAACAAACACAAGTAGTAGTCATTTCAAACACACATAAAACAAACAAACATAAGTCGAAATGTTGGTCAAAGCACAATGCAATACACATCATGAAAAATCATCGTGCCTACACCCTAGCTTATCAATATCCAACTCAAAATAACTCAAATAAATCCTCAACGGTAGTAGACTGAAACTCCAATTAGGCTTTGTGTAAAACAAGATGATGAAGTCTTTGGATGTAATTGCATGTGTGCCTCATATATTGACCATTTAATGTAGCAAAAACACGTTCAACCAAAGGAATTTAAATCACACATGCCTAACCTTAATTTAATATTCACAAACACATCTTCCTTAAGAGGTTTAGTAAAAATGTCATCCAATTGATCATTAGTAGAAACATGCTTCAAAACAATGTCACCTTTCAAACAATGATCACGAATAAAATGATGTCTAATTTCTATATGCTTTGTTCTACTATGCAGTATAGGATTTTTACTCAAACAAATAGCACTGGTATTATCACAATAGATAGGAATATTTTGACCACAATACCATAATCAAGCAATTGATGTTTAATCAAAGAACTTGAGCACAAGCACTCCCAACTACTACATATTCAGATTCAGCGAAGGAAATTGCTACACTAACTTGCTTTTTACTAGCCCAAGATATCAAAGATGATCCTAAGAAATGACATAAACCACTAGTACTTTTCTATCAATTCTACAGCCACCATGATCAGCATCACTATAAGCATACAAATCAAATGAATCACAACTAGGATACCATAAACCATGATTAATAGTTCTACTCAAATATCTAAAATTCTTTTACGAGCACTCGAATGAGAAATCTTAGGACAAGATTGAAATCTAGCATAAAGACATGTGGCAAACATTATATCGGGTCTAAAGCGATTAAATACAAAGAGAGCCGATCATACCTCTATAGAGTTTTTGATCAACGTCTTCTTCATTTTCATGTTTTTCCAAGACCAGATTTGTCGCCATTGGTGTTGCCGCCACTTTGCATCCATCCATTTTAAACTTCTTAAGAAGTTCCTTGGTATACTTCGATTAGTGGATAAAAATGCCATTTTTGTGTTGCTTGATTTGCAATCCAAGAAAGAACTTGAGTTCTCCCATCATACTCATTTCAAACTCACCTTGCATTAAATCACTAAATTTTTTGCACAAAAATTCATTAGTGGCACCAAACACTATGTCATCAACATAAATTTGACAAATAAGCATATCATTATCAACATGTTTAATAAACAAAGTATTATCTATCTTACCACGAACATATCCATGTTGAGTTAGAAAGTACTTAACCTCTCATACCATGCTCTAGGTGCTTGCTTTAGTCCATACAGTGCCTTCTTGAGTTTGTAGACGTAATATGGATGCTCGTGATCTTCAAATCCCGGCGGTTGTTTGACATAGACTTCCTCTTGAATATACCCATTTAGAAATGCGCTCTTGACGTCCATTTGATTTAATTTGATCCTTTTATGAGACGCGAATGCACATAATAGCCTAATTGCCTCCAAACGAGCCACAGGAGCGTATGTCTTATTGTAATCAAGGCCTTCTTCTTGATAAAATCCTTGAGCCACTAACCTTGATTTATTTTTGATCGCTTCACCATTCTCATCATATTTAATCCGATTTACCCATTTGACTCCAATGATGGTCTTGTACTTTGGTGGAGCTACCAAATCCCAAACATCATTTCGCTTGAACTGATTAAGCTCCTCTTGCATAGCTAAAAGCCAGTTTTCATCTTTAAGAGCTTCTTCATATTTTGGGTTCTACCAACGAAATGAAGGCTGAATTACTCATATTCTCATAGATATTTCTCTAGTTCTTACACCAACATTTAAATCTCCAATGACTTGCTCCATAGGATGATTCTTTGCTTTTGCCCATGATTTAATGTCGGTACATGTTTTTTCGTCTAGCTTCAATTCCTCAATCTTGGATTCAATTTCTTCAACTTTATTACCGAACTCCTGCATCATCATCAAAACAAACCTTTTTGGGGTGAAATTATTTCATCAAATTTGACATGAATACTTTCTTCGACACATTTAGTCCTATTATTATAAACTCTAAACGCCTTACTAGTTTGAGAATAACCAATAAACACACCAATATCGGATTTAGAGTCGAATTTTCCTAAATTGCTCTTTCCATTATTATGAATGAAGACTTTAGAACCAAAAGGATGAAAATAAGAGATATTAGGTTTCTTACCTTTCCATAGCTCGTAAGGTGTCTTATTTTGTCTCTTCGTAAGTTCACCCGGTTGATGACGTAAAAGTGGTGTTGATCGCTTGCCAAAATGATTTAGGAAGATTGTACTCATTCAAAGATAGTCCCGCACATTTCTTCAAGTGAGCGATTTTTCTTTCTACTACACCATTTTTTCATGGAGTCCTTGGTGTCGAGAAATTATGTTCCATTCAGTATTTGTCGCAAAGATTTTCGAAAGGTTCACATTCGAATTCTCCTCCATGATCGGTTCTAATTGCAACGATAGACAAAATTTTTCTCATTTTGAACCAATCTACACCACTTGGTAAATTCATTAACGGCATCATTTTTATTCGCAAGAAATCTTACCCAAGTAAATCTAGAGAAATCATCCACAATAACATGTACATATAATTTACCACTAAGACTAGCATGTCTAGATGGACCAATCAAATCCAAATGCACAAGTTCAAGAATTCTAGAAGTACAGATTTCTCTCTTTGGTTTAAAAGATTCTCTAACATGTTTGCCTTTCAAACAGGACTCACACAAATGATCTTTAACAAATTTAATCTTAGGCAAACCTCTTACAATGTCATTCTTTGAAAGCTTAGAAATTAAAGGCAATGGTGCATGTCCTAATTTTCTATGCCATAAAATGCATTTTCTTCCAATGTCACCAAGCATTTTTCATTAAACGAACTATCATCATGCAAGTCAACAATGTATGTGTTCCCATGTCTCAAACCAATAAAGGCAACATGATCATCCTTCTTAACTAAGCAATGTGATGATTCAAATGATACAATATAATTCATATCATAAAGTTGAGACACACTTAGTAAGTTATGTTTCAAGCCATCAACAAGCAACACATTGTCAATGGTAGGTAAAGGTTCCTAACCCACTTTACCAATGCCAATGACCTTACCTTTGTTGTTGTCTCCAAAAGTGACATAACCTTGATTCTTTGGTCTAATTTCTACGAATAAACTTTTATCTCCACTCATGTGCCTTGAGCATCCACTATCAATATACCATGTGTTTGGAGGTTTTCATCCCTTGCTTGTACTGCAATAGACACATTCTTTCTTCTTATAGGTACCAAGCCATTTTGGGTCCATTTTGGTTAGTCGTAAATCACATTAGAAGGTATATTCCTTTTCTACCCAAATTTTCTTGACCTTAATGCATCTCGTAGTACTCTTGCATGCAACTTCTATATGCCCATCTTTCAAGCATCTAGCACATCGAGCAATTTTTCCATCCGTAGTGAACTTTGAAATCAAGGAACAATCTCATTAAAGCAGATCATATCCTAAACCATGTTTAGAAATCGAGTATCTTTGCAAAGATAACAAGTTCTCAAACTTTTCGCTTCCATTAGCAAATTTTCCAACCACGTATGAGAATTCCTTTCTAACTCTATCAAGTTCACAAATAAGATTTTCTTTTCAACAAGACATGCAGAATGATCTTCTTTTGGACTATCTAAATCATCAATCGTTTCATGTAAAGCACTATTTTCAGCAACCAACTCTCGATTTTCTTTCTTAATTTTTGTTAATCTCAATAGCTTCTTCAAAATCAGCTTGTAAAGCATCAAAGGAATCTCTTAGATCTTGGTCATTGAAAGTTACCTCATTTTCATCATCACTTGATGAACTTTTTGCCATAAGTGCGATTGTTTTCATCATCGCTTTGGTATGTATCCTCTTCATCACCCAAGTTGCCACCAAGCTAGTTTTCTTTTTACCTTTTTCAGATTTGTCATTTTTCTGAAAGTTTGATGTTGATGATGAGCTTTGCATTCTCTAGCAAGATGTCCCGTTTTCACATCTTCAACATTCTTCGTTGCCCTTCTTTTCGTCATAGCCTTTTGATTTTCTTTCGCGCCAAACCTCTTTCTTTCTACTGTTTTCCACCATTTAATTCTTTCCTTCAATTTTGAGAAGTCCTTGAACTTCCTTAAGTTTCTAAGCGTACATAGCGATTTCTTCATCTTCCTCGTCTTCATCTAATTCCTCATCACTTTCATCAACAAAAGTAGTGTTAGCTTTAAAAGCAATAGATTTTTTAGGCTTACCTCTACCTCCTCTGGATTTGAGAATAATCTCATAGTTGATGAGTGATCCCACCAAAGCGTTGAATTCCAGATGGTTAAGGTCCTTTGACTCCACGATTGCGGTGACTTGAGAATCCCATTCCTTCGGCAGTGAACGAAGAATCTTCTTCACCTTCTCGCTATCCGTCATGTGCTTTCCCAGGTTGCCTAATCCATTTATGATTTCTGCAAAACGGTCAAGCATTGTAGAAATTGACTCACCTTCTTTCATGACGAACATCTCGTAGTCGTGGAGAAGCATGTTGATTTTTGTCTCCCGGACTTGATTTGTCCCTTCATGAGTAACTCGAAGTCTCTTCCACATTTCCTTGGCAGTGGTGCAAGAATTTACCCGATTTCTTTCCTCAACTGTTAATGCACAATATATCAGCTTCATAGCTTTGGCATTGATGTACGCTTGCCTCCAATCGTTATCATCATACTCCAGCTCCGTTTTCAACTCACCATTTTCTTTCATAGGGGCTTGAAGTCCGAAGATAATGATCTTCCAGTATTCAACTCCCTCGCTAATGATGTGGTACTTCATAGGATTTTTTCAAGAAGAATAATTAGTACCATTAAACAATGGAGGACGGTTATTCGTGTTACCTTCTTCCGCAAGGTTGTTGTGTGCCATCCCAGATACTTCTGCTCTGATAGCAATTGTAAGTGATCTAGAAGGGGGGTTGAATAGATCTTTAAAATTCTTTGTAAATTTCTACAAGAAAATCAGAAGTTAAAACACACAAAAATAATTTTGATAAACTTAATAGAAAAGTGTAGGGAAGAAGATCAAACACTCGTTTTTATAGAGGTTCGGTGCTAAGACCTACGTCCTCTACCTAAGCTCCCACTTAGGATTTTGCCAACCACTTTATTGCACACTTTGTAGTTGAGTGTGAACTTTTTACAACGCCATTTGAATTCCGGCTCAAGTAACCTTTTACACTCGATTTGTCTTCCGGCACAAATCCTACCTCACGTGACCTTCTCACTCGTCACTCAATTGTTACAAATATTGAAGAACAAATGCTCAATACAATTTGTAACAAAATAAGAGCAATAGTGAGCAATTTGAAGCAATATGAGAGTATTTGAACTTGTAGAACTTATATCTACTCTTCTTCCATCATCCTCTATTTATACTTGAAGAAATATAGCTGTTGGAGCTCTACTAGCCGTTGCTTAATTGGATATAGCCGTTCCTTGATAATCTCCATTCCATTTTTAGCAAATTGGACCGTTGGAGCTGAATCTGTGCATCCATAAGTCGACTTGTCGAATGAATAAGTCGACTTATTTCAACCATTTACGTAAAACTTGTAATTCCGCTCTCCAATAAGTCGACTTGTGCTGTATAAGTCGACATGCGCCTCGATAAGTCGACTTGTGTGTTATAAGTCGACTTGTCTTAATACATCTTCATATAAATTCGACTTGTACCGTTCTAGTTGACTTGTTATATTCAGACCTTGATGTAAGTCGACTTGTATTACCAAATCCTTTATTATCCTTAAGCTTCATGCCATTTTTACTTAGTAGATAACTCCCAACTTGATTCCTCATTGATTAGACACTTGCTCATCTTGATTTACTCAATCCTTTCATTGAATAATACCTGAAATAATTTCTTAACTATTTCTAAATATTTTATTATTATCAAAACATAAAGGGATTTAATTTGTCAACCCCCATTGGTCCAACACCTCCAAACATAATGATCAATCCTCATCAACGTTTGCCTCCCAAGCATAAATCAGTCAGTTACGTGGAGAAGTAAACGAGATAAAGGAGACGATGAATGATCTGAAGAAAATGATGACAGAACTGTAGAAAAGTCATCGTCATTAATCATTTTTTATTATAACAAATAGGGGGAGAAGAGAATGAGCAGAAGAGGAATGGAAAACGTCAAATTTTAAGGGTGTGATTGAAGGAGCTGAAGAAGAAGGCTGAAGAAGAAGATTTTTGAAGATAAGTTTTTTTTTTCTTCTTATACATTGTATTTTTTTTCTTGATTGTATATAATTTGTTATCATCAAAAAGGGGGAGATTGTTAAGTCATAATGACTTTACTTAGATATAATTTTGATGTATAAAAAAGAGCAAAATAAAAGAAAAACAAAAGCAGAAGAAGCAAAGCAGACGAAGTAATACAGACGAAGAAACACAGACGCAGACGCATAATAAGACGTAGATGAAGAACGCAGAAGAAATAAACAGACGCAGACACAAAATAAACACA
Organism: Erythroxylum novogranatense; assembly: GCA_029891385.1. Lineage (NCBI taxonomy): Eukaryota > Viridiplantae > Streptophyta > Magnoliopsida > Malpighiales > Erythroxylaceae > Erythroxylum > Erythroxylum novogranatense. The sequence continues at coordinate 52,059,819 of CM057231.1, forward strand.
GACGAAGCAATACAGACGAAGCAACACAGACGAAGCAACGGAGATGAAAAGCTTAATAGTGAAGCGAGGCGGAGATCTGAGTAAAATGCATTTACGAAGAAGCTTAATAGTAAAACAAACGAAGAAGCGAATAGAAAAGCAAACGGAGACATAGTAGTAAAACAGACGAAGACGCGAATAGAAAAGCAGACGCAGAAGAAGAATTGAGAAGCAGACGCAAGAGTCAGTTCGGGTTAGTTACAGAACTCAACTGATTAGTCGTTTCTGTTAAAGATTCAAGAAGCAAGATTCAAGAAACAAGAATCAAGAAGCAGTTGGAGACAAAGGCTATAAATACAAGTCGAAGTCGAAAATTGCAAAGTTAGTTGAAAGTTGAAAAATTGCATAATTGAAAATTAGCAGATTTACATCTACGTGATCGTAAAAGCATTCTATGCAAAATAGCCGAGAGCTATTTTTATTGTAACAAGTGTTCAAACACTTATCTGTGAGAAAGTGGTACAGATAGCCTGCAGAGGCTAAGTGTGAAAGAATACTGATTGTAGAGACCTGAAGAGGCTCGCAAAAAATACTTGTAAAAGTTGAGGAGATAGCGAAAATCTTAGAAAGAACTCTGAGGACTGGACGTAGCCCATGATTTGGGGTGAACCAGGATAAATCGTTGTGTCAACTACTCTTACTCCATATCTCTTTTAGATTCAAGTTTTCTCATTACTTAATTCGTATACAAAGTATTAAAAGTTTTTGATTATTTAGAATCTATCGGAAGTTCTGTAAAAGAATTTTATTTCTAACAAACATTTTTGAAAGAATTTCAAAAAGGGGAATACACAATTCAACCCCCCTTCTCATGCATTCTTATATCATTTTCTAAGTATTGTATTAACGTGTGATTCACTTCATTACTGAATCCTTCTGTTTGTACATTTAATAATGGGTGATCATTTGACTGTTATAGAGGCACCGTTGGAACGACATTCCACGGATATTGCTAGGACTTCTAGGCGTTAACGCAGAAGCCAGGTGAGTGACCTAGACGGTTCTCAAAGTATTAAATGTTAGAATTCAGCGATTTAAATTCTCTGAAGTAAAATGATAAGTTAATATTGAATGTGAAATCCGGATAGAAGGTCCGGAGTATTGAAGTGATAGTATACAGAAATGCTATGAGAATGTGAAAGTGTAATTGTTTTTGTGATGTGAAAATCTGGAATAGACTAGAAATGACTGTGATATACTGATCAGAGCTACAAGCTCGACTACTAAAAAAGAGCCTCGAGCTTGAAAGGGAATAGTGCATACCCAGAGGGCTCTCCTATCCCTAAGACGCGTGGAAAGTAGTGCATACCCAGAGGGCTCTCTTATCCCTAAGACGCGTTCAATGATTAATGAGCCCTTGACGGGACAGTTTCAGAGCAAAAAGCTCAACGATTGATGAGTTAGTGCATACCCAGAGGGCTCTCCTACCTCTAAGATGCGTGAGAAGTAGTGCATATCCAGAGAGCTCTCCTACCCCTAAGACGCGTTCAATGATTAATGAGCCCTTGACGGGACAGTTTCAGAGCGAAAAGCTCAACAATTGATGAGTTAGTGCATACCCAGAGGGCTCTCTTACCTCTAAGATGCGTGAGAAGTAGTGCATACCCAGAGGGCTCTCCTACCCCTAAGACGCGCTTAACGATTAATGAGCCCTTATAGGGACAGTATAGATGCTTGGTCACAAAACTGATATGAATTGATAATGGGTGACAGACTGCATTTATTCTGTTATGTTTGATTGAATGATAGGCGAAATGCCCTACATTGGTGTGAAAACAGTTATGGGGTACTCCTAATTATAGAATGTATGACTGATTGTGATATGCTTAGTGTTGTATGGAATATTAGAGCTGTTGACCAGAGTTGTCGTTGACTAGAGCTTTTAGCTCAACGTGTGAAAATGAACTTCGAGTTCATGACTGATTCTGAGCCTTAGGCAACGTATAATGAACTCGGTATCCAGTATTGGATAAGGGTCAGCTATTATTGAGCCCATCAATGGGACAGTTTAGGCACTAGGTCACAACCATATGATAATTAAATAGTAAGCGAGTGAAATACTTTGTATCGAAAAATTGGATGTATGAATATAGAGTTCTGTAAATATGTAAATGGGGAATTCTTGAGAAAATGTATTACGAGATAGAGATAGATCTATGGGAATTGAAAAATGAGATCAAATAGAAAGAATGAAAACATAAGTTATTATTTGATTATGTACTTGAGTGAGTGGACCCTCGATGATGGTCACTCATTGAGTTTGCAAAAACTCATCCGAAAGCTGCAATTATTTTGCAGGACTCAGAAGAATACCCCGTTAGGTAACGGGTGTATAGTGATCGCAGAGCGGTATTAGAGGACGGGATCAGTTGCGTCTGCACTAGAATGAGGACTCTGTATATTTATTATTGTGTATTTGACAAGAGGACCCTCGTGGTCATTGTACCTACCAGTTTTGTAATGTAAATTGTTTTCCGAAATATACATATATATGTAAGGGTATGTTTGCTTCAAAACAAAATTTTAGCACTGTGTTTTGACTGAGTGTGGTATCATCCCATCCTCGCAGGGCATGGATCTGGATATCACTATCGATATCAGGTCCGGGTCTTACGGGAGTGGGGTGCTACAATAAGTGTTCGACGAAGGAATTTTTCATGTTATTATGCATGGACCATAGTATCCTAGTTTGTACAATCACCCACATTTTTAATGCAATTATTGCCACTCGACGTAAGAGGAGTAACAACTTAGGAATGGGTTACTTGGTTTCTACCATAGCTGATTATTATGGAGTTAAGTGCAACGAACTCACAGTCTACCATCCTGAATTCATAAACCATCAATATCTGTGGCGAGCTGAAATCCTGAAGTCCCGTAACATGGAACTTTAGGATATTAGTGCTAAGATACACATCAAAATCAGGACCAGTCAAGTAAGTTCAAGTGCTCAGCAACAACAAAAAGAGGAATCGACCAGTGAGGAGTTTGATGAGGGAGAAGAAATAGAAGAACCAGGCTAGAAGAAAGTGCTTGATATAATCTCCTCAAACCCCAAGATAATTTCAGACACTTGCAGAGAACTCTAGAAGAATAAAGGAGATGGCTCGAACATAACGACGTCAGAGCTAAGATATACATCATATTCATCTTTACTTTAAGGCTCAAGGCGTCCTACTGCCACCTCTAACACCATCTCCACCTCAATCACCATAAGGCTTTGTTCTAACCCTTTTTCTTTTTAACTTTAATCTTTATTTAATTTTTTGATTTTAATTTATGTTTCTTCTTTCCATATGTATTTGTTTGTCCCCTTCTCAGATTAAGGACAATGTGTTGTTCAAATGTGGGGAGGGTTATGTGTTTTTTCTTTGAATGTGAATTTTGCATATTATATGATAGTTTGTTAAGTTGCATTTTGTGAATCATGTGAATGTGTCAATGGCTTAGATTAAATGGAATTGATTTAATTATGAACATAATCTATTAGGTTGTAAAAAATCATTAACTCGCAAAATTAGTGAATTGGATTCTTTGGCTAAATATACAACTTAATTAGGATTTAGTGTTAATTCGTCGACCTCTAAATTGTCACATTCATTCATAATTTGAGGTCTTTCGACTTATTAGCTACTAGCATTTTTTCATAGAAACGAGTAGCTTAAGCAACAAGGTAGGTAATAAAAAATATGTTGGTTAATTTTATATAAATAACTATTTTGTTGGTCTTCGAGTTATAAATAGAGCTAGTAGCTAGTTGAGAACATGATGTAGCTGAGTAACTAGATCGACACGTATCACAAATGTGTGCCTTCACGTCAAAAGGCTATAATGGCGTTCGAACCAAGCAGCTTATAAAAAGCATGACTTAGTTGAGTAACTAGATCGACATTCATCACCAATGTTTGCCTCTGTGTAAAAAGACTAAGTCTATGTTCACAAAAGGTAAATAAAATAATAACAAAAAGTAAATGTTTTCTAATAAAGACCTACTGAACTTGTAATAGCTTGATTTTCATGAAAATGTACTTAGGAGTAGTTGCAGAGTTTGAATGACTAAAGAATTATTAATGTTTTTGTTCAATTGAAAAGGGTAAATAATTTAACACTTAAATCTTGATTAATATGTATAGTTAGTTCAAAGCCCCTAGACACGGATTTTGATTGTTAATGATTTGATATAACTTGATTATTGATTGTGTTTAAAATTAAATTTATTTCATAAAGTTGAATCCATTGTCACATTACTGTATTGTTTGTTGTGTGATTTTTTCTGTTTGTCGTTTTGTTTGCTTGTGGACAAGCAAACGTTTAAGTGTGGGGATGTTGATAAGTGTGAGTTGCATCGTGTTTTAGGGCTTAGTTTGATAAATATTTAATTTTTAATTTAATTGTTTAATATTTGTTTAGGTTAGAATTGTATTAGTTTGTTAATCATTTCTGTTTTTATTTTTTTATGGGTTAGTACAAGTCTTTAAGCTTAATTATTATGTTTTTGAGGTACCTTAATGTATTTATTAGTAATTCAGGATCAACACTCGATCGAAACAACCTATGATCGCGACAAAAGCCTTGGATTTGGCCCACAATTATGATAGAAGGCTCAGATATGGCCCAAGATTGTGGCCTGCATTAGGCAGATGCACAAACAATAAAAAAATTGAGTTTTGAGGGATTTTTCCAAGGCCCAAAATTAGAACACAAATGTTGGACCTCGATTTTTGAATGAAAATAAGAAAGATTCGAAAGTGGATGAGTTGATTGAAATTAAGTTGAAAATTAAGAAATAAAGAGAGAAAGTGTAAAAAAAAGGAAAATTTTTGAAAGTTTGACTTGAGAGAGTTGACTTTTTGTTTGAGGCAAAATTTGAGAAAATTGTCTTCTGGAAACTTGTAGTTTATGTCAAGAGATTTCTGTAACCATAAAGTTTGATATTTTTCGATATCGGAAGTGAGAGTTATGATCAGTCAAAGTTCGCTTGGAGTTTGACTTTTTGAAGAAAAGGTTGACTTTTTTTATTTAGGCAAAATTCGAGAAAATGATCAACATAAAAATTGTAGCCTCTATCGAGAGCTTTTTGTGGACATAAAGTTTGCTATTTTTTGATGTCAGGATTGAGAGATATGATTTTCCGAAGATATGCTTTGTTTTGAAAATGCTATTAAGTATATATTTGTGTGCTCTATGCTTCGAGGCTACTCGTCATATGGATTTAGTCTGAATTGGAGTAAGTAGTCTTCATGAAAGTTTTAGATGATATTTTTTATCTTTCCATTGATATAATGTTTGCAATTTTTCGATATCGGAGCTAGGAGTTATGAGCGATTAAAATTGGAAGTCGTTTAAGAAAAACTGTTTTGGATAGAATCTTTGATTGAGGTTTTGACATCTTTCGAGACCTAATTTGATGTTGAGTACTTCAGGGAAGTTGTATAGCTTCCTTTGATATTTTTATTGACACCAAATTTGTCAAATTCCAAGTTCGGGATCGAGAGATATGATTTTGGAAAAGTTCGGTTTTGAAGTTCCATTACTTTGTTTTTAATCCGATCCCTTTTGTAATCTTTTGCTTATAATTCCTTCATCCGACATCCGATTGATTTGATTCTCAAAGCGTTGTATTCCTAAGACAATTAATTTCCTTTTTATGAAGAATTATGATTTTTAGGAGATTAAATGGAAAGAGATTGATTGAACCAAAGTAAGAGATTTGGTTATAGGTTATAAGTTGGATAATTTTCTGAAGATGGTTCAAGATTTTGTAAATTGGAGTTGTACAACTCCGATTGAGTTGATTTTTGAGGCCAAATAAAATTAAGATATAGGGCTACAACTCTTGTGAAGGGATCGAATCATCCCTAAGATTGTTAATTTCTGGAATTAAGATGGGTTTATGTTTAGTCTCGGATTTTGTGCAAATTCGATAGTATTTTGGCTATAACTTCTTCGTTTTAGATCCGAATTGAGCGCCGTCAGTTGCGTTAGATTCGTATGATCTAGAGAAACAATTTTCAAGAAGAAAGTTTGTCCAAATTATTTCATTTAGATGCTTGAAAATAGGACGCAAACTATCAGATTTTGAAAATCCTGTGCAGGGGCAAACTTGGAAATAGGCCAATAAGTGAGGGCAAAATGGTCATTTACCCTCCATTTTCAATGACATGGCAGAAACACAACAAGGAGGCTGTCTTTTATTCAAGAAGAAGCCACGAAGTTGCTGGAAAAATCAGAACAAAAGAATGAAAAATAAGAAGAGAGGGAAGGAGAGAATCGGCTATGGAAGGAAGGAGAAGAAAAAGGTAAGCAAAGTTTGGTTTTTCCAAGGCTTTTCAAGAGATTTTCGATTCTATCAAGAGGGAAACATGAGGAAGATGATGAAAGCTTCATCTTGGGCAAGAAGAAATTCGAAAATCAAGAGAGAGAAGGTAAGAGCAATCTTTTGAACTTTGTGTTTTTGATGAAATTTTGGTTTAGAATCATGGAAAAGGATATGGGTTTGTAGTTTATGAAGTCAATTGTGATGAATATGCCTTAAGTGAGATTTAATTTTGGTTAATTGAGTGATTAGGATTATGTCAAAGTTTGAAATTGGGGGTTTTTGAAATTGATGCTTTAGATAGCTTGGATTGATGATGAATTTGAGATTTCTTAAGTCAATTTGGAAGATTATATGATTTATGATGTTTAATTTTGAATAATTGTGTTTAGGACTTATGTCAAATTTTGGGGATTTTGGGATTTTTAGAAATTGTTGGATTAAGATGGCTTGAAATATGACGAGTTTGTGAAATATGATAACAATTTTGAAGAAATTGTGATTTATGGTATTGAATTTGAATAATTCAGTTTAGGTCAAATTGGGAATTTGGGGAACTTAGAAATTGATGATTTAAATATCTTGGAATTATTATGAATCGATGAATTATGACATCAATTTTAAGGATTAAGTTATTTATGAAGTTGAATTTGGGTTAATTTGATTTAGGAAATTTGAAATTGGGAGAAAGAAGAAAGGTTTTGGAGAATTGAAGCTCTAATCAAGCTCCAAGCATGGATATGAGGTGGGTAGCATATTTATATGTTGATTTGTAAGCTATACATGAAAGTTTGAAAAATTAAAGAAAGCAAGTTTTGAAAATTTAAAGAAGGTGAAAATGGATTTTTGATAAATTATTGTTTATATTTATGTAAATGATTGAAAGAAGGATTAAATGCCTTATTTTAGAAATGATTTTCAGAAATTCATGATTTTTGAATCGTTAGATAATTTTTGAAAAATGTGCATTATGAATATGTATCTGTTTGAGTTGTGTTTTAAAGAAATACATTGCATTCATATTTATGATTTGAATTGATACGTGATTAAATTAGTGAATGTGAATTGTTATATGTCTTGATGTGATTTGTGAATGTGAGTGTGTCAAGTTTGACATTATGTGAAAATATGAAAATTTTGAAGAAAAGCAAGTTTTCGAAAAGTGCCTTGGGCATTTCGACCTTCGTTTTAAACATGTGTTAAGTGGGTTTGGTCAGTCCTTGTGAGTCGATTACCGTCTCTATTCGTTATAGTCTTCTCCCTACTGCCCGCTAGTGGCACGGAGCTCTGATTTCGGACTCCCTTCACGGCTACACTGGACCGCAATGCGGGAAAGTGTAGTACGTTTCGTTTCACTGTTTGCATGACCGCTAAGCGGGAATGTGCAGTACGTTCTGTTTCAGACCGAACCAGACCATTTTGATATGTTACGTGTTTTTGATTTGTTTCTATATGCTGCATTCATGTTTAAAATTGAGAAATAAAAAAGTGAAATTTATTATGAAAAGTTTGAAAAATTGAAAGGTTTGAGGAAACCGTTTGAAAAGTGTCAAAGTTTGAAAAATTAGCCCTTTTGGAAAAAAGTTTATGAAAGAAATGATTTCTGCTTATTTGTCAATTTATAAATGTGTTATCCACGAGCTCACCCCCCCTTTCATCCCTATCTCTAGGTTTCGAGCAAGAGATCGGATGAAAGATGGTCAAGACGTCAATTTCGATATTTGTATAAGTTTGGATTTTAGTATGGATATGTATATGGCTTAAGATAAGTTTGGGAAAGTGTACTTGCATATAAAGTTGGGTATTGTGAATGGTCTTGAAATTGTATATGAAATTGTGTATAATAATGATTTTGATTTAGGAATTTATGTATGGAATTTAAGATTGAAATGTGTATTGGAATTGGACATGATTAATGTTTTGAAGTGGTTTAGATATAGGAGTGTGTTTATCTGCTGAGATCCCGGACGGAGGGTCCGGTAGATTTTGATTGATTGTGTGATTGGTTGGGGATTTAGAAGTGTGTTTTTCGATACTTTACAGGTTTGGGTTAGAATAAATGCAGTAGTTATCTTCAATTTTGATAAAATTTGGGATAAAAATGTAATTTTGAGATTTGTATGGATATATATAAGATTATGTATGAATGTTGAGTTTTGGGTATAAGAATGAATTTCCTATGGGAAATTATATGGATGTGATTGGTATAGGAAAGAATGAAAAAAAAAAGAGAAAAAAAAATTTATACCGAATTTCGGATGTTTCGTCTACGTTTCTAACGCGATCGTTGTTGTCTTTGTATTTTATTCACGGATGTCGGCATTTCATTCAGTTCAACTAATTCAATTATTTGGTTTGATTCCATACGTATTCGATTTGATTTCGCCTTATGTTTCGTTCTTTCGATTCTTTTGCGTTGTGATTCGAGTTCGTTCGTTTTGCTTCGGTACTTTTGTATTTCGTTTCGCTTCAAATCCGCTCGTTTGGTTCGATTGTTTTCGTTCGCCACTTTGTTCCGCGTCGTTTTTCGCTTCTATTTGGTTGGGATCCGCACCAGATCGGGTCCCAACATAGATGGTATCGAGCCCATATTATGATCGTATTTGGCGTTTGTGTCAGTGATGTGTATAAGAAGAATGTTCAAGCATAAGATTGAATTTGTGAGATTGCGATAAAGATAAAGTGCATACCAAAGTGCTTGATAGATGAAGATGATAAGAATGTTAAGTGATTTTAGGAAATTGTGCATGAAATTGAGATTTGAAGTTCATGAGGAATTAGGATGTTTAGATTTTGTATTCATTTGTGAGTGAAAGATGATCATGGAGATGGATTGTTATGAAGTATGTGAAGACCTAATTAAGTGATTGATGAGGGTTAAGAACTTTGATGAATTTTAGGTTTGTGATGATGAAGAATTAAGATTTGAATTGAATGATAGCATTTGGATGAAATTAAATTGATTATATGTTTGTGAGATGAAATAATGACTGTTGGGAGATAAGATAAAATGAAATAGTGTTTTGCAATGATATTGAATAAGTGAAAGATAAGTATGATGAGAAATCAATTAGAAAGTGTGTAACCAGTGTCAAAAAGTAAGAGAAAAAGTTACTTGGTGTCTAATCAAGTATGAATTTCGAGGACGAAATTCTTTTAAGAGGGGGAGATATGTTGGACCCCGATTTTTGAATGAAAATAAGAAAGATTCGAAAGTGGATGAGTTGATTGAAATTAAGTTGAAAATTAAGAAATAAAGAGAGAAAGTGTAAAAAAAAAGGAAAATTTTTGAAAGTTTGACTTGAGAGAGTTGACTTTTTGTTTTAGAAAAAATTTGAGCAAATTGTCTTCTGGAAACTTGTAGTTTATGTCAAGAGATTTCTGTAACCATAAAGTTTGATATTTTTCGATATCGGAAGTGAGAGTTATGATCAGTCAAAGTTCGCTTGGAGTTTGACTTTTTGAAGAAAAGGTTGACTTTTTTATTTAGGCAAAATTCGAGAAAATGATCAACATAAAAATTGTAGCCTCTATCGAGAGCTTTTTGTGGACATAAATTTTGCTATTTTTCGATGTCGGGATTGAGAGATATGATTTTCCAAAGATATGCTTTGTTTTGAAAATGCTATTAAGTATAGATTTGTGTGCTCTATGCTTCGAGGCCACTCGTCATATGGATTTAGTCTGAATTGGAGTAAGTAGTCTTCATGAAAGTTTTAGATTATGTTTTTATCTTTCCATTAATATAATGTTTGCAATTTTTCGATATCGGGGCTAGGAGTTATGAGCGATTAAAATTGGAAGTCGTTTAGGAAAAGCTGTTTTGGACAGAATCTTTGATTGAGGTTTTGACATCTTTCAAGACCTAATTTGATTTTCAGTACTTCAGGGAAGTTGTAGAGCTTCCTTTGATATTTTTATTGACACCAAATTTGTCAAATTCCGAGTTCAGGATCGAGAGATATGATTTTGGAAAAGTTCAGTTTTGAAGTTCCATTACTTTGTTTTTAATCCGACCCCTTTTGTAATCTTTTGCTTATAATTCCTTCGTCCGACATCCGATTGATTTGATTCTCGAAGCGTTAGATTCCTAAGACAATTAATTTCCTTTTTATGAAGAATTATGATTTTTAGGAGATTAAATGGAAAGAGATTGATTGAACCAAAGTAAGAGATTTGGTTATAGGTTATAAGTTGGATAATTTTCTGAAGATGGTTCAGTATTTTGCGAAATTCGGGAGTTGTACAACTCCGATTGAGTTGATTTTTGAGGCCAAATAAAATTAAGATATAGGGCTACAACTCTTTTGAAGGGATCGAAATTTAATTTCATCCCTAAGATATTTAATTTCTGGAATTAAGATGAGTTTATGTTCAGTCTCGGATTTTGTGCAGGTCCGATAGTATTTTGGCTATAACTTCTTCGTTTTAGATCCGAATTGAGCGCCGTCAGTTGCGTTGGGTTCGTATGATCTAGAGAAACAATTTTTAAGAAGAAAGTTTGTCCAAATTATTTCGTTTAGATGCTTAAAAACAGGACGCAAGCTATCAGATTTTGAAAATCCTGTGCAGGGGCAAACTTGGAAATAGGCCAATAAGTGAGGGCAAAATGGTCATTTACCCTCCATTTTCAATGACATGGCAGAAACACAACAAGGAGGCTGTCGTTTATTCAAGAAGAAGCCACGAAGTTGCTGGAAAAATCAGAACAAAAGAATGAAAAATAAGAAGAGAGGGAAGGAGAGAATCGGCTATGGAAGGAAGGAGAAGAAAAAGGTAAGCAAAGTTTGGTTTTTCCATGGCTTTTCAAGAGATTTTCGATGCTATCAAGAGGGAAACATGAGGAAGATGATGAAAGCTTCATCTTGGGCAAGAAGAAATTCGAAAATCAAGAGAGAGAAGGTAAGAGCAATCTTTTGAACTTTGTGTTTTTGATGAAATTTTGGTTTAGAATCATGGAAAAGGATATGAGTTTGTAGTTTATGAAGTCAATTGTGATGAATATGCCTTAAGTGAGATTTAATTTTGGTTAATTGAGTGATTAGGATTATGTCAAAGTTTGAAATTGGGGGTTTTTGAAATTGATGCTTTAGATAGCTTGGATTGATGATGAATTTGAGATTTCTTAAGTCAATTTGGAAGATTATATGATTTATGATGTTTAATTTTGAATAATTGTATTTAGGACTTATGTCAAATTTTGGGGATTTTGGGATTTTTAGAAATTGTTGGATTAAGATGGCTTGAAATATGATGAGTTTGTGAAATATGATAACAATTTTGAAGAAATTGTGATTTATGGTATTGAATTTGAATAATTCAGTTTAGGTCAAATTGGGAATTTGGGGAACTTAGAAATTGATGATTTAAATATCTTGGAATTAGTATGAATCGATGAATTATGACATCAATTTTAAGGATTAAGTTATTTGTGAGGTTGAATTTGGGTTAATTTGATTTAGGAAATTTGAAATTGGGAGAAAGAAGAAAGGCTTTGGAGAATTGAAGCTCTAATCAAGTTCCAAGCATGGACATGAGGTGGGTAGCATATTTATATGTTGATTTGTAAGCTATACATGAAAGTTTGAAAAATTAAAGAAAGCAAGTTTTGAAAATTTAAAGAAGGCGAAAATGGATTTTTGATAAATTATTGTTTATATTTATGTAAATGATTGAAAGAAGGATTAAATGCCTTATTTTAGAAATGATTTTCAGAAATTACAAGATTGAAGAAATTCATGATTTTTGAATTGTTAGATAATTTTTGAAAAATGTGCATTATGAATATGTATCTGTTTGAGTTGTGTTTTAAAGAAATACATTGCATTCATATTTATGATTTGAATTGATACGTGATTAAATTAGTGAATGTGAATTGTTGTATGTCTTGATGTGATTTGTGAATGTGAGTGTGTCAAGTTTGACATTATGTGAAAATATGAAAAATTTGAAGAAAAGCAAGTTTTCAAAAAGTGCCTTCGGGCATTTAAACCTTTCGTTGTCTCTTATGTGTTAAGTGAGTTTGGTCAGGTCCTTGTGAGTCAGTACACTGTCTCTATTCCTTGTAGCCTTCTCCCGGCTGCCCGCTAGTGGCACGGAGCTCCGATTTCGGACTCCCTTCACGGCTACACTGGACCGCAATGCGGAAAAGTGTAGTACGTTATGTTCACGGCTGCACAGGTCCGCTAAGCGGGAATGTGCAGTACGTTCTGTTTCGGACTGAACTAGACTATTTTGATATGTTACGTGTTTTTGATTTGTTTCTATGTGCTGCATTCATGTTTAAAATTGAGAAATGAAAAAGTGAAATTTATTATGAAAAGTTTAAAAAATTGAAAGGTTTGAGGAAACCGTTTGAAAAGTGTCAAAGTTTGAAAAATTAGCCCTTTTGGAAAAAAGTTTATGAAAGAAATGATTTCTGCTTATTTGTCAATTTATAAATGTGTTATCCACGAGCTCACCCCCCCCTTTCATCCCTATCTCCAGGTTTCGAGCAGGAGATCGGATGAAAGATGGTCAAGACGTCAATTTCGATATTTGTATAAGTTTGGATTTTAGTATGGATATGTATATGGCTTAAGATAAGTTTGGGAAAGTGTACTTGCATATAAAGTTGGGTATTGTGAATGGTCTTGAAATTGTATATGAAATTGTGTATAATAATGATTTTGATTTAGGAATTTATGTATGGAATTTAAGATTGAAATGTGTATTGGAATTGGACATGATTAATGTTTTGAAGTGGTTTAGATATAGGAGTGTGTTTATCTACTGAGATCCCGGACGGAGGGTCCGGTAGATTTTGATTGATTGTGTGATTGGTTGGAAATTTAGAAGTGTATTTTTCGATACTTTGCAGGTTTGAATTAGAATAAATGTAGCCGTTATGCTGTCGAATTTTCGATAAAATTTGGGATAAAAATGTAATTTTGAGATTTGTATGGATATATATAAGATTATGTATGAATGTTGAGTTTTTGGTATAAGAATGAATTTCCTATGGGAAATTATACGGATGTGATTGGTATAAGAAAGAATGAAAAAAAAATAGGAAAAAAAATTTATACCGAATTTCAGATGTTTCGTCTACGTTTCCAACGTGATCGTTGTTGTCTTTGTATTTTATTCACGGATGTCGGCATTTCATTCAGTTCAACTAATTCAATTATTTGGTTTGATTCCATAAGTATTCGATTTGATTTCGCCTTATGTTTCGTTCTTTCGATTCTTTTGCGTTGTGATTCGAGTTCGTTCGTTTTACTTCGGTACTTTTGTATTTCGTTTCGCTTCGAAATCTATTCGTTTGGTTCGATTGTTTCGTTCTGCCACTTTGTTCCGTGCCCGTTTTTCGCTTCTATTTCGGTTGGGATCCGGTTTCCGGATCGGGTCCCAACAACAAAAGGTATTTAAAGAATAAGACAAAGTGGCAAAGAGAGCTTTTGCATCAGCCACTTTTAGAGAAACCCTGGAGAGAATTATCGAGGGATAACGAAAGAGAAGAAGGAAGAGAGAAAAGGAGAAGAAGCCGACTTGCTCCTGGATCAGGAGTTCCCCGATGCTGCTACCTCTCGTCATCTGTTCAATTTGTATTTTATGTAAACTCACCTTCGAAGTTTTATCTTTGATTTAATGAAATCTAATTATTTATGTGTTATTTGGATTTATTGTGATTTAATTCTGGACGTGCATAATTGGATAATAAACTGAGAGGGTGAATCGAATTAAAAATAATTAAATTAGGCTAACGAGAGTTAGGTGATTTAATAGAACAATAATTAAATCAAATCAGTAATTTGTGCAAAGAGAGATGTCGCATAGGTTTTCGATAGTTTATTAGACAACTTTAGGTCTAATTAGGGTTTTGGATAGGTTGTTAATTGAGAAACTGCAACTTCCATAAAATGATTAGGATTAATGGTTATAACTCGAGAGACAGTAATCAACCTTAGGATCGTATATAACCAATAATCTAGTAATTCATAATCAATTAGGTTAGCGTTAAAGATAGGTAAAATTTCCTTTCTCTTAATTGGTAATTCCTTTTGGTTGATTCTTAAGTGTATGTTGCAATTGCTAAATCATTAATATTTTTATGATTGAATTGTGAATTGATTTGCTTGATTAAACTGAATTCTTATTTTAGTTCTATTACATTTCGAATTTTGCAAAATGTTCTAGCCTTAGATTTTAGGATTAGATTATCCCTCCTCGTGGGATTGACACCTTAGGTACTATGTGAATGAACCGTGCCCTTATGGATTATCGAGGTTGGTTAATTAAAACTTACACACAGCGAAATAACCTGATCAATTTTCATGTTTCCACTTACTAACAAACACATCAAACACCCCTTAAAACATAAAATTAAGATCAAATTCTTTCTCTAAATTAATCAAACAATTGAAACACATAAAAACACTTAATAGAACACAATTCTAAGTCCTAAATACTTGATTATCATCTAAGAAAACACTTAAAAACACACTCAAACACCTAGAAAACATACTATAATATATACCTATCAACATCCCCACACTTAAATCTTTGCTTGTCTTCAAGCAAAGCTAAAAACATAAATACAAACAAAATATGTAACACATAACCACACAGTCATATACAATGCAGTAATGGTACAATGACATCAAATCTCATAGAATTAACTTATCCTCGAACATTAACTATTTAAAAAGTGCCAACTTACTAAGTTATTCCTTTCATAGTTAAGGGCTTTGATTTGAATATCCTTAGCAATCAAAATATTAACACCCTAGTCATACACCCATTATTTAAAAAGGTAGACTATCACTATGTAACTATTCATGAAAATTCTTGCTATTTTTAAAAGATCAATAAGTTTAATTTTATTACAAGCATCATTTTTCAGATTTTCTATAACGATCACCTGGTCTATTGACGTAAAGTCAAACTCCTTGTCATGAATGTCCCTAGGTTCCTAACCTAGGTTACATTTTTTATTTAGCTTGGTTGGAGTGTCATTCTAGCCTTTTGATGCTAAAACAAGCATTTTGTTGTGAATGCCCCCGATTACTCAGTTATATCACAACTCTCAATTATCTACCAACTTTATTCTTAACCTAATTTCTTAAAAAGAGGAAACTAAATAGTAATTTTATTTAACAATATGTTTCATTTAATTTCTTAGCCTACCTCATTTCTTCTTAGTTAATCACTCTCATGGAAGGGTGCTAATAATGCTAATCAATTTAATTGAATGCAGTTATATATGTATACAAACAAATGTCATGACTTGAAAAAATAGGGCCCAATCGTAATTAACATGCATATTCATCACAAAGACACTAAAAACACAAAATTCACAAGTTACTGTAGCTTTAAAATTTAAATGACCACGTTCAAAAGTAAGCCAAATCCATTTAATTCATGTCATTGACACATTCACATAATGAACACATCATGCAACAAAATGTTCACACCATGCTAGCCTAATCAAAGCTGACACAATGCAAATTCCAATTTCACAGACAAATGATAAGCCAATGCATAAATGTCCCCATACTTGAACAACACATTGTCCTTAATATGGAAAACAAAACAATTTAAATAAAGACACATAATAATAAATAAAAAGTAAGAGCAAGAAAATTTATGGTGATCTAGCTGGTGATGGTGTTGGAAATGGAACTTGAACACCTTTCATGTCATGAGCATCCATCAATTAAACTCTCTAAAAAATAAACATAAAGCATAAAAATAACAAAGAACTAATAAAATAAAATGAAAATAAAAATGAAACATATCCCAATTCTTAGGTTGCCTCCTAAGTAGTACTTGTTTAACGTCATTAGCTTGATGTACCCTTCCTATTTACTATCAACCTGGGTCTATAATTAGTGGCTTGCTTTCACCCATTTCTCTTTATGGTTGTTAGGTAGCTTGTGAATAAGGCAAATGTTGAAAGATAATAATAAGGTCATAATTAACCAAATTAAGAAATACAAAGTGATTACATTAATTCCCTTTTCCATAACAAACTGTTAATAAAATAAGAAATGATGAAACTCCCCGAATCTTTAGGTAATTCCAATAGTTTGTCTTACGAGAAGGTGAACTACTCATTTTTTCCTCATTCACCTTTTTCCACTCTTCTACTTCCTCATCCTGAATAAAGAATTCCTTCTCTTATTTAACTTTTGTTTCCTCTATTCTCTATTCTTCTTTCTTTCCTTGAACAACAACTTCATTCATGTCATGGACCTTAGTCTCCTCTTCACTCTTAGCTATAATGAGTTCCAGTAACATGTTATGTCTAGGTCAGTATTAGTAAGCTCACCTAGTGTATTTTGAGGTTCGTTTTACTTGCAATATGGACTCTAATGCTAGAAATTTATGATTGTAGTAGTTACCTTCACAACTATCACAACACAACAAGGATGTTAGTTGTGTTTTCGCGTGGCTTAGAAGAGTCCCCAAATTTTTGGTTACCAATACATCGGTAAGTTGCCCAACTTAAACCTCCAAGTTATGAAAGGCAGAAGGGTGGTTCTTGATTATTTGACCAAATTTGGCTTCTATTCACTTTTGACTTTCATCTTGGCTATCGAGCTTATAGCTTAACACTTTCGTTGACTTGTCTAACTTAGACTTTAAGTATCTAAGCCTATCTTGCTAGAAACTTGGTGGACCTTATTTTTTCATATTATTTCTTACATCAGTAGGGCAAAGATAATTTGGATAGTTTTGCCACCAATGATCATATGAGTTTAAGTAACTCCCATTCATGTTGTAATGCCTTAATTGGGTGAATAAAAGTTCTACAAGTTGCTCAGCTTGAAGTTTATACTTTTTTAAGTCTTATATTCAAGCACCGACAATTATACAAGAAAAATTATTACAATCCTTCAATCAAAAAATTCAAAATTTATAAGATGTTAATTTAATCCATAATAACAACGTAAAAAGCTTGTTGATATTTTTATATAGAAAACTTTCAATATTGTATGTATATAAATTGTAACTCATTGTACAAAGGGCATTGCTCCGACAAGGATTAATTAAACACCTAAAAACTTGAATGTTCTTTGTCTAAGGTACTAAAAGATTGATTGAATTAAAATAAATTTACTGAAATTAAAATAACTAATTTAACAAAGCACTTGAATAAATAAGCTAGCACTAAGAGTAAAGTTAATCAAAGTTAGAAACTTAGGAATTATTATATCCTTGTTTCTTCTCCCTTTTATCTTGTTGATTCAATTATGTTTGATCCTAGATGTCCTAAGGTTTTGATTACCTTCTCTCGAGATCTAATCAAGTAATCCTAATTGAAATCAATAATAATATAATTGCAGCCTCTTAATTAACAAAACTACTTTTAAATATTCAATTGGATTTGAAGCAATCTTAATGATAATTAATTCGTAATTAAGATCTATCTTTGATTGTTCATTAATTTGATATTTACAGGTCTATTAAGCTACCTACTCTCATTGCATAACTTAACATAAATAACTTGATTCAATCTCATTATTTATTACTAAGTATAAGCATAACAAATATCATAAAGCATTGATATATCATTGAATTCAGCAACAATAAAGTTTAACAAAAACATATCAAGAATAATCCTTAATATGGATTTAGAAAATTATAATTATGTTTAATATCCTAATAATCCAAATCAACATCGAAGACAATGAAATATATGAAGATAAAAGAAAGAAAAACAGTGTTATGTCTTGATATGGTAATCTGAAAAATCTGGAGTTACTCTTAATGTCTCTTCTTTGATCTCTTTAAATTTGATGTGCATGCTGGAAAACACCTAGTCATGATTGTGCAAGGTGCCATGATCGTGACTCCTGCTTATCCATCTTCTATGTCATGATCTTGCATGGAGCCACTATCGAGATAGAGAGTTTATAAATGATAGTGGCATTGTGCATGATCATGGCTTCTTCCCTTCTCTAAATTCTTCCTCTTTTCTTCAAGTTCTTGTTTCCACTCACCAACAGATACATCAAATATCCCTTGAAACATAAAATTAAGATCAAATTCTTGCTCTAAACTAATAAAACAATGAAAATAGTTAATAAGAACACAATTCTAAATCATAAATATATGATTATCATCTAAAGAAAACACTTAAAAACAAACTCAAATACCTAGATAACATACTATACACTTATTAGGTCACTTAGTGTGTAAACTTAAGAAATCAATATATGAGCTTATACAAGCTTCCCGACAATGGTATATTAAGTTTAATGATATCATAACATCTTTTCATTTTATGAAAATATGATTGGCGATTGTATCTACTAAAAGATGAGTGAGAAAGAGTTTATATTTCTAGTTCTATATATTGATGATATTTTACCTATTATTAAGACATATTATATAATACTAAAGATTTTCTCTTTAAGAATTTTTAAATGAAAGATATGGGAGAATAGGAATCTCAATATTATGAAATAGATCACAAGGACTTGTATAGTTATCTCATAAAGACTAAATAATTCTTTAGAGATTTAATATGAATAAATGTTTAACAAGGATTGTCTCGATACAAAAAGGGGATAAATTTCGTTTCATGCAATGTCCAAAGAATGATGTGAAAAGTAGACAAAGGGAATTTGTTCCATATGCTTCTATTGTTGGCAGTTTGATGTATTTACAAACAGGCGCAAGACTCGATATCAACTTTGCAGTTGGAATGCTAGGCATATATCAAAGTAGTCCTATTATAGACCATTGGAAAGTTGCAAAGAAAGTCTTAAGGTATCTTCAGGGCTTAGGCTAAGTAGCTAAAAATTTATTGTGATAATTCTATAGTAATTTTCTTCTCCAAGAATAACAAGTACCCTAGAGGTACTAAACATATGGAGTTGAAATATTTAAAGGAGGAAGCTTAGAAACAAAGAGTGTGAATTGGGTATATTAAGATGGATTTTATGATTGCAGATCCCTTAACTAAAGACCTTTTACCAAAGATATTTAAGGAACATGTTTAACGAATGAGCCTTGAATATGTTGATGATTGTTTTCTATGACTTTTTAACACTCTTGAGCTCAATAATATTTCTGATTAACAATTTTCTTATTTATTATGAATATGCACATGTAACTATTATTAAATAAGAAATAAATTGTCTATAAGACATTAATATGGATCTTTATGATATTTAGTTATCACTTATGTTACCTGACTTGATAAATGACTAGTGTTGTCGTATATGAAAAGAAGTAATGTGATGTTGAAGTGTATAACTGTTATGACCTTCGTTTATGTGATTTATTGTGTTGTGGTAAATTATGAAGATATTCAGAGATTTATTTATATGCGTCTAATGTTTATATTATTAAAATAAAGTTTGAAGTATGGGGCAAGTAGGAGAGTATTAAAATGTGGCCCAATTAATGCTTATATATGTATATATCACTATTCATATTATGGAAGAGTACTAATTGGTCACTATTTAGTAATGAAATAAATCTCAACTGTTTACTCTAATTACTTGATGGACGTACCAGATTAAAAGTCATAGATATATAAATTGGTTTTCTCTTTACTAATTAAGGTTAAAAAAAAATTGTTTTCTTGTGCAAAAGAGTCAAAAGGGAAAAAAAAATACAAACAAACAAATTTTAGGGATGAATATGGAAAAGTTTCTCCATCTCTTTTCAATATGACATGTTTCACATTGGGCCCACAATATTACTGCACTCTTTTGATTTATAACAATTATTTATTTAAGATCCCAAAATTATAAATGTGAATTTTAATTTATGTAATAAATATCATATTTTTACAATTAACACGTCCTAATACAAAGCTTGGTAATTTTACACGCAGGATCCTTTCATTCTTTCCTCATTTTGCCCTACTCTCTGATCCCTCATTTCTGTTTTTCTCTTTATCAAATGGTATGTTACATTCCAAAATTCGTCAAGCTTTTAAGTTTTCTTAACCGTTACGTCCTATCTCTATAATATTTTTGAGCGTCAAAACAATTCGACGCTCTTATAAACTTTATCTCCATATTTTTATGTCGCTTCTATATAATGTATTCCACACTTTCGTTCCCTCAATTGGGTTCAGAGTACGCGCGCCTTAATGAAAATGTAATATCACCAGCACCGGGCATGTTATACCTTTTTATAATTAGATTAACTGCTTCTATGGCTCACATACGACGTATATGATGTAGAAGATTTACATTAAATGGACTACTCAAGACCTTCTAACACTAATATTCTATCCCTGAGGCCCTGAACATCTACAGATTCCTAGAAATGGAAAAGGAGAACCTTATATACAAGATCCGATTGACATGAAATCACATCATCCCATCAGGTTCAGCCGTTCGGGAGGAATTCATCCTTGGGAATTAGACTAGTAAGCGCTTTAAGCAGCTCTTCTTGCTTGAGCACGCATTCTAGCTCCCCACGACATCCTCCCTCTTGAAGTCCCATTTGTGCTCTTTCTCTGTAACTCTGCTAGCTGAGATTGCCACCGTTGTTTCCACTCATATCCTCCAAACCATCCCTGCTCACGATAAAATAGGATAGCTAAGTTTCTGAAGTTTTAAGAGTCGTTGGCCCAACTGTATTATCAAAACTGAGAAGTGACGGAAAAAAGTAAACAAACCTCGTTATAGTGAGACGGACTTGTAGCAGAGAAGGAAAGGTGCATTCTTTTGAACATATCTCTGTCATACAAAGCTCTGCTGCTAGGATCAGACAAGGTTTCATAAGCTTCCTGAACCTGAATGAATTTCCTCGTGTACTCCTCTGTACGGTCCGGTGGCGACACATCAGGGTGATACTTTCTTGCCAATTGCTTATAAGCATGTTTGACATATCTCTACAACTTTGTCACCATATCCTCAATAGGGATTATAGGAACATTGCATAATGAACATATAATTTTCTATCTAACTTTTGAGAACTTTTCTCAAACATATCCTATGTCTAAGAACTTGGGTTTACTAACTTAGTATCAACTATACTAAACAAGGTGAATTCTACTAAGAACAAAATATAAATGTAAGAAAAACAAGTAATCAGTTATATGTCATGACTACCAAATAAGATTAGGACTTTAATCATGCATTTGGTTACTCCCACTATTTTATTCGAAATAATAGCCCTCACTACTATTCGGAAAGATTACTCTAATCTTTCTAGTGGGCTAGGATCCCATTCAAGTATAGTTGACCTTGAGTTTGCTCAACAAACTAACTATATTTAAATTAGGTAGATAACAACTTTATCAATCATATCTCATGTGACTCCTAGATCCGTTAGGTGACAACTCTTGCCACAACATATCTTATATGTCATTCCTAACCTCGCCTCTTAATTCATGTGATCATGAGTTTGCTCATCCAAATCACACAAATTTAGTTAAGTAAAACCCACTATTATAAGACTAAACATATTCGGGTTAAAGAGACCTTGAGTTTGCTCAACAAGCCTTACAATAAACAGAACTCTGGTTTATTCTTATAACAATGGAAGGCATCAATCACGTTTTTAACGTGTACTTAATATTTTAACGAGGGGTTTTAATTTCATAAATCTCATCAAACATAAATTGCATGTAAAATATCACACATATAAAACATACAATTTATCATGCATCCAATATATATATCAACCATATAAATAAAGTATGCAACTTATGCACTCATAATCAAATTATATGCATAAAATATGCATCCAGCTTCATTTGATTCTAGTTATTGATCTTTATAATCTAAAATAACATTTCCAACTCCTTGAAAAATTTAAATTAGATTAAAACAATTGATTCCTAAATAAATTAAATTCCTATTCCAAATAGAAATTTGATTTGATTTGAAAACAATTTTCAAATCCAATTGGAAACTATTTCCAATTATGTTGACTCCTTTGATAAAATTTAATGGAAAACAATTTTCAATAAATTATACTTCTTACTTATTATAATTTAGGAAAACTTCTTTTCAAAATTATATAAGTAAGACATTCTAATCTAATTAGAAGACTATTTATAATCTAATTAGAAATCACTATTTTAATCTCATTAAAATTATTATCCATAATTAGAAAACTATTTTCTAATATTAAAGGAAACTACTTTCAAAATTAAATAAAACACTTTTAAATTTAATTAAGAAAGTCTTTATATGTTATTTATTTAGAGATTTATTTCTTGACTAATTAGAAAACCTTTCTTTAATAAGTTAGAAAACTATTTTCAAAATATTAAAGAAAGCACATTTTCTTAATTAATACATGAAAACACTTTTCAAAATTTAATCAAGAAAATACTTTATCTAAAAGTCAAGAAACTTATTATTCATAAATAAAGAAACAATTTCTAAATAAATAAAATAACAATTCTCTAAACAAATAAAATTTGAAATTTAATTTATCTCAATCAAATTGAAACAAATAATTTAATTAAGAAACATCTTTCTTAATTATTTAAGAAAACAATTTTCTCAATTTTAAAAGTCTAATTAATTAATTTCAATCTAATTGAAAATAATTAATTCTAATTTTAGAAACAACTTTTCTAATTAATTAATTAATTTCAATCTAATTGAAAATAATTAATTCTAATTTTAGAAACAACTTTTCTAAAATTAATTAAGAATCAATATCATTATTAATCTTAATCAAATTAAGAAAAATAATTATATTAATTTTGGAATTGATTTTAAAATTTAAAACAATTTTAAAATTATGTTTAGGATAAGTGTTAGAATACTTTATTCCAAACTAAATATTAGATTACTTTAATCCAATATCCAAGCAAGTCTTATTCTCCTCATTACCAAACACTCCTTATTCCAACCCTTGGAATAACTGTATTATTATAACCAAATATTCTTCTTGGAAACCCTAAACTCAAAAGAATAATAATAATAAAACCTATACTCAACAGCCGCACATGATCTGGTTTTCTTGCCTCCTTCTTCTCTACTGTACATTGATAAGACAAATAAAGAAGAATCACCATATTCACGCCTCTCTTGGCTTCTTTTCGAACAGGACCATATTCTTCCCTCGTGCACGCTAGCACGTGTATGATTTTCTCAACGCCGCATTCATCTTACGCATACGCAGGCAGCCTCATTCAATTCCAAAATTAGAAAAGCAACCGCAGGCCAATGTTTTGGCTTATTAAAATTTCAGAATTTTAAGAACAATTATGTTCTTCGAGTATTTTAGGAATCTAATCTGAACCTTTCATATTTTGGGTTTATAATATGAACTCTTCATATTTTAATTCCAAAATTATAAAGATCAATCATACATAAACAATTTAATCAAATTATAGAAATAAATACTTGCTCGATACCACTGTTGGGAAATCAAGTCGGGATCGATCCGACCGCAATGAATAATCGTGAAACTTTTTAGTGACTTTTTGATTTCAAAACCAAGATCTATTTATTCTATAAAATGATTAACAAAAATCATAATAAAGCGAATTTAATTCATCACTTATTCTAAAACGATCTTTATCTCGATCATCTCGAACCGCTTAAAACCAATCCGCCTCAACCACTGTAGCCACACAAGTATCCAGGCTCTAACGGTATCCACATATGAGTTGAGAGAACTCGTAACTTTTACGAGAGAGGTTAAGCGTGAAGTCTTTGCTACATGAAACTTAAGCTATTTATAATAAACTTTGGATGTATTAGTAATTTAATTGAAATTAAACACTAATTTCAATTAAAATTTAATTAAATTACAAATAATTCTAATTAAATACCAATTATTTCAAATAAGATTCAATATCGATATTGATCTTTATTTATTAAATATCTCATATTTAATTATAAAGTTTCTCAAACTTTATAATCAAGTCCAACTTGATTAAATTAACTTTGCTCTCTAACCCATTCTATATGTGTGACCCATTAGGTTCCCAAATATATTGGCAATGATTATAAATTATAATTCTAATTCATAATTAGAATTAGATAAATTAAAACTCCTTTTAATTTATCTTTAATTCTCAATTAAAAATTTATAATCATAGATCAAGATTGGCGTCTGAACGCATCATGACCACCCAAATATTTAGGAATGTCAAAGTGGTTTTGACTAACCTTTCCGTGCATGATTTTTCCGTATAATTCAATCCTTTCATCAACTAATGTTCTAATTAGACATAGAGCATGGAATTAATGTCTACTCTATTTTGAGTCTAATTATATTAGTTCTCCACCATTAGCTATTGATCCAATTAATGATATTTGTAAACTGTTTACAAAATACCATTCCACCTTGGCCAAGGATTTCCCAAATCAATATTAATCGAGAACAATGGAACATTCTCCCTAATTACTTTAGGGTGATGAATCCTATCTTAATCATTCAACTATCTCCATACAGTTCATGTTATATCCAATGACTACCGTTTAAACGACCTTTATAGATCACGAGTAGTATCAAAACATAACAATCCCCATACAAGATAACTTTGATGATCTCAAGTCAAAGGATCACTTATACAATCATCACAATGAGAATTCCATGACATCAAGTAATGTTCCAAATGGATTTTCATATCGAGATTGCATTCGATGAACTTGTTCTCTAACAAGCACCCACACGTTTGTTTAAGTATCTCTATACTTTAGCTATAAGATCGATTACTTCCTTCATAAGAAAAAGCGAAGCGTGTCTTAGTTTTTACGCTCTATTAATGCCCAATCTTAATAGAACAATGACTAGGAACATTTAGGAATAATTCATGAATGCAATATGAATCTCATAATTATAATCTCATTATAATTTCATTTGCAATGTAAAATTATCCCATGGACTTTATCATATACATCTAAACATGTACAAGATAAAGAATGCCTTTTAAATAATTTGTCACTAAACTACAACCAAAGCGATTGGCTGTAGGGCATAAACCAACAAGGTTGCTGACAGCAGCCTTGATCGGACCGGTTCTGGTGGACCTGGATTGAGTTCTCTGTTTCTGGAGATGGGTGTCGAATCTAAGGTGAGAACAAGGATCAAGAAAGGCTTTTGAGGTTGTGAAGTTGGGTTTAGCATAGTTATGGAAGGTGGGTTGAGTTGCTGCTGTGACGATTCCGATACTCATTTCTTGGCTCGTCCGACTAGTTATTGATGTTGTTGTGTGTCTGTGTTTCCAAGTAGTTTGATGTGGTTATATATTGTGTTTGTGTTGAAAAGTCCAGAGTAGCGGATAAGATTAAGGTAAAATAAGAAAAAAAATAAATACTGCGTCGCTTATTAGTAGTTTTTAGTGACAGAAAATAATAAAATTGTATTATTAATGTGAGTTCGGATTGGGAATAAGTAGTGATACTCAGCTCTTGAGATGTCGGCAGGTGGCACACGGAGAACAAAGTAAACCTAGCTGAAGTTTGGTAATGTAAAAAGCAATTACCAAATCATGGGTTTAGGCAAAGTCTCTGCGCTGACGAGGACAAGGATTGGATTTTGCCGTTTTGACAAAGGCGTCATGCATGACTGAAGTGGCTTAATCAATTCGTCCAAGGCAAAGCTATTTTGTAATTGAACAGTTTGTGCCCTTTGGGATTTGCCAAACTACCAACAATATCTTATCGTCATTGGTTATAATTTCATTCGTCTACTGCTACTTTTACATCTTTTTATTTTGTTTTTACGTAAGATAATACTGAAGAAAAAGATACAAGTTTCAATTTTTTTCCGTTAAAGCATCTTTATAAATTAATTTTTATAATCGATCTAGTGAAATTTTTATAATTCTTAATATTTTTAAATAATTATTTTTATGATGAATGACCCTCTTTATAGATTAATTCCCAAACTAAGTACATGACAACATTTGCTCCAGTTATGTTCATCAACCTCATTTTAGTGTCGGGCCCAGCCAGTAGCAGCAAACACATCACTTTAGTAGAGTTCGATTCACCAATTTACTGATGCCTGTCTCTAGGTGCGCAGAGTTCAATTTCTTGCAATTTGAAAAAAAAATTAATCAAAAAAGATTACTGTTCTTTTCTATTTTAAGGAGCATGTAAATCATTTACTTTTGCATTAGTTTTAAATTTTTGTACAAATATTAATATTTGTTAAGACAAACTTGTTAAACATTTTAAAATATATAATATATTTATGATAATTTACAGTGATTTTAAGACCGAACTAGATTGACAAGTTTAATCATGAAAAGTAAGAATCGACCAACTTTCTAGTTCTATTTTAAATTATAACTGTTATAAATAAAAACTAGTTGGTTAAGTAATAATCGAGTTAGTTTTACTGAATTGTAAGTATCATAGAATTGTAGCTCCATCTTCTTCACTCTCTAATTTATTCTTTCACTTTTTAGTCTAGCTCAAATTAAACTTCAATCTTTTCAATGAAATTTCGTGTTTGTTCAATCTTGGAAACATTTCAGACTCCATCTCCAATCAAACTTCAACCTCTTCAGTACCTCTTCAGTTTTGTTCAATCTTTTCTATTGATCTCCTATTTAAATTGGTTTTATTTCATCTTTTATACTCTATTCCATCCTCTTTTGTGTTTCTTCTACGTTCTATATATATTTGAAACATCCTTGTTTATTGTTGTTTCTTTTGTTTTTATCCTTTCATCTTCTTTCATTTCATTTGTATCTCTTTTTTTAGCCTTATTTTTGTTCTGGTTTATGAATATATTTCAAAGATGTTGGGTTTACTGGGTTATTATTGAAGTTTTTAGGCTAAAAATATTGGGTTTATTGGAGAAGAATTAGGGATTGTCAGATTAATTATATTCTCTATAATTAGAGCTTGGATCCTTTCAGTCTGTCCTTATTCATCCCAAAGAGGAAAAAGAATAGGATATATTGTTGTATTAGCTTCTACAAATTTTTATTTAATGTGTATAAATATTTATGTCTAGTTTGAGTTGAGACCTAAGAAAATGGCCAATTGTTGAGGCCTTTACCATAACTCAAATAATCTTTTTTAAACTGTCAAAAGATAGGACAAATTAAAGTATAGGGAAGTATACATATACAAGACGTATATTCTAATTTAAAAGGTGAAAGAAAGGAAAACAACAAAACCTGATAATAAGAAAAAACCAATTCCAAAGAGCAAGTTTGTTGGAAATGGAGTATACATATATAGGCAATGTAATCATTTTTGTTGATTATTCTTTTGTGATTTTTATTGTTGTGGGTTCGGATCTTCTAAATCTATTGATCATAATGGAAGATACATGTTTCTTAGATTAACTCAGACTAGTATGAACAAAGTATATAGTAAAGTTACAATTTAAATAAATTAATTAGTTATGAAAAATCAATGAAATATATGTTGCCTCTTCATAAATGATTGAAACCAAAGTATCCAAGATGGATGAGGATATAAGAAATAATCAACTTTTATGTAAACATTAAGTGAGTATTACGAATAATAGATAAACTGAGAGAAACAAATAAAACAAAAAAAAAGCTAATGGTAATGTGAAATCAACATTTTAGTGGAACCAAAGGAGGTTCCAATTGATTTTTGATGATCATAAAACATAATTACTACTAATTTGTTTATTATTTTGTTGATAAGCAATATTAGAATAAAATGAAGCCATAAACTTAAGAAGATATACTGTGGAAGTTAATAAAGAGAAGTTAAGTTTACAACTTATGAAATAAAGATTAAAACAAGAACAAAAGAAGATCAAGGCTCATCAAGGCCATTTTACATATTGTATTATTATTTGTAAGCTCACTTTGTTAATTTGACAATCCAAAAGGCTCACCATGTATGCTCCTTTCATCTTACTTTATTACATGAGTATTTACATTCATAATCTTTCAGTTAATCTATGGGAAATATTTGGGAAGTGTTTTAATCATATTTGGATTAAACAAATTGTTTTGAGCATTTAAAGTTTTTAAAATCATATTTTTAATGTGATTAGTCCACCTATATGGGTTAGTGATTGACTAGTATAGGTTAAAATTGTAAAATTTAAAGTATTGTGAGTTTGCTACAACATTTGTTAATGTACTAGTTAATCAGTATAGGATATTGGTCAACTAAAGTTCCAATAGTTAGTGAGTCTAATGCTGTAAATCCATACTGGTTGACTAGTATATTGAAAATAGTAGTTACAACGACTAGTTCTTGGCTTTTATATTTATTTTAGGCCCTTAAATACGAAAAATATGTGTTTTCTCATTAGTTTTAGCATAAAAAATGTTTTGGGTTATATACACACATTTCAAAGAGTTTTTTAAATTTTGATCACCATTGTATCATATTTGTGTAAGTTAGCCATATTGGAGTTATCACGCGATAAAGTGAGGTATTTTCAGTTGCAATATTTGGTTAAGGCAATATACTATTGTATTTGGTGGTGATATAAGTGAGATTAGGGTTCTTCTTTACCTTGGATGAAAATTATAAGTAGGGTTCCTCTTTATCGAGAAAGATTGTGCAAAGGGTATTGTTCTCCTTGAAAATTTTTTTAGTGAAATTTTAAGAAGAATCTTGGAAGTGGATATAGGTAAGGGTTGCTTGCCTAACCATTATAAATTGGTTTGCATTCTCTCCTCCCTATCCTTTTTAAATTATGGTCTAATTATTTGATTAAATTATATTAAGTAATTTCCTCATAGTTATTTATATTGATTATTGTTAATTGAATGAATTGGTTATTTAAATTATTGAATTTTGTAAACACTCAATTTACCCTCATCTTGGGTACCATTATAGACTAACAAATGGTATCAAAGTGAATCTATTAGACTAGCATTTCTAACAAAATCTCATAGTAAAAATCAATAATGGCATATTTATGAGCATCATTGTCATCACCTAACCAAGACGGACAAAGCATTATTTGACTCCTTAATGACTGAAAGTGTAGAAAATTGGGAAATAATGTCAAACAGTCCCTTTGTCCATACTAAAAGTATAGATAATAAAAGGTACTTGATCGTAATTTTTTGATGTGTATAAGTTTTAATTAATTAACCTTGATAATCTGTAAATGCACGGGTCATTCACGTAGTACCTAAGGTGTCGATCTTACAAGGAGGGATAATCTAATCCTAAAATCTAAGGCCAAAACAAATCACAGAAATTCAAATGTAACGAAACTAAAACAAGAATGTAATTTAATTCAAAAATCAATAACAAATTTTAATAATTTAGCAATCACAATGCATACTCAAGAATCAACCTAAGGAACTATCAATTGAGAGAAAAGGAAATCTTACCTATATTTAATGCTAACCTAATCGATTATGAATTACTATATTATTGGTTATAGACGATCTTAGAGTTGATTACTCTCTCTCAAGTTATAATCATTAACCTGAATCAAATTATAGAAATTGCAATCTCTTGATTAACAATCTATCCAAAACCCTAATTAGATCTGAAGTTGTCTAAAACTATCGGGAACCTATGCAAAATCTCTCTTTGCATAATTTACCGATTTGATTTAATTCTTGTTCTATTAAATCACCTAACTCTCGTTAGCCTAATTTAATTATTTTTTTCTCGATTCACCCTCTTAGTTTATCACTGAATTATGTAATTGTATAAATTAAATCACAATAAATCCAATAAAAACACAAACAATCAAAATTTATTAAATCAAAGATAAAAATTCGTGAAGGTAAGTTTAGAACATCTCAACATTCAAAAATCCTATCATCATACTGTTATTCCCAATTCTATATAATAATAAAAATGGAAAATAAACAGGAAATATGATCTAAATGGAGTTGGGAAGCAGCGATGTCAGGAAACTCCTGATCCAAGAGATGCAAAAGATCCTTCCTTTACTTTGTCTTATTCTTTAAATAGCTTTTGTGTTCTGAGTAGCCCTAGGGTTTTTTCGGCATTCAAAAGGTCCAAAAAAATCCCTTAAAACTTGGCATTTTTTATTGTCTATGCATTTTTCTATCGTAGGCCACAATCGTGGCCTTGTATGCCACGATCGTGGGTCATTTTATAGGCTTCTATCATGATTATGGTTTATGGGCCACGATCATGGGTTGATTCCATTGCTTTAGTCACGATCGTGTCTTGTTATGCCACGATTGTGGGTCGTTGTTTCAACCTTATTGTCTCCAAAACTTCTCTGTTCTTTAATGTTGACCCTGAAATGCTAACAAACACATCAAGGTATCTAAAAAACATAATAATTAAGCTCAAAGACTTGTACTAACTGATAAAACACTTAAAACATAAATAATTAGCAAACTAACACAATTCTAACCTAAACACATACTAAATGGTTGAATTAACAATTAAATAAGTATCAAAGTAAGCTCTAAAACATGATGCAATTCACACTTATTAACATCCCCATTGTTAAATATCTGCTTGTCCTTAAGCAAATAAAACAACAAATACATAACACATAATCAATAATGAGACAATGGCTTCAACTTTATAATATAAATTTAATTTAAAACACAATCATACAAGTCATATCAAATCATTAACAAACAAAATCCATGAATAGGAGCTTTAAACTAAATATACATATTAATTCATATCCAAGTGTCAATTTATTTACCATTTTCAATTGCACACACATTAATAATTCTTTGGTCATTCAAACTTTGTAACTACTCTAAGTATGTTTTCATGAAAATTCAAACTATTACAAGTTCAGTAGGTTTTATTAGAAAACATATTATTATTATTATTATTATTATTATTATTATTATTATTATTATTATTATTATTATTATTATTATTATTATTAGTAGTATTATTATTATTATTATTATTATTATTATTATTATTATTATTATTATTATTATTATTATTTAAACAAGGGCCTATTATTTTAATCGGAGGCATATATTGGAGATAAATGTCGATTCGATTACTCGACTAAGTCATTTTTTTATTAAACTGTTTGGTTGAAACGTCATTATAGCCTTTTAACATGGAGTCACGCATTTGTGATGCATATTGATCCAGTTACTTAGCTACATCACGTTCTCAACTAACTACTAGCTCTATTCATAATCCAAAGGCTAGCATAATAGTAATTTATTTAACATAAACAAAAAAAAATTGTTTAATGCTTACTTTGTTGTTTTGGTTACTCATTTCTATGAAAAAAATACTAGCAAAGTGACTTAAGTCAAAAGACCTCAAATTATGAATGAATGTGGCAATTTAGAGGTTTACAACTTAACACTAAATCCTAATTAAGCTACATATTTAATGAAAGAACCCCAATTCACTACTTTTTGCAAGCTAATGATTCTCCACAACCTAATAGACTATGTTCAAAATTAAATAAATGTGAATCCATCTAAGCCATTGAAACATTCACACGATTCGCAAAATGCAATCTAATAATTATCATATAATATGCAAAACCCACATTCAAATCAAAACACATAACCCTCCCCATACTTGGACAACACATTGTCCTCAATGTGAGAAGGGAACAAACAAACATATATGGAAAGAAGAAACATACAATTAAAGTAAATCAAAAAGTAAGTCAAGACTAAAGGTAAAAAGAAAAGGGTTAGAACAAGGCCTTATGGTGATGTAGGTGGGGAAGGTGTTAGAGGTGGCAATTGGACGCCTTGAGCCTGGAAATAAAAATGGATACGACATATGTCCTGGCTCTGACGTCGTTGAGTTCAGGTCATCTCCTTTATTCTTCTAGAGTTCTCTACAAGTGTATCTGTGATTACTTTGGTGTTCATGGAGATTGTATCAAGCACTTTCTTCTAGCTCAGTTCTTCTGCTTCTTCTTCCTCCTCGGACTCTTCACTAGTCGAGTCCTCTTTTGCCTACTGAGGTGACGCTGTACTCAAACTCGCCTAACTAGCCCTAATATTCACATGCATCTTTTGACTGATATCTTAGAGTTCCATGTTATGGGACTTAAGGATTTCAACACATCATAGATGATGATGATTTAGGAAATTTGGGAGATGGACAGTTAAGCCACTACAGTCTATATCATAATACTCAACAATGACGAAAACTAAGTACCCCATACCTAAATTGTTGCTCATTTTGTGCAGAGTCGCAACAATAGCATTCAACACAAGTATAGACGTGCACACTATAATGATGGGATCCATGCACCACAACATGAAGAGTTCCTTTGTTGAACAATTATTGGTTTTTGATTTATCAAAAACTAGTTGACACATGAATTTGTGCAATAACAAGTGCTTACGGGTCCTTATGATGTTGTTGTGGGCATTTTTGGCATCGAATTGCTTTAACACAGTGAGCTCATTCCAATAGTGAGAAGCACGAAAATCATCGTGCTGATCGATAATGGAAGATTTGAGGAACCCACACATATCATAAGTGATTTTGATGTTCAGTTCATAAGCTTGTCTCCAAATCCTAAACCATATTTCTTTAGTTCCTAGGTTCATAGGAAAAGGAATTAAAGAATTCTAGATTGAGCTCCTGGTAAACAGGAAATTGGAAGTGTATGAACTTTGCCCACTAAATTATTTTTGCTGAGTTCTCTACCCTATCGTGTAGTTCTAGCTTATCAAACGTATCAAAATAAAAATATTTAGGGACTACAATTCATTTAACATTGAGGGATTGAAAACGAATACCTTCCTCCTCTGTGTAGATTGGGAAGGGTGTTCCAAAGTCCCCTTCCCTGTTCCTTCTTCCTCGTCCCAAGATTTGGTTTCATCTCGATGATTGATCCCGCTTTGTTGATTGCTTAATGCACGACATACTGGCTTTTGAGTAGGT
Organism: Erythroxylum novogranatense; assembly: GCA_029891385.1. Classification (NCBI taxonomy): domain Eukaryota; kingdom Viridiplantae; phylum Streptophyta; class Magnoliopsida; order Malpighiales; family Erythroxylaceae; genus Erythroxylum; species Erythroxylum novogranatense. Next base: position 52,092,897 of record CM057231.1, read on the forward strand.
AAAAGTTAAAAGAGACTAGAAATTTGAAATTTGGGTAGAGAGGTGAGAGTGTTTGGAGGTTCTAAACTTAGAGATAAAGTAAAAATAAAAATGAGTTAACAAATGAAGATAGAAATGAATATATAGGTGAATAGAGGGTAAAATGGTAAAATTTGACTTTAAAACTTGCATGTCCCATTTTACCTTGTAATTTTTTACTGATTTTTTAATTTTTCTCTTCTTATTTTCTTCTCCACTTTTCCAAAATAACTTCTTAACTCTTTATCTTTTTACCTCTTTTTGCTTACTTCCTCGATCATCAAATTCATGTCAAAGTCCTATGTTTTCCTGATTTTATTTGGAAATGAAATAACATAACTACAAAATTCAACTATCTAAAAATCAAGGGAAATAACATCAATTTAATATTCCACGGGTTGCCTCCCATGTAGTTCTTATTTTAACGTTGGTAGCTCGACGCTTTATCTTTGGAAACTTAACTAGGATCAATTATGAGCAGTTTACTTCCACCTTTTTTCATTTAACATCGGTTTTGTAACCTGTAAGTAAGCAACAAATTACAAAATAATCAGAAAGACAATATTAATAACATTAAAAAAACCAATTAAGCTTAATAATGTTCTTTTCTTGAGTGAATTGTCAAAAAATAGGAAATAACAAAACTCTCTAAATCGTCCATTGAATCCAATAATTTGTCCTATAAGAAGGTGAGTTACTCTCTTTCTTCCTTAATCACCTTCCTCTCCTTTGCTTCTTCCGCTTCATGGCTTTCATAAATTCTTTAAATTCGATGTTTGTTGTCATATGTTCTTCACCCTTTTTTTTCTTTAGAAGATTCAAACACATCAATTATCCTGAACGAGCTACTATCCTTTGGATTCTTTAATACATCATTCATGTTGAATGTCACTTGGTCATCATTAATTGGAAGGATAAGGTTCTTTTCATGAACATCATGTTGGAGTTATGTAAATATAGTGCCCTACAAAGCAAGTGTATTTATATGTAACTTTATCTTCTTTAATTCTGATTTTGTAATGAAAATATTTATTTTAATAAAACAAAGAGTTTGGTTTTATCATGTGGCGTTATATATCGGTCAAAAGGTACCAAGATTCTTTTGTAAGTAATATAAATATACATAGAGATGTATGGGAAATATGTATATTATTATAATCTGAATTAATTGATTCACAGTTGAATAATCAAGTTGGTCACTTGATTATGGTTTAGACTGTAGTGTTGCGATTTATCTCTATATAACTAAAGGAGTTTACTTAAAGGGAATTATGAGTTTCATATCATGATAGTAGTAGACTATCGATAATGGCACTATTAAATGAATCTGGAATTAAGTATGTTTTTAAGAATAAAGTGGGTCGTTACTTTAATCTTAAAACATATAAACAACATTCGCTATTATGAATCATAATCTTGATGAGTGGTGAACTCATATATGTTTCATTATAATTCTTGATATGATCAGAATGGATTTTTACAGAGTATTTATCTAGTGTCTGCATGTTGGAATTATTAATTGGAACATGTATCAGAGAACATTCACTCAAATAAAGAGTTTATGGTGCTATCATCACTTCTAGATGTTTTAAGGAGATTTGGTGATTAAATTGACGCCAGTAATTTGATGGACTAGCTACCCATCAAGTCTTGACACCAAGATGAGATCTTGTGCGTTATTCACCATATAATGTAAAACGGGAGATCTAGAAGAAAAAACCAACATAAGGGCAAAACGGTAATTATACCCTTTGTTGTTCGGATGGCTATAATAAGGTTCTAAATAAGGTTTGCAATTGGACATTAAATATGTATTCTCATAATATTTAATAATTCAAGAGTTCAACTAATTGTATTTAGTGGAATGACATTTAGTTTATAAGCTAGAATTGATTCTAATGAGATTGAATTAATTCTAGGCTTATTGGAGCTTGAATTATCAAAGTCCAATAAGATTCCCCACTTGACTTTAAGGAAGGTTATCAAGCTAAGTAAGAAATAAAAATGGAGGTTTTAGGAGCCCATAATTGAATGTTGGGCTTGGTCTAATTAATGGTTAATTAGAAGCCCAAATGTACATTTAGAAATGGGCTAGATTTTGGTTTAATGTAATTAATTAGATTAATTATATTAAAACAATTTTGTAAAAAGGAGAAGTAGCAATTTCGGTTTTGATAGGTGAAATGTGAAGCTACACATTTGACATTAAAATGCTAAAATAAAGATGGTCTTTATTATGGTTTATCATCATTAAATGGAGTTATGAACTTACCATTAAATGGTTTAATGGTTGTCTTTTAATGTTAGCATGTAACCTATTTGCATTCATTAGATTAAAGATGAAAGATGTACATTAGATGGACCATCTTCCTTCTTTCTTCTTGCCAAAACCGAAATTGGTTATTCAATTTTAGGTTATAGTCTTTTCATAGGGAACAGATCTTCAATTCCACCTATGTTGTGCCCCCTGTGCCACAAATGATCCCAGCCATCCATTAGACTCTAATGGATGGCTGGGATCATTAATAACAAAAGCAAAAAGATAAATGAAATGTAAGATTTCAAGCCCTTTTCATATAGCCATTTTAAAGATAAATGAAGAGAGTCTCATTTATTGGCAATTTTATGATTGATTAATGGAAGAAGTGATGCATTGGATGCCTCTCTCTTCTTCCATTCATGCATAACCGAAATTGGAGTGTAAGAAAGACATCTTGCATGTTCTTGAGACCTTATCTCTTTTCATGCAAGGTAGAATCGAAAATACCAATTGAAAGAGTTTCATTTTTGGTTCTTCTTCTAAGAAAATATCCTCCAAACATTTCTTCTCCTTTCCTACCAAAGGATTTTGTTAACCTAATTGTCCTTGAAAAACAAGTGGTAAATCTAATTGGTTGAGGATACAACAATAAGGAGAAAGTAGATTGCTAAAGGAAAAGATTCAAAGGTAAAGGATTTGGATACAAGAAGAGGGAGAGGATAGCGCAGCGAGGGTTTAAAGCTGTAGCAAAGGAGTCGGTAATACTCCTGATCTTGTTTATGTTTTATTATCCTTATACCATATCATGTATGGATTAACATGATGATTTGGATTTGTTGCTTCCGCTGCAAGTAATGATTTCTTAAAAGTTTTGAAATCTATCATTTCTCCAAATATAGCATGCTTTGTTTTTCCAATCCAACACATCTACCTAAGATTTTTTTATGTTCACATGTGGTATATTAAGAAATGGTGAATAAAAGGGAGAGTTAACATTCTTTTCTTCAATCTCTTTCTTCATCTCTTGGTCTTTAATAAGGTGGGGTTCAATTTAGTTTAGTTTTCTAGTTATCCTTCTAGCTCTCCCCCATTCTTAAATGCGATAGCATCATATTGCTATCTTTGATGTATTGTTATATTACTTAGAGAATCTTCCACACTTCTCTTACAAAATTCACAAGAAAGCTATCTCACTCGAATCTCTAGTTTGTGCATAAACGAGGCATGATTTTCTATTACTTGCTTAATTTGCTCTTCTAGTCTCTTTTGTCCCTCTTCCATGTTTGTGAGCTTATCCAAGATCTTTTCTAATTTAGAATCCCATGAACTAGACCCATCTTGTTGAAGTCTCTTGATGTCCTAAATGAGTCCCTACATTGTTGGACCAATAGAAATCGAGGTGGTTCTGCCACCCCGAAGTGTACATGTTCCAATAAGGATTGTTACTCCCCAACCATATTGTGCCTCATTGTAATTCACAAAACTTCTTTGCTCCCTATAAGATCTATCTCCCATCATTTTTCTTCCCATTTTTTCTTAGCATCTAGCTCTTCAAATGCCTCATTTCTTATTCTAAGATGTCTTGGTTTGTCCTTACTTTACACCCTAAACTTCTTTCTCTATTTTTTTAAACAAAAGATAGTGAAAAAGCCTTAGACTAAAGAACTAAACTAATCATCTCCCTAACAATAGCGCGAAAAACTTGATTGTGGTTTGTTGATGTGTGTAAGATTTAATTAATTAACCTCGATAATCTGTAAGCACATAATTTTCAATGAGTGTGAATTGGAATAATAATAATGAATTCATGGTTAGGTTAAATACTAAGTGATGAGTGTTTAAAAACTAACGAATTCATACCTATTCTTGTCTTCGTTTGATGCCAATCCTAGGTGAGAGTCAGAGTTTGAGAGAGAAGGTAAGAGAACCGAAAGTGTTTTATTATTTCATGTTTTGAGCAAATGCTCAAACTCTACATTATATAGACAGAAAAAGAAGAAAAGGCCAAAAACACGTATGGCCAACAAAAGAAAAGAGATACTTGTTTAAAGCAAAGGAATCTATAAAACCAAAGTAAAAACATTTAAGAAAGGGCCAATAGGACCTACATCCTTGTGAATCTTTGCTTTTATTGGTGTTTTAGTCTTTATTCTCCCATAATGGTCTTTGTCGTTTTTGGAAGTGAAAGGACAATAATTGCAACTATCTTGAGGATGATTGCGAAGTTAATTGCAGATGCCATATTTCTATGATTTTGACAGGTCGTTAAAAATGCTGTCCATTTTTTAGAATGGTTGTTCAAACTGTTGTACTATTTGCAAAGCTTTTGGGGTGATGGTGATTTATATGTTGAAACTATAATCATGTTTGGTCCTTTGTAATTTACTTTAAGTAAGGAGTCTGAGTTGATTTTGATCTTCGATCCATTCATTTAGTGCTTGAAGATAGTCACAGAACATTTCTGACATAATTATTTGCATTTCATCCTTGAAAGATTTGGTAGGTACAACATTAATTTGATCCATATTGACGGTTTCCTAAGGGCTTCATTTTGGACTCTGAAAGAGGTTTTTCCAAGGCTTGTTTATATTGGGGTTTTAAAATTGGGTTTTTGAATTCAAATAAGGCTTTTTCAGCCTCTTCTCTATTTGAGAAGCTTTGGTGTAATATTGATGATTTGCCTGTGATGTGTATTGTGGCTTTGTGTCATTCATCATATATGTCAACCATGGGTCCAGTAAAAATAACATATACTTTGTCTTCTCAAAAGTCTGCTTTTTGTTGAGAACAATTGCTAGGTTTAGATGTGTTTGGTATAGGTGGTTGGATAATTTGTTGGGGTGTAATGGGTTGGATAGTGATAGCTAAGGTAGGTTTAGATAGGTTTTCAGCAGATATTTGTTTTTCAAGGAGGGTAATAGTTGATCCTAGTTGGTTAATTTATTTGGTTACTATTCCAACTTGTTGCTGAAGTTCCAGTAATTCTACTTCCTTTTTGGTTAATGAATCCTTAAGATTTAGGATGGTTGCTTCTATTCTTTAGTTAATATATCTGTAAGACTGTTGTCAGAGAATTTTATATAATGAATATGAAAATTATATTGATTTAATTATAACTGCCATCTAATTAATCGTCCTTGATTATAATTGGTTTTAACATTACATTTAATAAATCCACATAAATATTTTGAATCGGTCTGAATAATAAAGTCAACAGGTAATAAATCAATACGTCATTTTCTCAAAGTTTTGAGACAGGCTAATGTATCCTTTTCATATATTGGATACTTCAATTCAGTGGGAGTAAATGTTCCATTTATATACTTGCATAATAAATACTTCTTTTGATTGGGTGGTTTAGCCAAAAGGCAGCCTGCCCATGTATCTATACTGGCATCAACTTGTACCAGAAGTGTGTCCTTCGAAAGATAATTATATAATACAGGTAATTCCTTACATAAATGTTTCAATGTATGTACTGTGAATCCTTACATAAATGTTTCAATGTATGTACTATGTTAGTGTCCTTAGTGGTCCAACTCCATTAACTTTTTGTACTACATTTGAACTGTAAGCTTTTTCCTTCTTTAGCAAGATTTTTAAAAAATCCTTGATCGGAGATATAATTAAGTATGCCTACAAATTGTTGAACATGGGTTCTATTTTATAATATATCAGGAAATTGTTGTATTTTAGAAAGAATATTTGGTTGTAATCTTAAGAATCCATTATGGAATTCAATGTCTAAATGTTCAATATTTTTTTGAGCTAATTTTATTTTCTTTTTTTACTTAGGATTAATCCTTGATCTTTACAGCATTGAAGAGCGAGTTTTACCTTTTCTAAATGATCTTCTTTATCTGTATTAGAAAAGATTATAATATCGTCTATATAAGCTAGAATAAATGCTTCTAATCCGTTAAGATTATTATCCATAAATCATTGACAGATGATAGGGGCTTGTTTAAGTCCAAAAGGTAATACATTCCATTGAAAATGTTTTTGAGGTGGACTTGTAAAAGCTATAAGTGGTTTTGTGTTTTCCTGTAATCTTAGTTGCCAGTATCCAGATTTAGCATCTAGTGTGGTAAAATAATTATGTCCTTTAAGTTTATTAATAATATAATCTTTTCGAGGTAATTTATAAACATCGCCTATAGTTGCTTCATTCAATTTTTATAGTTAATTACCATTCTTCATTTTTCTTTTTTTTGTTCAAAATGATTGTTTACATGAAAAGCGAAATTTGAATGTTTACTAGTATTTGGAGAAATTAACTTTTATCTAAAATTTCAGTAATAAATTCTTGAACATCTTGTTGAGTATAAAGAATATTATTTTGAATGTTGATTTATTGTGAAGGATCTTTTAATTTTATTTCAATAAGTTGATTATTACTATTTTAAGAGGATCTAGTGATTTTCACCACAAATATTGTCTAATAATGTTTCAATTTCTATTTGAATAGACATATATAGGGATTTTAAGAATAATTATTTTTTGGTTTAACGATTTTATTATTGGTGTTTTAATGTTATATAATGTAAATATTGACAAAAGGAATTATATAATTTTAGAAAATTATTACCTAATATCAATGGTAATCCGATTCTTGTTGATAAATAAATGGTATGGTAAATTTATATTTTCAATTGTTATATTATTGTAATAACTAACATAACAAATTGATTTTATACTTCCATCGACTATTCTAATTTGAAGTGGTTTATCTAGTTTTCTCCACTTAGTTAACAATTCATTTACTCGTTTATTTTGAATGATCACTTGAATAAAAGTTATATTCAGATTTGGTTGATGATTCTGACCTTTGGGATTCATAGAGATAAAGGGATGAAATTGTTAAATTAGTTTCATAATCTGATTCGATTGGTTCTAAATTTTCTTTAATTGCTGAATTTAAAATATTGATTTTTTTTGTATTTATTGTGTTTTCATGTAATCTTCATTGCTAGTATCCAGATTTAACGCCTACTGTGGTAAGCCAAGTGGCTTTTATTCAAATTAGAATTAGCAATGGCATGTATCCTTCTATAAATGAACCTCCTCACTCTCAGTTTGAGTAGGTAACTATTAATCAATTCAACCTCAATTGTTTAGACTATATATACCAACACTGCATCCGAATCAACTCAGACTCCTTACTTAAAGTAAATTACAAAGAACCATACATGATCATGGTTTCAACCTATAAATCACCCATCTCCTCAAAAGCTCTGTAAATAGTACGACAGTTTGAACAACCATTCTAAAAAATGGACAGAATTTTTAATGATTTGTCTAAACCATGGAAATATGCCATCTGTAGTCAACTTCTCAATCATCCTCAACACAGCTGCAAGTATTGTCCTTCCACTTCCAAAAACGACAAAGATGACAACTGTTCTATTGAAGCCATTATTGAAGAATAAAGACTAAAGCACCACCGAAAGCAAAGGTTCGCAAGGATGTAGGCCCTATGGGCCCTTTCTTAAATATTTTTACTTTGGCTTTATAGATTCTTTCGCTTTAAGCAAGAATCTCTTTTCTTTTGTCGGCCATACGTGTTTTTGACCTTTTCTTCTTTTCTGTCTATATAATGTAGAGTCTGAGCATTTGTTCAGAACATGAAATAATAACACACTTTTGATTCTCTTACCTTCTCTCTCAAACTCTGACTCTCGCCTAGGATTGGCATCAAACAGAAATGAGAATAAGTATGAATTTGATAGTTTTTATCGTTTCATCACTTAGTATTTAACCTAACCATGAATTCATTATTATTATTCCGATTTGCACACATTCTTAGCTATGTTTATTTAATCATTATTCATGCTTTACTCCTTATTTTAGTATTTTTGTCTACTTGTTTTTTCTACTTAGATTCTAAATCTACCATTACCTTTTTAGATGACTGTCTTAAATCTAAAATTCATTTTATTTGGCTTTAATGCTTACTTAAGTATGTATATTTATCAAATCGCACATTTAGATTTACTTAATTATGTCTTTAAATTCAAATTGTTGGAATTGTAGATCCTTTTATACATTTATAAAACTTGCTACTAAAAAAGTACAAGTTACTAAACAGATTATTGAATTTTGGAAAACTCAAAGACTTCAATTATTACAAACTACCGAGCCATTTTATCTAGATTTTCAAAACTGTGAAGACCGGATCAAAAATGATTGATTAAGTAGTTGATTTCAAACAGTACAACTATTGGGTTCCATTTAAGTGTAGTTGATAATGTTTCCTAAAACACCTATATAATTCTTGAAGCTCTATCAGTCTTCTTAAGTAGACAAGAGGCCGAAAAAGCCTTATTTGAATTCAAAAACCTAGTTTTAAAACCTCAATATAAACGAGCCTTAGAAAAACCTCTTTTAGAGTCCAAAATTCTCTGATTGTTTCCAAGCACTAAATGAATGGACCGAAGTTCAAATGATATTTCAATATTATCCAAAAAATAGAGGAAGATATAGATCCAAAGCAATCATCTTCCCCGACGCAGATGCATTAACAACCTATCTATTCTTGCAAAGTGGATTAATTGACACCATTTATCTTACAAGTTTATAGATCCTTTCATTGTCTTTTACTAATTGTTGGATTATTCTTTAGATATTTGTTTGATTTTTTAAAAGTTCATTTACTTGTATTTCTATTTGTAATTGTTTTTTTATTAATTCCATAACATATTTTGTTGACATATTCTAGTCAAGGATAAATCCGTTAGTAGTTATTGAATGTAGCATAAATTATATAGAGGTAGTTGAGTGATTAAAATTGGATTCATCACCCTAAAGTAAATAGGGAGAATATTTCATTGTTCTTGATTAGTATTAGTTCGGGAAATCCTTGGCTAAGGTAAAATGAAGTTTTGTAAATAGTTTATAAATGTCATTAATTAAATCAACAGTTAATGGTGGAGAACTAATATGATCGGACTCAAATAAAGTAGACATTAATTTCATACTCTATGTCTAATTGAAACATTGAATGATTAAATTATACAAAATAAATCATATGTAGAAAGGTTAATCAAAACCACTTTGACGTTCCTAAATATATGGCGGTCATAATGTATTGCTAGGTGTCAATCTTAATCTATGGATATAAATTTCCTAATTAGAGAATTAAAGATAAAATAAAAGAGTTTAATTTATCTAATCCTAAATATACTTTAGGGTTATAATTTGTATCCATTTCCAACATATTTGGGAACTTAATAGTCACAACAAAGAATGAGTTGAAGAGAACAAAGATATTTTAATCAAGTTGAACTTGATTATAAAGTTTTACAAAATTTATAATTAAATATAAAATATTTAATAAATAAACATTAATATGATATATTAGATCTTATTTAGGCATAATTGGCATTTAATTAGAATATAATTAAAGTTTAATAGAAATTAGAATTTAATTTGAATTAAATTACTAAAATGTCTAAAAATATATTATAAGTAGGCTTAAACTTTAACGGAGCTAACACTCCTTGCTTAACCCTTTCTACAATTATTGCAGATTTTTCTCAACTTGTTATGTGGATATCGTTAAAGATCGAAGGTTACGGTGGTTGAGATGAGTTGGTATCATAGAAATATGACGGGAATATGAACAAGCTTCAAAATAAGATACGAATTATGATTCTCTCTTTATTATGATTTACTTATTAATCATTTTATGGAATTAAGTGATCTTGGTTTTGAGAAATTAAAATATGAAAAAATTTTGTAATTATTCCGTTGTATGTGGGATTGAATCTGGCTTGATTTCCCAATACAAAGTTTAAATAGTGGTTATCACTAAGCTTTGAGCTTTTAACTTTCTTATGTATATAAAATTGTCATTATAACCAATAAGCAATAACCAGTATTGTGCACCCCACTTTTCCTAACTATAAATTATAATGTAAACTTTGTAAGAAAGTAGAGCTGTTATGATTTACAGTAAGCGCAAGCACACCTTTACATATAAGAATCCCTATAATTGCAATCCTTCTACCACCACTATCTTGAAGGACTCTGCTCATGAATTTTTAGCATGGCATAACATGATCAAGCCATGTGTTTAACCAAACCAATCATTTAAATTTTAAAATTCAACTGAAATCAAACTCCATATTTCAGTTGATAGAGTTATGTAATATGTTGGTAGCTAATTGGTTAGTTATAGTTTTTGTGACAATTATTTAAAGAAATATTTTATTTTATACATATTTGTTTAATTAAGCGATGTATAAGATAAAGTCCAAGAGATAAATATACATTGCAAAAAAATTACAATATGATCATAATTATAAGATTTATATTAAATTTATATATTATTCACAATTTTTCTCTTTAAGACTAGATATTAATAGTATAAAGATTATCATATATTATATTTATTCTCATAAAATATTTAGTACTCGATCTCATAAGTTAAAATATGGAAATATTTAAATAAGCATATGGGTACTTTTAGAGAATAAGTTTATTGAACTAATCTAATGTGAGAGTTCTATTTGGAACATTAGTTGTATGTTTGTAAAAATTCTCATTATAATGATTATACAAGTGATTATTTGACTCGAGATCTTCAAAATATTTCATATATAGAGATTGTTATATTTTATACCGCTTATGACCTATCCTTGCAAACATAACTCTGTCCATAGTCATTGTACTTAATATGAATTATATAAAGGTAGGTGAGTGATTAAAGTAAGATTTATTACCCTAAAGTGATTAAAGATAATATTATGCTACCTCAATTAGAATTGATTTAAATTTTTTTAGAAAGGTGAAATGATACTTTCAAAATAAATTTCAAAATTATTAACATAATCAATTACAAATAGTAGATTATTTATATGATTAGACATAAATAGAATAGACATTAATTCTATCATTTATGTCTAGTTAAAACATTATGTGATAAAAGGACTAGATCATACAAAAAACATATCTGAAGAGAATAGTCAAAACTATTTGACATTCTTAATATTTGAGTAGTCATGATACATTGTTAGATGTCAATCTTAATATATAAATATAAATTATTTCATTAGATAATTAAAGATAAGTTAAAAGTTTAATTTATCCAATTCTAAATATGAGTTCAAGATATCTATTACCAATATGCTCGGGAACTTAACAGGTTAGAAACAAAGAATGGTTGATAGAAGAAAATGGTAATTTAATCAAGGTATACTAAATTGTAAAGTTTGAGAAACTTGAAAAGTTAAATACGATATATTTAATCGGGACTAATGTGAGATGTTGAATCTATTTGGGCTAACTAGTATTTAATTATTTTAATTATAATTAAATTTTAATTAAAATTAAAGTATATATTTCAGTCAAAATAATTAGAAGATCCAAAATCTATCATAAATAGGCATAAAATCTAAAGTAATTAACACTTTTTGCTTACTCCTCTTTACACCATTTGTAGAGTTCTTTCCACTTTTTCATATAAATACCCTTAGAGGTCTAATATGTGTGCCATTATAGTAGTTGTGGTGAAAAGTTTAAAAAACGATGAAGGGAAGCTATTAGAAAAAGGATTAAGTCACACAATAAGGTATGATTTACATTTATATTTTATTGTATTCACACATCAATCATGATATAAAATTTATAGTCATCTTGTCTTTTAACAAATAAAAAAATTATTTTTTGCCACATAAGATCGAATCTTGTTACATGCATAACAAAACTGTCAACTCTTAAAGTGAAGGAAATATAGACCTGATCTAATTACTTGTGTATGACAATGAACACAAATTTTAGAAATTTCAAAATATCAATATTAGTTTAATCTTATAATATGAACATCATGAAATATTAATCATAAATCATATCTTTTATGGATTTTTTTCCTTTTAGCAACTTTAGTATAAATTTGACTTTTAAATATATTATTATAAATCGTTATAATTGCTTAATTATCTGTCTTTTAACAATATCACAATATATTAATAATGTAAATGTAGTTTTGACTAATTCTTCCACATTAAATTTTTATATAATTAAATCCTTTTATTATATAATATTTCAATTAAACATAAATATAGATTTAGTCTATAATATTATATAATATTTTAGATATATATAACATATATATTTAGTGTTCATTATATTTGAATTAAATTATATTGATTCTTGAACATTAGTAATTGATTATTTTAATGACATTTGAAATTTAATTTTAAATTATCATTTTACCTTTGCCAAAACTTTTGAATAAATACTAATTTTCATTAATTACTTTAAAATAATTAATCATATATTAATCACTAATTACTTATTTTCGCATAAGTTATATTTTGTCTAATAATTACCAATTAAATCACTGTTGATGAAAATAGGTCCTAAATAGTTTAGAACATATCAGTCATTTTATGATCCTTAAAATAATTCAAATAATATGATTACTTATATACAAGTTAGTCCATTTAATATATTTGTTTTCTGACAATAACTCACATATTTATTTAAACATTTATATATATTAACTTTGAAGAAACATAATATTTATTAATATAATTATAATTTTACCATCAAATTTTAAATATAATTATATTGTAAATAAATTAAAATAATAAGATAAGAATTCTTTAAATTAAATATTTTATAAATACACAACTCACATAAGGGAAGCACACGAAATCCTCTGTTAATGTTCTTATTTTATACCAATTAATTTTATCTACATATTTATTTAAGTCTTATATAAATGTATAAATAAAAATAACTGATATAAAATTGAAACTGATTAATAGAAAGAAAAGATCTAATACCGAAAGGGCGTTCTCCAACAGCCGTTTTTGGTATCTGGACGTGACGTGGAGATAAGGCCTTCCGTATTTCAGAGGATAACAATGTGACAATCAGGATAAACATTACAGATTTACACCTGTCAGTGTCACCACCATATCAAATGCTGGAAATTCCAAAGAAGTAAAAGAAAAAAAAAAAAAAAGCAGGCGCCTGTCGCTTTTGAGGATTGTTTCACGAGACGGAGAACTAAGGGTTCGTTTGGTTCAATATTTGGAGGGTCTAAAAGTATTTTTATCTATAGCAAAAGTTGTTTTAAGAAAAAAGTCAGTGTTTGATAAAAAACTTTAAAAGTGCTTTTACAGTAGAAATAGCTTTTTTAAAAACTAAAATACAGCTTTTTTAAAAGCTAAAATTTGGAGCTTTTTACAAAAGCTCCAAATTTTAGCTTTTTCGGGTAGAAGTTTTGCGTCACTTACGTTTATATCAAAAATTTCAGACATCTGTTTCTTCTTTTGGCTTTCTTTTGTACACTCACACTCACGACTCTCATCTTCTCTAATCACTAACAACTCTGACGATGCCTACGATACTTACAGGTTTGTTGAAATATTATTTGCTGTTCGGTGTTAGCTCGTCTGCGTTGTTCACGTTTTTAGGTGCTTGCTTTATCTTGCTTTTTTCTCATTTCTTGATCTGTTGATTTTATTTTTTTTCCCTGTCACTGCTGAATCGTTGCTAAATCCCTAATCTATCTTTGTCTTTCGCTGCCGCTTGAGAGGACTTGAGAAGCTTAGCCTCTACTTGGGAGAACTTTAGAAGCAGGTTTATTTTCTTTTTTCATCTTGGAAAGTCGAGAACTTCAGTACTGTTGAATTTCTTTTTTCAGTTAAAAGAAACCCAGCAATGAAATTGACGCAATTTTCTCCAGAAAGAAGAGAAAGAAACATTACAAATTTGCATACGAAGCACCATCTGATTCTCTGAAAGAAACATTACAAATCTGCATGGCTTAGCAGTCTATTCCTCGACCAGCACAGATGAATTTGTAGCTGCTAAACTTCATCTTGCTTTTATCCCTTGAATATATACTATTGTATTATTCTCAACGCTCAATCCTTTGAGAGGAACTGAAGAATATATAAGTAGCAACTTGAACTGCTGATGGATATATATGGGTTAGCATTGAAGCTGGATCAATGGATTAACATAGATCAAAGTGAAGATTTGGTTTATGGAGATTCTTGTTTTTGTAACAACTCTGCGACCTGTTTTCAAATTTTCACTGTCTTTGGTTACTCATAATGAGTTTGGCGATTGTATTCACCCTTTAAGCATAATCAGAACATTGTATCCATTCTTTTGATGTTGGCTTTCTATTGATTGCTGAGAGTGAACTTCTCAAAACCATAGCATCTAAGAAGTAGATTAACCTCGAACTTGGTTAGATACTTATACTTTAAAAATTATCTAGCATAAAGAGATGTATATAGTTATAAATAATTTTAAATTATATCTAGCATAAAGAGATGTATATAGTTATAAATAATTTTAACAATATGTTACTTTAAATTATATCTAGCATAAATAATTTTATTATAAAATAAAATATAGTTAAAATTAATAAAAGTGCTTTTTATTTTTATGTTACCAAACAGTCTACTGAATGAAGCTCTTTTAAAAAAGTTGTTTTTTTAATTGATAGTCAAACAGTTAACTGACTTTTTTAAAAAACTCTTATAAGAAAAGCTCTACTGACAAAAGCTCTACTGATAAAAGCTCAACGAAACGGACACTAATTCTAGTCGGGTCTTTCCCACTTTTTACGTCAACTTGGAAGATTGTATGTCTTAAGACATTGACGCCAGCGACGAGTACAGGAGAAAACGGATAAGATTATGGTAAAAGATACACATTAAGAGTAGGAGAGGAAAACTGCAATTTCCCCAAAGAATAATGTTGAATTTATTTTATTCAGTAACCCTTCTCCTCTCTCTAGGAAAACGCAAAAACTCGTACCTGAAAACTAAAGGTGTCAACTGGGTAGAAAGTTCTATGCCAATATGATCTTCAGGTTCATGTCATCATAACGCAAATAAGAAGAAAGAGGCCAAAACAACGGACATATTTTCTCTTCTGGGGCCGAATTTGTTGCCTTTTCCCCTTCTAGAAAAGAAAAAGGTTAACTTTGTGGAAACATCCATCAGGCAAGTATGCACACAAATGCTTGCATAAGTTTAATGGTTTGTCATCTAGAATATGTAGGGCCAATAACAAGTAAAAGTTGATTGACACCTGCAGGTCATTTTCTTATCAAATTCCTTCGCATAAATCCAGGCCACTTGTCAACTTGTCTATCACATACCTTTGCCATTTCTATTAAATTATTCCTGCGGAATACCAAACTTGAATTTTCCTTGAAGCTAAAAACAAGAATACTAAGAGACTCTCACAGCCAGCTTAAGAGTTGTTAAGAAGCTGCTTTTCTTCTACCACGTTATCAATCCTTTTCCCTGCAATCTTATATTAGGGCAGCATTTTGGGCCAAGTCCGAGTTTGGTCCAGCCTGAATTGAGACCAACGAGTTAGGTCCAAATGCTGACGACAACATGCCCGAACAAAACGTCGTCATTTTTAGCTATGACTTTCATTTCTAAGACGAAGTAAATGGTGTCATTTTGTTTGGAAAGAGTTAAGAGTGGGGATTGATGAAGCTGTCACCCCTCCGATTGTAACCACCCCTTCGCTTTGCCATCTCGCTACAATGCTTCCTTATCATCCCACTGCCATGTTCTTTTCTTCTTCTTTGCCACCAATCCAAATTTCCTTCATTGTATTGCGGTTTTGATTAAAGATTAAATTTGTGAAATATTAGAATTTCTGAGATTGTTATCATCACGAAAGTGTTTTTGTGGACTTACATCACATACATGCTCGTATATGTGACCGTAGCAATACATACACACCCGTATGTGTTCTGTGATATGATCTCAATGACTTATATAGTCGTATACACAAAGCGTAACTAATAACCGATAATTAATAATTGATAAACTTCAAATTTAAGATTATGATTTATGTCCTTTATTCTTTGTCATGTTTATGAATTTTCTATTATAATTATGAATAAAATATATATTTATATGTTGATTATTTCAGATAGCTAGAAGACCATATTCCTTCAATGGATAGCTGTAAGTTGGTATTGGAGATAGGAGTAGAAACTTCTAATCCCTACCAAGTAAAGATATAAGTCCAACTTCAAGTCAATTAATATGTGAAGTTTAGAATCATTTCAATAAGACTAGATCAATGGATGAAGTAGAAAAGGGTGAATGTAAGTATTGTCAAAAGATGTTGGCTTGGAGTTCAAAAGGTGGAACCTTTCATTTAAAAAAACATATGGATCTATGTATTAGAAAAAAGATGGTAATAAGAGTTTAAACATTTTTACCCTCTAAGAAACATGTGGATCTATTTATTAGAAAAAAGATGGTAATAAGAGTTTAAACATTTTTACCCTTAACTTTATGAGAGGACAGAATGAAAGAACAACAAACATCTTACGAAAGTAACAAATAAAGATTTTTTATCACTTGTATTGGACCCTGAATTTTTTTTATGATGTCATTAAGCATGAAATGTGTTAATTATGTGTTTATGTTTTAGATTGATTAAATTGGGAGTGTTAGTGGATAATTGAGCTTTGATTGAGTTTAGTGTGGTTTTAAATAAGAATTAAGGGATAAAATATATGAGGGCATTTTGGGAAGGTTACTTGAGTTTGAGTGGTTTAAGCTTTGCTAAGAGGGGTAAGTTGGTCTTTGTATTCCCTTTAGACCTAAGAAAGAAAGAAAATAGAAGAAAGAAAGAAAAAGAAGAAGAGAAGGGAGAGTTGTCGTAAGCTTGAGGAGGAAGAAGAGAAAACTAGGGTTTGTATTCCTAAGAGATTTCCGACAGATTCGAAGTATTTTTCGGGTAAGTTGCTCTTCGTTTAATCTTATTTCAGTTGGATTAAACTCTAGAATCGTTGTGAAGATGTTAGAATCGGTGGTTTAGGGTTTTAGGACAAAAATGGTTAGATTTCTTTGAGTTGATGATTCTGTGCAAGTTTTTAAGTTGTTAATGGGTTAGAAATGTAATGTAGGACTTGATCTAAGGTTTAGATGTGTTGTATTTTAAAAAGGGAAAGGATTGAAGTGGGAAAATGCTGAAAATCGGGTTTCGGAGTCGTTCTCCAGACCCGCATGTCGCGACGTGCGAGAAAGGGAAGCAACATCGTGACGTGTAAATGTTTATTCACCGCGACGTGCGAGGATGCTGTGAACGTCGCGACGTGCGACATCTTGCTCGTCGCGACGTGCGAAGGTATGCACGTCGCGGCGTGCGACATTTTGTTCGCCGCGACGAGAGTACGCCACGACGCACGCGTTCACGCCGCGACGAGCGATCCGACGCCGCGACGAGCCCCCCAGTTTTCCGAAAGCTGAATTTCACCCCCCAGTTTGAGATTTGGGTACTAAGCTGAATTTTAGTACGTCTTTTCACCCTCAGACGGATGGTCAATCTGAGAGGACCATTCGGACATTTGAGAGAATGCTCAGGGCATGTGTGATGGATTTCAGAGGAGCTTGGGATGAACATTTACCATTGGTCAAATTTGCTTATAATAATTCGTACCATTCGAGTATTCAGATGGCTCCATATGAGGCTTCGTATGGGAGGAGATGTAGAACTCCGATCTGTTGGGATGAAGAAGGAGAGAGGAAATTGGAAGGACCAGAATTGATTCAGACGACGGTTGATAAAGTCAATTTGGTTAAGCAGCGGCTTAAGGCAGCCTAGGATAGGATGAAGAGCTACATTGATGCACACCGAAAGGAGATGGAGTTTGAAGTCGGTGAGAAAGTGTTCCTTAAGACGTCTCCTTGAAAAGGAGTAATGAGGTTCGGAAAGAAGGGCAAGTTGAGCCCGAGGTATGTGAGTCCTTATGAGATCCTTGAGAGGATTGGACCACTCACCTCCTCAGGTGCAGAACAGGACGATCGTTGATCTTGCAAGGCATCGGAAACTTCAAGCTAGTTAGGAGCTTTGTATTAAGTTAGTATTTTGGTTGGCCCTCCGAGCATATTATCATGGAGCATTTACATGTATTTTGGATTTAAACTTTATTCTGTATTTTGTATGATTATGAATACTGGTTTAATTTCTTCAGATTGTAATGGCATGAAGCCCCTTAGTTTATGGGGTGTTTAATTCATGTTCTAAATGCATGTGTAAGCGCTTGATTGTATGAGAATGTTTGTGTGTGAATCGAACTATGTATCAATGTTGGGACCAGGTCCGATATGTTCGGGAGCTCGTCGCTGGAGCAGCCCGAGGGACCGCCTCAGGAATAGGGATCCGGGGCCCGGGCCCAACAACTTGTATGGTAATAGGTGATGAAATATCTATAATTGACACTAAAAGATTTACGATGTTTTGCAATTCACTACAATTGACTTTCAAGGTTCCAACTCATAATATGTTAAAGAAGGACATTATAAAGATTTATGAGGATAAGAAGAAAAAAATTTTAAAAACATTGTCGAGTATTGAAGGACAAATTGCCATTACGACAAACATATGGACAGTTGATAACCAAAGCAAGGGTAATATGGCGGTGACAACACACTATGACAAATTGCCATTACGACAAACATATGGACAGTTGATAACCAAAGCAAGGGTAATATGGCGGTGACAACACACTATGTTGACAATGACTAGACTCTATACAATAAACTTTTAAGATAATCTTATATTCTTTAATATTATTGCCATTTTCTTTTTCATTATATTATGATTGATGTTGGTCATATTTGTACATGATAAGTTCATTTATGTATCAACATCACATACAAGTGAAAGGTAGACAATTGTGTTAGGAAACTATTTAATAGATTGTAGTATTGATACCAAATTTTTCACCATAATAGTAGACAATTGTAGCATGAATGATGCTATAATTTAAAAGTTGGAGAATAAGATATAATTTGGGAGCTTGATGGTTGGTGAAAATTTATTTCATATATGTTGTTTTGTGCATATTTTGAATTTTATTATGAAGAATGGGTTAGATATGATAAAGAAAGCAATATATTCTATTCCGAAGAGTATAGCATATTGGAGTGTAACGCTTAAAAGGGTTAAGAAATTTAAAGAAAATGCACTACAACTATGCATCGAGTATAAAGAAATTGGTTTTGGAGTGTCAAATAAGATGGAGCTCAACCTTCAAGATGTTGGAGTCGACAATATGATATGTTGATGTGTTTACTAGACTAACACAAAGAGATTTTTAATACACTTGTATGCCTACAAAAGACCAATGGTACTTAGTTAGAGAACTTTATGCAAAGTTGGAATTCTTTTATACTGTGACTGAATTGTTTTCAGGAATAAAATATTCAACTTTGCACTACCAGTTTAGCACTGTGTGTGAGATAAAGAAAGCTTTATTTAATTGGATGTTTGATTCCAATGAGGTTATTCCGGTTATGGTAGAGTTGATGATAGAGAACCTGAATTCTGATTGGTATATAGTTGGACATATTGTTGCAATCTTATTTGTGTTAGACTAGAGCTACAAGATGGAGGGTTTAATTTTATATATAATGTATTATATAGTGATTGAGCTTAAGAGCATATAGATGCCATTAAATAATTTTGGCATGAATTGTTTAATAATTATTAACTCATAATGGAAAATTTCAAGATTAGGATCCTAGCAGGTTAGGTTATTCAACTACAATTTCAGTTTCAAGTTTGGGTTCATCTTCTAAGAGTTATTTGTTACTTTCACTTACAAAATTTATTAAAGAAAAAGGGCTAGGACTTCCTACAATGTAATAGAGTTAGATAAATACTTGATGCAAGATTGTGTGACTGAAGTTGAATGTGCGCAGTTTGATGTATTATTATGGTGGAAAGTTGTAGAAATAATTTTTTGATCATGTAAGTAATTACACGTGACCTATTAGCGATTACATCATCTAATACTGCTTTGGAGTTTGTTTTTAACAATGGTGGTCAAGTTATTAGTCCTCATTATGCTTGACTTCATCTTCGTATTGTAAAAATCCTTATATATGCTCGAAGTTGGTTAGATGAAAAAGATATTGAGGGTAAACTTTTTTCTTTGTGATATATCAATTTCATCTATTTTTTATATTATCTTAACTTATTTTTATATTTTTATAGTAATACAAGCATAGATATTAATGTGGAGGTGGCTAGTCATACATATACTCATACTCATCAATCAACTGAAATTTGTAACTTCAATTAATTCAACTGATTATTTTAATGAATTTTGCTTCATCTTACTCATTTAATCAATAAATGTATATTTTATATATTCATTTATTAAAATATCAATTTTATTAATCAATTGAAATTTATAACTTCCATGAATTGAATTGATCACTTTGATTATAATCTTTTCTTTCATTTTACATAATCTTATCATCCTTCATTAATGAATTTGGTTTCATCTTATTTATTTGATCAAAATCTATACGCTTTATATATTTATTAATTGTAAAATCTCAATTTTATTAATCAATTGAAATTTGTAACTTCAATTAATTGAATTACTTACTTTAATTATAATTTTTATTTCGTATAATCATATCCTCATTTATTAATGATTTTAGTTTCATCTTATTCGTTTGATCAATATATGTACATTTTATATATTCATTCATTATAAAATCTCAATTTTATATATTAATCAATTAAAATTTGTAACTTTAATCAACTAAATTTATTATTTTAATTATAATCTTTTCCTTTCTTTTCTTATAATCATATCCTCATTTATTAATAAATTTAGTTTCATCTTATTCGTTTAATTAATATATGTACATTTTATATATTCATTCATTATAAACTCTCAATTTTATCAATTAATTAAAATTGTAAGTTCAATTAATTGAATTGATAAATTTAGTTATAATCTTATTCTTTAATTTCTTATAATTATATCTTCCTTTAATGATAAATTTAGTTTTATCTTATTCATTTGATCAACATATGTACGTTTTATATATTTACAAGTTCAAAAATAAAATAAACGAATTGGCCTAGCCTTATCTATTTTACAAGTTCTTTACATCTTATACCCACTCCCAAAGGTTGAATTCCTGAAAGCTCAGAAAATGATGCGAAAGGAGAAAAAACACTTGAAAAGTTAAAGGGTAATCCATGAAAGCAAGGTCGTTGTCTGACAAATAATGCATTCACTTCTAGAAGCCCATCACCATCACCGACTCGTTCATTTTATCTTGAGTTTCCGAATACTCATTCAAGGCATCTAGAGGCTCTCGCAGACGTGGATAGATTTTTCAATCACGTTTGAATTTTATTTGCTAACCTTAAATCGTCGGGAGCATGCCCATACCCCATAGTATCTGGATTTGAAGACAGGTCCCAAAAACATAGGAGATAGGGAGGAACATATTTTTTTGTCTAAAGTTAAAGAGTTTGGTACGCGTTAATCCAATTTTAATTCAAGTTCAATCTTTTGAAAAACATTTTGAAATTATTAAGTATAAACTACATTATTTTAAATAAAATAACTTTATTTTAAATTTTCAATTAAAAATAATCAAATTTAACCTGCTTAAGCGACTTTCAAACCAATCGAATTTAATTAAACTTAAACTCGTACTTCATGTTAAAGTTGGGCCCTTATAAAAACTTTCTTAGCCTAGGTCCATCTCGGTCCAATGTTATCACAAATGCTGTCGACAAATATATATTGATCAAAAGGTAGTATTAAAATATTGAGTTATTATATCTTTTGTATTATGGAATTTTTTTACATCATTCATATCTGGCTACATGAGAAATAAATTTGAAATTAAAAATTAAAATTAAATTATTTAAATATAAAAATATTTTAAAAATAGTTACTATACCTAAATATGAGATTGTTTCATGTCTGTGTCAATAAATAGAGTTTTAAAGTTAAATTTTGATTTTAATTTTAAAATAAAAGAAACTAAAATTTAATTATATAAAATTAAGAGAATATTTTATAATTTAAAATTTTAAAAAATATTATCAATATTAATGAATACTAATATTAAAATTGATACAAATTTTAGTACAATATTTTGCTACTTCACTTTACACTACAGTCTAATATTCAATTAGTACTCTTTAAAGTTCTGTTATTTATATTGACATTATTGTCAAAATATATAAACTCGTAATAATATTGATAGTCTAGAATCACATGTTTTTCAACTTAACTAATTATGCTTCAACATAAGAATTTAAATTTAACTTTTACCCAACTTTCAATTTAGATAGAATTACCTTCAAATATAAAAGGAAAAATAAGCATAAGTGATAATTTTGTTTACGTTGCCTAAAAGGAAATATCAAAGAGTTAGATGTGAGGCCATTTTCTAATTTCAAAATTAAAGAATAACAAATTTAAAGGTGAGTAATTTTTTAATATTTTTCTTTAGTATTTAATCTTTTAATCTTTTTAATTTAATGATAAAACATTTAAAACTTATATAACTGAATTCAAGATATTTTATCTATTGTTCTTTACTGATGTAACTAATAGAGCATATATTTGATGAACATTAAGACAATCCGTGTGGCTCTATTTGGTTTCAACTCTAATTTTTTCTACCCCAAGCTTCTCTATCATTATTCAAATGGGTGTTTGAATGGGCGAGTAGTTGATTGAGGATTATGTGGGACATGTGTTGCTTGTAACGTAAGCATGCTTATGTTTTCTTTTCAGAGTTTCTCCGAAGGAGTGAAGTTAATTTGTTTAAAGTTTTGATCGCTTATTTTTTGAGATTAAAGCTATGATCTTTTATTTCAGAATTGCTCAGTGTTTGAATACAAGATTGCATCTTGGTGAGATCGGCGGAAACCTGCACCGACATCTTAGTAAAAAATACTTGTGACAAATACCGGCCGTTACCGGCCATTTTCGGTAGGTACCGACCGGTACCAAAGATTTTGGTATTTTTCGGACCATTCCGTAAATATTGAAAATTTTCAAGAATCATTTTGCAAAAAATCAAACTTTAACTCTAAAAAAATCTAACTCCCGACTGTCTTACTCTCTCACTCACCTCTTCCCCTATTCTCCCTCTCTTTTCATCGTCTCTCTCTCGCCGCCTGCCTCGCCGTCTGCCTCGTTGCGTCGCCAGTCGCCACCGCTCCTCCTCCTCCTCCTGTTCTCCTCTCCTTTGTCGTGGTCTCTACTCTGCGTCTCTCTTCTCCTCCTCCTCCTCCTCCTCTGCTCCTCCACCCGAAGACGTGTCGCCTCCCCACTGTGACTAGACAGCTCCAACACCCCACTGACTACCGATCCAGCAGTCACACTCACTCACACCACCGAAGCCCCAACCCGAATACCCGAGTGACTCGACGGTTAACAAGATTTTTTAGGTATGTTGTTGAATCTTGATTTTGTTGGTAAATAGATTTTGTGTGTGTTGTGGATTGGAAATGGATTGAATTTGTGTTGTCAATGGGTGGTGGACTTGTAGAGGATTGGCCGATTGAGTTTGAATTTTTGAATACCGAAATGTGAAGTTTAAACTGTTGAGGATCTGGATTTTGGAATGGATTAATTAGTAATTAGTGAATATTGATTGTTTTGTTTTAGAATTGTTTTGGAAATTGGAATGAGGATTGGTTTGAAAAATTAATTAGTAATTAGTGAATATTGATTGTTTTGTTTTAGAATTGTTTTGGAAATTGGAATGAGGATTGGTTTGAAAAATGTTGGAATGGAATGAGGATTGGTTTGAAAAATGTTTTGAATATAGAAGTTGAAATGTTGGAATGGAATGAGGAAATTGGAATGAGGATTGGTTTGAAAAATGTTTTGAATGTTTGGAAATTGGAATTATTTTGGAATGGAATTTTTGAAGTTGATAATTTGAAATTGTTAGATTGAAGTTGAAGAATATCGTGAGTGAGTAATTTATGTGATTTTGTTATGAATTTGTAATTATGCAAAGATTGTAAAATGGAATTGTAAATTAGAATTTGAAATTTGGAATTGAAAATGGAATTGTAAAATGGGGTTAGTAACTTAGTATGTAATTAATTATGTATTATGCGAACATTGTTAAAACTTAAAATTGAAAGTTGATAATTAATATTTAAACCTAAATGTAAAAATAATAATCAAATATGAAATTAATAATCAAATGTTAAATTGATAATTCAATGTGAAATTGTAAAATTGATAATAAATTTTGTAAAATTGTAATAACTTGTTTGAGCTTAAAGAAGTGATGTATTGAATGTTTATTGTCAAATTGTGAATATGTTGTAAACTTGTAGTTGTAGATTTTAATTATTTATACTTACACTTATTAAAGTCAATTAAAATTTGTAAAAGTAACATATATATTTAAGAATAACATATGAAATGGTGTATATAATATTGTGGTTTGTTAAAATGAAAAGGTCAAACCGAAAGGTTTAAAAAGGGAAAATTTTCAAAAATTTATATCATTCAACTTGATTTCATGTTATGAATAAATCTTTTCATAACATGTTATGAAAGGATTGGAAATTGTTGTAAATGTAATGAATGGAAATGGAATTATAATTGTTTTGTAATTGTTAGGATTGTAATTGTTAGGATTGGAAATTGTTGTGAATGAAATGAAATGGAAATGAAATTATGAATGTTTTGTAATTGTTAGGATTGGAAATTGTTGTGAATAGAATGAATGAAAATGGAATTATGATTGTTTTGTAATTGTTAGGATTGAAAATTGTTAGAAATGGAAGGAAGTGAAATGGAATTATCATTGTTTTGTAATTGTTAGGATTGGAAATTGTTGTAAATTGAATGAATGGAAATGGAATTATCGTTGTTTTGTAATTTTTAGGATTGGAAATTGTTGGAAATGGAATTGAATAGAAATGGAATTATGATTATTATGTAATTGTTAGGATTGGAAATTGTTGGTTAATGTTGGAATGAAAATGAAAATAAAATTATGATTGTTTTGTAATTGTTAGGATTGGAAATTGTTGGTTATTGTTGGAATGGAAATGGAATTATGAATGTTTTGTGATTGTTAGGAACTTAGAATTGGAAATTATTGGAAATGGAAGGAAGTGGAAATGATATTAAGTATGTTTTGTAATTGTTGAAATTGCAAATTGTTGGAGTATGTTTTGTTTTATTTATTATATATGTTGAATGTTTTGAATTGTTAGCTTTGTGCACATTATCATTGTGTACTGAAATTATGTGTTATTTATTTTTGTGTACAGATAAATGGAAGGAAGTGCAAGTACTTCCGATCAACCTAGTTCAGGAAGATACAGTGATTCAGCTTGGGCTCACGCTGGTGTAGTTCCCAGTCAAAAAATCATATCATTTGCTTGTTTTGTAACAAGCATTTGAAAGGTGGAGGAATTATCCGATTGAAAAGGCATTTAGCTGGGGTTAAAGGAGATGTGGAAGCATGTAAAAAAATAAGTCATGATGTGAAGTGGCAGATGAAAACATTGCATGATGAATATCAATTTGAGAAAGATAGAAGGGAAAGGTTGAATTTTAAATTTGGTTGTGGAAGTTCGTTTTCTGGTTTCTATGGTGATTATGGAAATGTTGAAGGTGGAAGTGGTAATCGTAGTGGTACTGGTAGTGTTTCATCTCAGCTTCAGGATTCTGAAGAATCTGATGTGAGAAAGAGAAGAAGGCAGGTGTTTGGTTTCTTTGCACCACGAACAACTCCTGGAGTCCAACCTTCAATTCGCAGTGCAATGCAGACAAGAGATGCGGCTCACAATGTGGATATGGCAGTAGCTAGATGGTGGTATGATACAATTTCGTCATTTAATGCTTTTCAATCATATTATTATCGACCTATGATAGATGCCATAGCCTCTTATGGTCCAGGATACAAAGGGCCATTGATTGATGACTTAAGAGGTAAACTTTTGAGTTGTGTTGTTTCTTAAATGAGAACTTATTTGGTTGAAAGAAGAGAGAGTTGGGTTATTAATGGATGCTCAATTATGTGTGATGGTTGGACAAATAGGAAACAAGAGCTTATTATAAATTTTTTGGTTTATTCTTCAAATGGCTCTATGTTTTTAAAATCTATTGATGCATCTGGCCTGATTAGAAATGCTGATACTTTGTTTGGGATGTTTGATGAAGTTGTGAATGAAGTAAGGGTGGAAAACATTGTTCAGTTTATTACTGACAATGATTCCGCTTATAAAGCGGCAGGAAAAAGGTTACAGAGTACCTATAATTCATTTTTTTGGACTCCTTGTGTTGCACATTGCATTGACTTAATGCTGGAGAATATAGGAGATCCTAGGTATTTTCTTGTTATTGATGAGACCATGCAGAAGGCAAAAAAGGTGACAAAATTTATTTATAATCGTGCATGAGTTTTGAATTTGATGAGAAGGAAATTTACCAATGGTAGGAATTTGTGTCGCCCTGCTGTGAAAAGATTTGTAACAAATTTCTTATCACTTCAGCCTTTTGTTACATTGAAGAAGGAGTTAAGGAAAATGTTTACAAGTGATAAATGGGTTGCATCTCAGCATGCTAGGTCTAATGCTAGAATGGAGGTTTGTAATATCATACTGGAAGATAGGGAATTGTGGTCACAATGTCAATTTGTTATCCGAGTTTGTGAGCCTTTGGTGAGTGTGCTTCGGTTGGCTGATAGTGAAGAAAAACCAACAATGGGTTATATATGTGATGCTATGGAGAGAGCAACGGAAGCAATTAAGGCCAATATAAAAAATAAGCCTTCTTTATACGTACCATATCTCTCAATCATTAATTAGAGAAGGAGAAGACAACTTTCTTCTCCATTGTTTGCAGCCGGGGTATTTTTGAATCCTAGTGTGTATTTTAGACTGGATGTTGAAAAGCAAGCTGAAAATAGTAGAGGAATGCTTTTCACAATTACAACAATTGTTTCTAATGACACAATACAAGAAATTTTAAGCTCACAAATAGAGCTTTATAAGTAGTGTAATAGGGATTTTGGAATGTCGCTTGCGATTTGACAAAGAGGAAAACTTTCTCCAGGTATTACTTATTTCCTATTTCTTATTTGTTGAAAATTATTTATCACTTTATTTTGTTTATAACACTATTTTTGTTATCTTATAACTTACAGTTTCTTGGAGGGATCAATTCGGATGCTCTGTTCCAAAATTGAGAAGGTTTGCGAAACGAATTTTAAATCAATGCGTGAGTGCAGCTGGATGCGAACGAAACTGGAGCACATTTGAATTTATCCATTCCAAAATAAGAATAGATTGGAGCATAAGAGGTTAAATGACTTAGTTTATGTTCGTTACAATTTAAAGCTTCGAGAAAAGTATGTTATTTTCATTATTTTCATTATTAATTTTGATATAATTTCTTATAATTTTCTAATAATTAAATTTAATTGTTTACTAGGAGTCTTAGTAGCACAAGTTGTTCAAATGATCCAATTGTCATTGATAATATTGATGTTTTGGCGGATTGGGTTTTTGAAGAACCCAATTTGGTTGATGTGAGTGATTTGAATTTGGAAGATAATCTTGGATAGGAAAGCATTGACATGCCATTTGGTGCATAAAATTTGAATGATAATGATGATGAAGCTCCTCTCAATGATGAGGATTTTGTACCAAATGATCACTAGAGTTAGTGCAGTTCTAGCGGATTCCCTCCCATTGACGATTAAATTACAGGTTTTTGTTTTTCACTTTTTCCTGTTCTTTGAATTTTAATTGTATTTGATTTTTATGTTAAATTCTATATATGTAATGTAACTGTAATATTTTTGTTTCAAGTTTAACTTCTACTTGATTGTTCCTTCGTCATCAACTCTTTTTGTAATATTTATTGTTCTTTTTATCGGATGTTTTGAATCTTTTGATGTAATATTATTTATTAAAATGATGAAATTATATTATTGTAATATTTTAAATACTTTGTATTATTCTTAATTTGATGTGTGTATGATATGATGATGATTGTCTTTATTTATATTAATTGTAGTTATTATTTATATGTAAAATATTTAAAATTATTGTTATTGACTTATTTCATATTAATTGTCATAATAATACTAATAATAATAATAATAATAATAATAATAATAATAATAATAATAATAAAATAATAATATTATTATAAATCCATAAATAAATAATTACATAAATAACAACAGTTAAAAATAATATCGAATTTAATAATGTTATGAATAATAATAGACATTTTATTTCAAATAATACATTTATTTATCATAAGTAATATCTTGAATCGAACTACAAATTTATTTATAATACATTTATTTCATTCAATAAATGTATTATAAATAAATGATACATTTATTTATAATATATTTATTGAATGACATGCCAGCCTCGCGTTCACTCTCGCGAGGCATTTCATTTGATTTGCAAGGGCGAGGCTGGTTTTTATAATTTATAGTTTTATTTATTTATATTAATAAAGTAAATTTCTTTTTTAATATTTTAAAATTTATAAATGGTTATTATTTTATTTATGTGATTATTATGATTAGGTTTGTAGTTCAATATATTACTTATGATAAATAAATGTATTATTTGAAATAAAATGTATATTATTAATTTATTATTCATAAAATTATTAAATTCGATATTATTATTAATTGTTGTTATTTATGTAATTATTTATTTATGGATTTATAATAATAATAATAAAATATTATTATTATTATTATTATTATTATTTCTATTACTATTCTTATTGTTATTATTATTATTATTATTATTATTATTATTAAAGAGTACTTTTGAAGTAAAATTATAAACATGCATACAAAGTCAAGAATGACACTTATTTTGAATAATTAAAATCTATCTAAAACGATTTTTATTTTGGATAGGAGGAGTAGTTAATAATATTATTTTTAGTCAGGGGTAAATGTGTCATATGAAATAATTGAATTCAATTATAATCTTATTTGATTTGTTCCAAACAGTGTAATTGAATTCAATTCTAATATTTCTAGATTTGTTCCAAATAAAGATAAATTGAATCCAATTCAATCTCATTAATGTAATTGAATTCAATTAGTTAATGAAATCAATTCAAAAGTTTTCAAATAACTGTTATTAAGATGATAAAATTGTATTATTGTAATTTGTAATATTTTAAATACTTTGTATTATTCTTAATTTGATGTGTGTATGATGAAATGATGATGATTGTCTTTGTTTATATTAATTGTGGTTATTATTTATATGTAAAATATTTAAAAATTATTCTTATTGACTTATTTCATATTAATTGTCATTATTATTTACTATTAAGATTTTTGAAAGCATGGTTGATGTAAACAGTAAACTAGTAAAGTATACAATACAACTGTACAATATACTAATATGGACTATTTTGCAATTTTTAAAAATTTCAGGGACTATTTTATAAATTTAAAAAATTACCCGAAATGGTACCCAGTACTGACCAGTATCGGTACAGTTCCGTTTTAGAACCCAATCTGGTACCAAGCCCGGTACGGTATTCATAACTTTGGAATTGCTTAGTTTTTAATTTATCCCTTTTCACTTTTTCACTTATCTTTATGATATTTCCTAATTTACTATTTTTTAAAGTAAGTAAATAGATTCATAAACAGGAATAATTACATAATGTTTCAAAATAGCAACTCCACTTTATATGGAGTTTATACAACACCACAAAAATGTTTCTACAAATCCAACAAGTACACCTTATAACTTTACACACCTATAGACACGATCTCATTTTAAGTCCTATTGTTATGGTTTGCGAATAAAAATTTCATAGCACTTGACCTAAGCTTCAAGAAGTACCCCTTAAAATTGTACTACTAAAATTCCCTAAGATCTATAAACAACTTAACACAACAAATCCTACTTTGAACAACTTCTGATCTTCTCTCTCATTCCATCTCAGTTTGTTAGCTCATTTGAGAGTGGACAACCAGGTTTGGTTATTGTCTTATAAATCAAATATCTTAAGAAATTGTCTCCACAATTGACTAGCATATATACATTTGAAATATAAATGATCTAGAGGGCTTAGAAAGTTTGCACAAATAGGACAATAGGTGTCTGGTACTTGAAACCTTTGTTTGTCTCTAGTTCCTAGCCTCTGTAAAGCTGCCAACCATAAAATAGATGAGGGAGCTAGAGCGATTCTTGAATCCTAAATGGGTTTATGGAATTGGAATTTAATCAATGGACTTCTTATAAGATTAAGTTGAAAACGTATGAGGCCTATGTAGTTCCCATCTTATAGCATTATCTTATGATTGATGAGATTGGTATGATAACATATTGTTTAAAATAGAGCCCGTTCCTCTATTTGAGAGAAAACGCCAAGACCATTTCCCATTTTGTGTTACCATATCTACCTTATGTCTTCAAGAGTTAATCCTTTTAGAGTCTGAACGTATTGAGTGTTGTATAAAGGCCCTAGAGGATGCCAATTATCAAACTAGAAATTCGTGCCCCTTCTTTTAGCAATGGAGTGTTTGACATGAAATTGCATGAATTACTTTGTATTCAAAATTTGTTAGAAGGGGTAGGATTGATTTGGTTTGTTTTGAATAGACCAAATAATTTCTTGCTTGATATATACCATATGAATCCATTTCACCAAATAATTTCTTGCTTGATATGTACCATATGAATCCATTTCATCCACAAACTTTCTTTTTCCACACATTTTCTTCATAGCCTCTTAGCTATTAAAGGCTGTGCCATTCTGCTAGCTAAATCTAAGTCCTCCATATTTTTTAGGCAGACAGATTGAGCTTTATTTAAATTTAGGCATCCTTCCATGATTGTTACTTTATCCATGCCATATTAAATGCCTTATACATTTATCAATCTCCTTCAAAGTACTCAAGGTAAGGTAATCTATGAAAGCCAGTATATATGCAAGTTTTTAAGAATTAAAGTAACAAATTGCAATCTACCTCTATTAGAAAGAATTTTGTTGCTCTAGCATGTATTTCTCTTTTTGTATGAAGGCAATGAGAGGCCTGCATTATGTCTCCTTAAGCTTTTTATGGAGATTAGAACTCCTAAATAGGTAAGAGGCATTTGTTATATCCTCAATCTTGAGTTATCAATTAGAATTATGGAGTCTTCTCGATTATGTTTGGACAGATAAGCAAAACTTTTCCTTGGGTTAAAGATTAAGAGAAAAATTTCCTTAAACATTTGAAGAGACCTTAGAAGGACTCCAATAGAGATAAAATCATTAGCACTAAACATAAGTAAAACATTTGCAAATGACAACTGAGAAATACTAGGAGTTCCAAATTCGTAATGGTACCTAAAGCCAGGATTTTCAGTAATGCGCAGATGAGTCATTCTGGGAAGTCCTTCTATAGTAATGGCAAAGAGGTAAGGAGAGAGGTGATCTCCCTGCATTAAACCTTTTGATGCTTTATAAAGTTGAGTAGGTTCTCCATTCACTAAAACAAAATATGAACAAAAGTGATGTAAGATTAGATCCATTTAGTAAATCTTTTAGGATAACTAAATGCATGAAGAGAATTAATGATGAAGTTCCAATTCACAGTATTAAATGTTATGGTAAAGTCAATTTTGAGAGCACAACTTTTGATATACTGCTTAGTATTGTAATCCTTGAAGATACCCTGTGCAAACATTATGTTGTCACCAATACTTTTTCTAGGAATATAGGCTCCTTCACAAGGATTGATCACCTGTAGCTGTGTAAGCTTTAACTTATTAGCTAAAATTTTTGAAATGATTTTGTAAACGACATTAAAACAGATAATAAGTCTGCAATCATTAAGGCTCAAAGGGTTTGGTATTTTGGGAACCGAAACAAGGTAAGTTTTGTTAAGCTCATTTAATGACCAATCATTCTTGTAAAATTCTTGAACTATATTTACAATTGAAGGTCTAATAAGATGTCATTTCTCCTGGAAAAATCTGACATTGAAGGCATCTAGATCTGGGGACTTGTCTGGATGAAAAGACAAAAAGACAGATTTGATTTCCTCATTTAAAACCTCTTCGAGTAGCATAAGATGGTAACTTCTTAATTTGTTATTTGTTTACCTTATGATAAATTTCTGATCCTTTGATTATTTAGGCTTAATTTTTATAAGCTAGATTTGAAGGCGAAGCTTATTGTTCCTATTGCACCAGAGGATTGGATATGCCATAGGAATATGGCATGACATTCCAAAAACCAATCTATATGGGGTCATACCATTTAGTGTTTTGTAGGTTATCTTATAGGTCCACAATGCATCTTCCAATCTTAAACTCAAATCCTTCCTAGTAAGTTGAACTATTTTTTTCAGGATCAAGTTGATTTCTCTGTTATACGCCCCAATTTGGCTACTTGTTTGGAGATGATAAAAAATGTAAACCTTTTGTATGGTAAAGTATTTCCTAACTAAAATTTTCATCAACCTATTGCAAAAATGCATTCCTCTATCACTTATAATGACTCTTTACATCCTGAACTTAGAAAAGATGATAGACACGATGAAAACTTCAACAATTTTAGCATTATTGGTCTTGGTGACTTTAGTTTCCATCCACTTGGAAACATAAACAACTATAAGTAAATTATAATTAAAACTAAAAGACATAGAAAACAAGCCCAAGAACCTCAAACATCAAATATTTCAAAAAAAATAATGGGGTTTTATAGCACTTGATTTATGTGGGATAAGTAACTTGTCCATTGACACCTATCACATGAATTGTAAAAGAGATATGCATCCTTAAACAATGAAAGCCAACAAAAACCACTCTTTAATACCTTATGTACAATCATTTTTACTCCCAGATGCCTTTTACAAATGTAAGAGTGACAAAAGGTCAAAATATAAAGAGGCTTACTCTCGGGAACACACTTTCTTATCACTTGGTTTATGTAATGGTTTTGAAGATAGGGGCTTCCCATACGTAGTACTTGGTTTCACTCTTCAACTTCTCCTTTTGAGCCTTTGACAAACCTAAAAGTAGCTTATTAGCAACTGGAAGATTCATAATGTCTACATCCATAGAGCTATCAAACTGGTAGAAAATAATTGTTCATTTGGTAATGTTTCTTTCAAAGGGACATATCTTCCTCTATGACTAAATGCCTAATGTGATTAGCAACCACATTAGGAATAAAAAAAATGTGACTGAAATTTTTTTAAAGAAACTACAATAAATAAAATCTCTTTTTAGTTATAGAATAATTCAGTTGGGCTAAATTTGTAACATCTCGTTTCCATACTAAGGGTTAGGAACTGAAATTTCAGTACATGTGAGCTGAAAGAAAGATTAAGGAAATGCATTTTCTAGCTTATGCATAATGTTAGCATATATGCACATAAATATTGAATCTTTGCACATAAAAAAGTGGTACATGCATTTATTGACAACTTCTAGTTATAATTGATGTTAAATGTGATTTTATTAAAAAAATGAGAAGTTGAGGGAGTTGAAAGAGTGATCTTGGTATGAGTTGTGATAAGGAAAGATTTGGAAACAAAATTGGCAGTGATCTGGAAAATGTTCACTAAGTATGCTTTAGTCTTTTAGCCACAACTTTTTCTCTAGTTATCCAAACTAGATGATTCTTGATTTTGATTAAATTAGAAACATATGGCTACGTTTCTTATTAAGACATTTAATTTAAATTCTATCTTTAAGAATCTTAAAAGTTTTCATGAAGTTGAGAACTGGGTGCAATACAAGGGATGAATGTAAAAATTCATGTTCTGTATTTGGGGGAAATTCTGGATTAATCTATACTGATTTAGACAAATGTGTCTTCTGAAAAGTTGTAGGATTTTCTTTTATATTTCCAGCAGTATATAGCACGAAAATGTTGGACATCTGAGCTGAGAGTTATGGTCCTTATAAGGGGAGATGTTCAAGAGTAAAGATGCTTCTTCTGTGTTTCATTCCTTCTGTGTTTTGTTCCTTCTATATTTTGTTTCTTCTATGTTTTGTTCCTTCTGAGTTTTGTTCATTCTATGTTTTGCTCCTTCTATGTTTTGCTCCTTCTGAGTTTTGTTTCTTCTGTGTTTCGTTCCTTCTGTATTTTGTTCCTTCTTAGTTTTGTTCCTTCTCAGTTTTGCTCCTTCTTAGTTTTGTTCCTTCTGTGTTTCGCTCCTTCTCAGTTTTGTTCCTTCTCAGTTTTGTTCCTTCTCATTTTTTTTGTTTTGTTCCTTCTCAGTTTTGTTCCGTCTCATTTTTTTTTCTTTTCAATTTTGCTCCTTCTTAGTTTTGTTCCTTTTTAGTTTTGTTCCTTCTCGATTTTGTTCCTTCTTAGTTTTGTTCCTTCTCTGTTTTGTTCCTTCTCAGTTTTGGTCCTTCTCAGTTTTGGTCCTTCTCAGTTTTGTTCCTTCTTAGTTTTATTCCTTTTCAGTTTTGTTACTTCCCAGTTTCACTCCTTCTTAGTTTTGTTCCTTCTGTGTTTTGTTTCTTCTCAGTTTTGTTCCTTTTCAGTTTTGTTCCTTCTTAGTTTTGTTCCTTCTGGGTCACTGTTCATTTTATATCTTCTATTCGATTTTTGATCCTTCAAAAGATGGAATTTGTTTTTTAGGTCTTTGTGAGAGTTGTAGATCTTTAATTATTCTTTCAAATCATACAAAGAACACCTAAATTTGATATCTCTAGAAAATGTTATACCAATTGTCCCACGATAGGTTTAATATGATTGAGGATAAAACCAGATTGGATGCTTTTGGCCATAACTTCTTCTCTAGACACTCAAATGACTTGATTCTTGAACCATTGGATTCATAATAAATTTCTCTACATATACACAAAAAATCATAATAATCTGATATGAAGTAAGAAAGATTGAATGAAAAATGTGGGACGG
Organism: Erythroxylum novogranatense; assembly: GCA_029891385.1. Lineage (NCBI taxonomy): Eukaryota > Viridiplantae > Streptophyta > Magnoliopsida > Malpighiales > Erythroxylaceae > Erythroxylum > Erythroxylum novogranatense. The sequence goes on from CM057231.1 coordinate 52,127,870, forward strand.
GTACACTGTGTGTACTCTTAAATAATAGGAACTAGATATTTTACTAAACATACTTCAATATTTTGATGATATCTTGATCTGTAGAAATCCAAATGAGATGAGTCTAGTTTCAAGATAAACTAGAGACATGGAGCTACAGATAGTATGAGAAGTTTAAATCTAATTCAGTCTCTAGGACTTTCAATTTCTGGGGGGATCTAAGTATAGTATACTGTTTCAATATAAGAACAGTCCGAAAATGTTTGGGCAATGCTTTCAGATTTTTGAACCAAAGGGGCTGATTTTGGTGTCATTGGAAATGTAAGACAATAGAGAAGATTCTTCTAGAATAAAGTGTTATGTCAAAATATTCTAAGGTACTGTTGGCAAGACAGTTAAGTAGAAAAGACATAAGGCATAAATAGAAGGACAAATGAGACATTTCTCAATCATTAAGGGCATAATTGGAAGAAGTGTTGTCTTGTTTATAAATGAAGAAGAAAAACATGAATGGAAGGATAAGCAGAAGAGAACAACGAAAATGAGAGATAAAGAGAAAGAGAGTTTGGTGGTTTAAGAGAAAAGAAGAGAGTGGGTTAGGGTTTAATTCTTCTTAGTCTTTAAGAAAGATTTTGAAGCTGTCCAAGAAAAGAAAATGGAAGAGGAAGAAAAGAGCTTCCATTTTAGCTAAAGATCTTTTCATTTGGTGAAGAATCAAGGTAATATCATTTTGAATCTTTTGGACTTTTTGAAGGATTATAGTTCATGGAGTTTAGAAAATGCTTGGGTTTAAGTATTCTAGAATCAATTTTAGTGATTTTGCATTTTTCAATTGGATTCCTTGGATGAGAATGTGGATATTTTGAGATCATATGGGGTTAGAAAAGAGATGACGAGAAATTGAGTTATGATATAAAGTAACCAAGTGTTCTTGAAGTGTAAGCTTATGAATATGCTAGACACAAGCAAAAGGTAAAGATTGAAAGGAGAATTTAGAAAAATCATGTACAAATGAAGTGTAAATCTAAGTTCAATTAGACACATATGAATTATGAAATGGGAATGAGCACAAAATATGTTCTAGAACCTATACCCGAGATTGTCATTAAGCATGCATTTTACATAGCCCATATAATTATTTAGGCATGAATGAGTTTTGTAATGGGTGTGAATTGTGTATTGCATAAATTGTGTTGTGCAAGTCAAGTGTCCACATTTAGGCATTCCCAGAATTTGAAAGCAAATGCTAATCTAGAGCGTACAGTGAGTCAACCTAGATGACTTCCTAGGATTGATTTACTTTAAATTTATTTGATGTGTTAACTTCCAATTAAATTATAAAATTGTTATGATTTGATTTGAATTCCGGACTTAAAGTCCAAGGAGTTTGTTATATGGATATAGGTATTGGAAGTGCTTTGATTTGATATGAAATCCTATATGATATGTGAATTCTCAACAAAAGTTGAATGCCAGCTTTAGGTCCGATGATTATGAGTTTCTAATTGAATATCATATGTGATTGTCTGATAGGACACATATGTATTTGATACATTTCATAAAATGCATGCTCAAATAAAGGCATTGTGACTTGAGTAGCCAGTTTGAAGCGCTTTCACGTAGTGCTTTGCTATGTGATTTCTGATTCTACACGTAGAACTTTGCTCCGTGATATATGTTCTGCACATAGAGCTATGCTCTGTGATTCTGTTCTGACTGAGCCCTATGGGCTAGTATTTGTATATGTATGTGATAGACACTCGATCACAATAATAAGAACGAATGTGAGTCCCATGCATATAGCATTATAAGATCAACATCCATTGAATGAATATCTGTGAATTATGTGTTTATGATCCGGTGAACTCATCAATGATGGTTCACTCATTGAGTTTGCAAAACTCACCCAAAATTTGTAAATATTTTTCAAGATCAGAAGAATACCCCGTTAGGCCAATGAGAGTATACTTTAGCATTCAAGTGAAGGATAGAGATCGGGATCAGTTCACGTCTGTATTGCATTTCTTTATTTTCGTATTAAATTGTGTTTATTATGAAATTTTTGTATAGAATAATGTATTCAAAATTTTTTGAACAATGTGTATACAAATGTATTTATGTTGTAATGTAAAGACCTTATGATCAAAGTGTTTTGTTTTTGTAATGGGCTCCAATTGGCTATTGAAATCTTATTGATTGTATTGTGTTGATTGAAAAAGTTTGTGATTGAAAAGGGCTCGAATTGATTATTGATTTTCTGCAAAAGTGTGCATTGTTTTAAAAAAAAGAGACCTTGTATTGAGTTTCGACTGTTTGAGTGTTTTAGCATGCCACCCTCTCGGGGCACGAACTCGGATATCACCTGTTGGGCCCCAAATTGTTTTTCTTGATGTTATTAAGTATGAATTATGTTAATTTTTCGAGTTATTGCAAAGTTTGATTTTTGGAAGTATTAGGTGAAAAATTTGGATGAATTTTAGATTAGTGTGGAATAAGTGGTTAAGAAAGAGTAAAAGTGTATAAGGGCAAAATGGGCAAGTCACTTAAGTTGGGATGGTTAAGGCTTAACCAATAGGGGCATTCTAGTCTTTGTGTTTCATTTAAGCTTAAAGAGTTAGAATTAGAAGAAAAGAAAGAAGGAAAGGGAGAAAGAAGAGAAGAGAGTTACGGTGGAAGAGGAGAAGAAGAAGAGAAAGGAGGAAAGCTAGGTTCGAAGGATTGGAGTAATCTTTGGTAAGTTAAGCTCTTTTATTCTTGTTTGAGATGGATTGAACCCTAGTATTGCTTGGAATGGGGTAGAATCGTTGGAGTGAGGGTTTTCGGCAAAATGGGGAAAATCTCTTGTGGTTCATTGATCATGTTGTTGTTATGAATGATTTTGAGGTTAGAAATGAAGTTTAGGAGTTGTTTTAATGTTTAGATGTGTTTATAGTTGAAAGATGGGAGGATTATGGTTGAGAAAAGTGAAAAATTGAGTTTCGGAGCTTTCTCGCCATCGCACGTCGCGACCTGCGGATGAACACGTCGCGGCGCGGCGAGCGACCATTTTCCTGCGGCGACATGCTTTGGTATTTTACGAATAACTTTTGATGTAGATGTCCAAATGAGGTAATTCTTTTTAAGTTGTAAACTAGAGACATAGGGCTACAAGTTTTGTGAAGAAATTAAGTTCTGATTCAGTCTTTAAGGATATTTAATTTTGGATGGAAGTTGAGCATGGAATTTAGGTTTCGTAACAAGTTATAGTTTGAACTGTTATAGTATGACTTTCCGATTCCTACCCCAAATTGATTGGAATTTTGGTTGTTTGATTAAGGAAATCAAGTGAGGCAAGAGGAGCAAGAGGATCTAGAGGAAACTCATTCCTAGGCAAGAACAAGCAAGGAATTCAAGGTGGGTTCATGTTTATAATAGAAGACATAAGTCACTCATTGTTTTGTTCAAATCAAGAAAGATTTAATGCTTTAAATTGCATCATCAATGATTGCATTACATGCTATTGTGGAATGATTATATTTTGCTATATGATTTGCATTCATGATTTATGAAAAGGTTTGCAAAAAGGGGTTTTCTCCTTTCACGAATATGCACATGAATTCATGCTTTCTGAAATATATGACAAGCAAGTTTACAAGCAAGTGCCAGTTTGGCAAACAAGTTTACACGAATTTGAATCATGCTTGTTATGTGGGTTTGCGGTATGTCCCTCACGAACAATCAAGTGCACATTGACTCACGAAAAGGCTTCTCCCGCCTGCCCGCAAGTGGCACAGGGTTTCTCACAAGGATTCCCTCACGAAACTACGTCTACACATAATCATTCCGATGGGAATGTGTAGTTCGTCATGAATCAGGGACTAACCCAAACCATCATGTTATGTTATGTTATGTGATTATGATCGATTATTATGTTTCATGCATCATGAATTGTTCAAGAATCAAGCATTTTTTAAGACAATGACTCATGCATGCTCAATTGCTATGATTTCAACAAGTACCACGACAATGAGTTATTTTTGTATACTTTTTCTTATTTCTATATTATGAATATGTTCCCATGAGCTTTATAGCTCACCCCCTCTATCTCCCCCATTCAGGTGACGAGCAAGAGACCGAGTGAGTCACGAGTTATGGCAGCACTCCATTTTTGTTATGTTTATGTATTTGCAAGTTTTACTCTTGAAAGTCAAGGCTTTAGTTACATTTCAAGTTTTATTGGTTCAAGGGTATTTTTGTATTTTGGCTCTTGAACTCAAAGAGTGTAATTTGGTTTGCAATGTTATTAAAGCTTTGTAAAACTCATCTTTTGGATATTAATGATTTATGGATGTGTTTGTGTCACATAAATAAAAGCAAGTTTTCAAGTGTGTTCTCGGTGGGCCTATTGAGCTACCAAGAATTGTTCTATATATATTTCGCCTTTGTTCAAGAATCAAGCATTTTTCAAGACAATGACTCATGCATGCTCAATTGCTATGATTTCAACAAGTACCACGACAATGAGTTATTTTTGTATACTTTTGCTCATTTCTATATTATGAATATGTTCCCACGAGCTTTATAGCTCACCCCCTCTATCTCTCCCATTCAGGTGACGAGCAAGAGACCGAGTGAGTCACGAGTTATGACAGCACTCCATTTTTGTTATGTTTATGTATTTGCAAGTTTTACTCTTGAAAGTCAAGGCTTTAGTTACAATTCAAGTTTTATTGGTTCAAGGGTATTTTTGTATTTTGGCTCTTGAACTCAAAGAGTGTAATTTGGTTTGAAATGTTATTAAAGCTTTGTAAAACTCATCTTTTGGATATTAATGATTTATGGATGTGTTTGTGTCACATAAATGAAAGCAAGTTTTCAAGTGTGTTCTCGGTGGGCCTATTGAGCTACCAAGAATTGTTCTATATATATTTCGCCTCACGCATCAAGCACCATGCTCTCATGTCCGATGTTGGGCTCCGGAAACGGGGTCCAACATGTTGAGAATGCCCCTATTGGTTAAGCCTTAACCATCCCAACTTAAGTGACTTGCCCATTTTGCCCTTATACACTTTTACTCTTTCTTAACCACTTATTCCACACTAATCTCAAATTCATCCAAAATTTTCACCTAATACTTCCAAAAATCAAACTTTGCAATAACTCGAACAATTAACATAATTCATACTTAATAACATCAAGAAAAACAATTTGGGGCCCAACATCACCCATCGATGTCGGGTTTGAGTCTTGCAGGAGTGGGGTGCTACAGAATTCAAAGTTTGTGAAGCATAATAAATTGCATGTGTATCTTTTCCTAGTGTTTGTCCTAGAATCTCCGCTATTGTATAGTAACTAGAATTACACATAATCCCAAATGCCCCGTTTTGGAGATTGAATCATAAGTGGGGATCTTAAGAGTTACTTAAGCTTGTGAAACACCTCCCTGCACTTGTTATCAAACTTAAAAAGGACATCATGCTATAACAGATTTCATAAATGAGAAGTTAATTTAGAGAATCTTTGATGAAACTATGGTTAAAACTTACATAGCCAAGAAAAGAACCAATTTCTTGCACATTTAAGGAAAAGTCCATAAATTCCTTTATGATCTTAACATACTTAGAAACTATGCTCACCATATACCTTTGATAAGTGTGGGAGTATTACAAAGATCATATAGCATCCTTCGGTAAGTAAATGTACCAAATGTGCCTATAAAGGATATCTTTTCTTACAACTTCCATCATTGGAGGATTTAGCCTTTGTTGTTCTTGCCTAGTTGGCTTGGCACCCTCAAACAAAATTTGATGCATAGATATAATAGAGCTTTTTCCTCTAATATCTATAATTGTCCACCCACTGAACTTCTTATGTTACTTTAAAATATGAACTAATTTATCATCCTAATCAGAAGTTAAATATGGTAAATAGTCACTGGAAGAATTTGATTATCTCCTACGTATACATATTTCAAGTAAGAGGGTAGTGAGTTTAAATTTATATTTGATAACTACATATTAGAAGGTAACAACCTTTCCTAAGATTCAGGTAGGTGTATGAAAGCAAGTTTATACCTCTTAGGAACTGGTTTCAAAGAATACAAGGCTACACTCAGTCAACTCTTCTACTAGCTCAACATCATTGATGGATTCCAACTCTAAATGTTTAGTCAAAACTACTTCCAATTTATCCTTACAATTCAAATTAAAAACTTCATGCTCTAAAGGAATAATCACATCAATAGGAAAAACAAATTGATCATTGTGGGGACGTTTCATGAAATAAAAAAATTAAAACAAGTCACTTCCCTATCAAACTCCATTGTGAGGGCACCCTTACAAACATCTATCTTAGTTTGGGCAGTGTTAAGGAATGGTATTCCTAATAAGATAGGCTTGATGTTATTGGAAATACCTTCATCAATATCTACCATATAAAAATTAGCAATAAATACAATTTCATCCACCTGCATAAGAACATCTTCAGTCACTCCATCGGTATAAGTATTACTGTGATCAACCAATTATATTATAACATTATTGTCTTTAAATAGACCCAAATTTAATTAAGCTTAAATAGAATTATGCATAACTTTGATGCTTCTAAATCTAACATGGCTTACTTAATTATAAGGTTGTCAATTTTATAAGGACTAGTAAAAATTCCTGGTTCCTTACATCTGGGAGGTAGTTTCTTTTTGAAAACTACATAAACATTCTCACTCATTATGATCTTCTCATTACCTCTCAACTTCTTTTTGTTGGTACATAATTCCTTAAGGAATTTCATATACCTTGGCATCTACCTGATTTCATGTAGCAAGGGTATATTCACTTCCACCGTGCAAAAATTCTCTAAGATATCTTTATCCTTTTCCTCCTTATTTAACATCACTAACCTACTAGGAAAAGGTGGATGATTAGTCTTTACCATAATTGAAGGATTAGAACTTACCTTTAAATCAAATGAGGCATCTCCTTCTTTTTTAAGCTCCTTTTCAATTTCCTCTTCATTGGTAATCACAGGTGTTGTCATTTTAGGATCCTCAAGTTTCTTACCACTCCTTAAGGTCATTGTAATGACATTCTCTGTATTTATCTCAGGTTGAGATGAAAAGTTTCCGTCACTTTGGGTTTCTAAATGGTTGATATCAACTACCATTTTACTCACCTAATTCTCTAAATTTTGAGTACTAGACCTTGTCTCTTGAATTTGATATCTTATCTTCTGTTGACACTATTTCAAATCTTGCTAGAATTGTAAGGTATTAGTAGCAAGAAACTTA